>JARQOC010000001.1:477402267-477633494 GCA_033576535.1 Allobates femoralis | reverse complement strand
TTCTAATAAAGGAGATTACCATTCTGCCTTCTAACTGTAGATTTATGACTTTAGTTTACTTGAGAGACTATAGAGGGATTTAAAAAATCACTACAGCAGACAGAGGTGATTCTTTACAGCAAGTCAAGTGATCCTGTATTGATGCATCATGGGATTGAGAGGGCATAGAGCAATAACATGAATGGATAAACTTGGGCAACAAATTGAGGCAGAAAAGAAACAAACTTCAAGGAAGGATTTACAGCATGTATAAAGCAAATGTGGAGTGTGATGGGCAATGAGGTAGGTGTTGCAAATATATAAATACTGTACTAGTTCTTTTAATTTCTTTATTCGCACATCCTTCAGTGTATCCATAGGATGTCAATGAGATTTCAGACTTAGTTACCGTAAGTGTCTGCCCAGTTGGAGGAAAAAAATACCATAAGTAAATCCTGATGAAAACAGAAACTTGGACAAACAGCCTTTTGTCCTGCTATACAATACATATGTCTTTGGTAACAGGAAGCTGGAGAATGGGCATTTGTTTAACAAAGATGGGAAGTTTCAACAAGATTGAATGGGGGGGAGGGTAAACGCTTACCGTGTTTCATCACTTGTGGGTTTTATCCACATATGTTTTGTTCCTTTTGAGTAAAACATCACACAATGTCATCTCAACGTTTTAAAAGTTACATTTTTACTCCGCAAATCACCCCTTGACATTCCTAGTTGTCGCCCTTCTTAGAATTTTATGTAATCCCAATTTCAATGCTAAAGAACTGCTTGCCTGAGATTCTTTTGGCCTACATTCTTCCTTCTCACTCCCTGTTGGGTTAAAACTTAAGCAATACACAACTACTTCCTAAGCAGTAATTGGAAGTACACGTTCTGGATTTTGTTTTCACTTTAATATTGTAGGTCTACATTTACTCTACATAAAGATTTGAAAAAAAGTTATATTTTTACACTTATTTGCTTCATAACGCTAGACTTCTGAATTCCAATTTCTGTCCTGGACAGCCCCTCCTCCCTCCCCCCTATTAAGATGTTGAAATAAGAGGAGATTAAAGCAGCACTCACCATGCAATAAAGATTGTTTATCTCTTATAACAAGTTTGCATTGTGAGTTGAGGTGTGGCACCAGTAATTGCATAGCAAAAGTACCTGAAGTGTAATCTTCCAGTCCTGAGCTCCTTAAGCACCTGATATTGATTAAACCCCAGACCAGAAGTGCATGTTTTTCTCTTTAATGGTGGACTCCAATTTCACCAAAAACCAATTAAGTTTGTATGCTTTGCTGGTGTTCGCGTACATTTCAGCTGGATTCCCTGCTTTCCCCCCACACTCCAAAAATATACTGATAGGGAATTTAGATTGTGAGCACCAATGGGGACCGTGATGATTGTCTTTAAAGCACTGTGGAATTAATGGCGCTATATAGGTAAAATAAAAATATTCAAAAATATCTCGACAATGAAAACCATGCCAATATTGTTTAGCAAATCTAAAAAAATGAGCTCCTTAAACTAGCATGAGAGTCATAAGGAATTTGAAACAAACAAAAAAACTTGGCATTAATAAAAGTCCATCTTCTCTTTAGTTATGTTTTGTCTTTAACATGGGGATCATGAATGAAAGCCTGGCTGCACAATTGAAGCTTGGTGTGCATTTGTCTGACAATCTTAGGCTTTTAAAAATGATATCTTCTCTGAAATGCCCTATTTGGACTGTAGGGAGACATGACTAGTTAAGCTTCTTTCCCAGCTGGTTTCTCATCTGTCTATTCCAGGTAATTGGCAAATTTTCTTCTGAACATGCATGGTAAAGAACTGTCCATAAATAGGAGTTGGGCAGGTCTTTCCCTATAGTCCCAGCTCATGTAACAATGTTTCCTCTGAAACATAAGATCGTTTAAGGGAAAATCATACCTGATTCATTAATTTGGGCCACAGTGTGACTTTTCGATTTACAAGGTTCTTCCATGGGTGCTCCGTCAGCTTTACTTTGTTCAGCTTTTGAAACTAAAGGGAACCTAATAGTTGATACATGCTGCCTAATCTGTGTGCAGCATGTATCAGGCACTTGCTGTACTATTTTAGGCAGATATTCTTTACTCAAATGCTGCAGTGTTTAGAGAAAAACCTACTTTAATAGCCAAACAGAAATCGGGCCATGTGGTAGACTAGTCTGAACAGTCTCATCCCCAGCAAAATCTTTCCACTTCCTTCCCTGGATTGACATGTGCACATGTAGAGAAATCCCTGCCAGCAGATACGGAGAAGCTGTTCGGGACTTGCCTATGTGGTTTGGGCACCATGTATCAGTTGTCACATTCTCTTTGAATTAAAAAAAGCTGTTCCAGACTAGAGGCTTGTCAATTAACCTTAATGTTAAGTGCAATCTAGTGTTTCATATGTGCACATGTTGAGTATTTGATTGCAGAAATGTCTTCATTTCTTGGCAGAAAAAACTATCCAGCAAAAATGCATGTAAGGCTGCTTTCACATCAGCTGTTTTTGCCGATCGCGGCAGATGCGGTGAAAAAAACGCAACTGCCGCGATTACCGCATAACCGCTGCACTTGCGGCACAGTTGCGGCAAGCCCCATGCAATGTCTATGCGGGCTTGCGGCAAGTGCGGTATCGGCAGGTGCGGCCGCAAAACAAACACGGCTGACCGCGTTTTTTTTTTTTTTTTTTGCGGCCGCACCTGCCGCAAGTGCTGAAACCGCACTTGCTGTACCTGCCGCACACTTACCGCAAGCCCCATAGACATTGCATGGGGCTTGCCACAACTGTGCCGCAAGTGCAGCGGTTATGCGGTAATCGCGGCAGTTGCGGGTTTTTCACCGCATCTGCCGCGATCGGCAAAAAACACTGATGTGAAAGGGGCCTTAGATCATGTTTTTCACCATTCTTCTACTGTTTCTGAACACCAACTCCAGTTCACAGGAGCCACCCACAGTGCAGGTTTTCAGGATTTCACCAGTATTGCACAGGTGAAAATGTAATTGCCTGTGCAGGTAAATATTGCAATACTAAGAATTCTGAAGACCTGGATAGTTGGTGACTCTTGCACTGGATTTGAAGGGAAAACTGCTATAGAAATATCTAGACATTATAATTGCATAACCCCATGACATATAATACAATTGCTCCCTGTGGAGCTTATTGTACAGCTTTTAATGATTAAATGAGAAAAAAACACACATGGGTTCCCCCTATTTTTGATAAGCAGCCAAGGTAGGGCAGAAAGAAGTGGGCTGATTATTATCAGTCTGGTAAGGTCAATGGTTATTGGACCCTTCCCAGCCTAAAAATAACAGCCCACAGTTGTCACAGAAGTGGCGCATCGCATTAGATGCACCAATTCTAGCGCTCTGGCTCGGCTCTTCCCAATTGGCCTGTGCATTGGCAATCAGGGTAATGGTAGTTTGGATTGATGGCAGCGTATTGCTGCGTTCCCATACGCAGTCAAACGCATGCGCACTGCGTTCCTATGTTTAACATAGGAACGCATAGTGCCTGCGTTTGCTGCGTTCGGGTGCGGATTCGGACGATATCTGCTCCTTCCGGTGTCCAGCATCCGCGCCCGGGACGCAGCCAGTTGCATTTTTTTGTGCGCTCGGGGAGCTTGGACAATCAGCAAGCGTCCCCAAGCGCACAAAACATGCATTGTCTTCAATGGGTCCGCAGTGTTCAGCGCTTGACAGCGCTGGAGAACGCTGCGGACCCATTGAAAAATCTCCCGGTGGCCGCCGGTGATGTCACAGGAGCTCACCGACGGCCACCGGGAGATCAGCTGAGCCACTGCTGTCCTCCTCCTCCCCGCCGCCTGTAATGCGCTAGCGATATCGGCGGGGAGAACAGCTGATGTGACAGCTGTTTGAATCTTCCCACGCCGACATCTCCTCTCAGTGTCGGCGCGGGAAGATTCAAACAGCTGTCACATCAGCTGTTCTCCCCGCCGACACGTCCCGGTGCTTACCGGCGGCGGGGAGGAGGAGATCTCCGGCGCTGAACTCCTCCTCCGGCCCGCCCCCGGACAGCGCCGATTGGCTGCCGGGCTCCCTAGTGATGTGTCCGCAGACGGACATTATCCGCTGCGGACACATCATTTCACACATGCTTTTGACAGCGTTTGTGTCTGCATGCCATCAGCATGCAGACACAAACGCTAATGTGAAGCCAGCCTTAGTAATGGAGAGTTGTCTATTGGGTAACCAGCAAAAGGAAGATCCGGCACCACGGGTTCTCCATGCATTTAAAATTCTTTATTTTCTCTTCATAAGAGAAAATATTGGATAACCCCATTACTAACCCAGTAAGAAAAAAAACTTAGTGTTTTTTTTTCTTTTATTTGGAAAATACATTCCCCAACACTTTCTGTAGTTCACCAATTTATTTAAAAAAATGAAAAAAAGAATCATGCAGGCCTGACAAAATCCACAAATAGAAACACTGTTTAGATCCTTCAGGTTTCCATTTTAGTTTTTCATGTTTCATTTGTAAACTACGTCTGATTCGATGGCTTATTTCAGAATCCTTGAACTATGGCGGCCCTGCATGGTTGTTTTTGTTTTTTTGTTTAGTAGGTCAGTAATGGAAAGGTAAATGGTATCAGACACATTACAGTTGACATCAAGGTCTGGTGTTAGGGTTTATGACAGCTTACACTATACTAACTGCCATTTTTGATGATCAATTATCTAGATCGGAGGTCCCCCAACTCCATCCCCCATGGCCCACCAACAGTGCATGGTTTCAGGATTTCTTTAGCATTTTACAGATAGTAGTTCAATCTGTAACATGCTAAGGAAATCCTGAAAGCTGGACTGTTGGTGGGGCATTAGGACAGGAGTTGGGGACCTCTGATCTACGTCAAAGGCTATGGAGCCTCAGAATGATGATCCATAGCTTTTGAGCGGAAGACACTCCTAGCTAACTCTGCGACAGCTGTCTTCTGTGATGAGCGGTGAAGATGTCAGTAACATTGACATCACTGCTGTTGCTGGGTCACGGAGAGCAACGGGAGACCAGGAATGTCTGAGTGCTTACATCAGGAACACCACTGTTCTTCACAGCCATTGAGTCTTGAACAGCCTTCTGTGTGACCTGACAACAATGGTGATGTCAGTAACATTACTGACATCACTGCTCATCACAGTTGCTGAATGCAGTGTAAGCTGGGAATGGCTATTGCTCAAAGGCTATGGAGCCTCATTCTGTGGCTCCATACCTTACATCTAGGTAATCAAGGAATGTTATGGGAACTGCAGGACTTGAAGCGCTGCTTTCTACTAAATTGATGAACGAGGGATAGCATCTTGTTTTTTTTTGTTTTAGGTCTTTTAGGTTTCAATTTGTTAATTGTGTTGGGCCTGCATTTTATTTTTTCATAATAAATTGGAGAACTAGAGAAAGTGTGAGATTTCTTTTATTTGAAAAACATTTCTCATCAAAAATACTTTAACTTACTGGGTTATTAATAGGGTAATCTGATAGACACCTTTCCATTACTTACACCAAGATTTGATGCCAACTTACACTATACAGCTGACATCAACCCCAACTATCATTACCTGATTGCTAATGCTCCAGAGCAATTTGGAAGAGGTGATTTGCCAGAAATAGCATATCTAATGGTATGTGACAATTAATCATGGACCTTCCAAGCCTGATAATAACAGCTCACAGCTGTTTTACCTAGCTGGTTATCAAAAATAGTGAAGACCCCCTACATTTTTTTTTTTTTTTAATAATCATAAAAGCCTGTTCAATGTCTGTCTCAGTTGCACTGTCCGTGTATACATTTCTATTACTTATCGATCTGACTGACAGTTTCTTCTCCAATGATTACCGTATATACTCGAGTATAAGCTGACCCAAGTATAAGCTGAGGCCCCTAATTTTACCCTCCAAAACTATTGAAACTTATTGACTCAAGTATAAGCCTAGAGGGGGAAATGAGGCAGACTCTCATCACGGTGTACAGCCCCTCTCATGATAAATGGCCCCCCATCACTGGTATATAGGATCTCCATCACTGGTATACAGTTTCCCCCCCCCCCCCATCAGAGGTTACAACCCCCCTCAGTGGTATATACAGGCCCCCCCCCCTCAGTGATATATACAGGCCCCTCCATCAGTGGTATATACAGGCCCCCCATCAGAGGTTACAGAACCCCCAGTGGTATATGCAGGCCCCCCTTGCTGCCACACACCTGTAAAAGAATAGCTCATTCATACTTATCCCCTAGCTCTGTCACCGCGCGTCCTCTGGTCTTCTCCCAGGGGCCATTTCACACTCAAATTGACACTGAGACCAAAGAGGTTATTCTCTATCTTTATAGAATTCACCGCTGTCTAAAAATGCATACAAAAAAACGTTACAAAAATAAAGGAAAAGTGCAATCATTTTTATACCAGCATTTTTGGTTGACTTCATTGAAGTTAAAAGGGTGAAGAAACACTGAAAGAATTGACATAATGTAGATTATTTTCTGCACCAAACCTGCAAGTCACAAGGAACTTCAGATTCTCATTGACTTTGCTGGCATCAGGATTCCCTTCAGCATTTGTAACAAATATGCAATAAAAAAAAGCGATAAAAACACAATGTGAACACAGCCTTACCTGAAAATATGATATGGCTATAAACTTTATTTCATATATATTTAGCTACTATTGTGTAACATGGTATTTAATAGATCGTATAGCTTGCAGATATGGTACTCAAGCCACTGCTTGAATAGAAATTTTAAATCGGTATCTTATTGACTTTAATCCTAAAAAGTTTCACGTTTAAAGTTCAACTCCACTCAAGCAGGGGTTTTTTTTGTTTCATACTTTTATAGAGCTGCTACGGACCCACTGCGTCATCTTTTGACTGATGCTTCTAACTGGACAGAAGTCAAAAGTTGCGTCACAAGCCCTGAGAAACAGGATGAGGCACACATAGAAATGTATTAAGTTGTGACCTCTAGCGCAAGCCATGAAACACTGGAGCTGCTGGGATTTTACAATTCTCTGGAGACTGGAGAACTGTGCAGGCACAGTTCCTCATGCCGCTGCAGGATGGGGGCAGAGAGAGCGGGCACATGGGAGGGGAAAACACATACAGGGGGGTCAAGAGATCGCACATGGGGGAAGGGCACAGAACATGCACAGGAAGGGGCAAAGAGCGCACATGGGGGAGAAGAACACATGCAGAGAGAGCGCACAGGGAGAATAGCATGCAAGGGATGAGCACATGGGAGAGTTCAAAAGAGCATACAGGGGCAGAAAAGAGCACAAGGGGGAGAGGGAGAGCACACGGGGAAAAGAGCTCAAAGGAAGGGGCAGAGGGGGGAAAAGACAGCATAGAGGGAGAGAGAAAGCACATGGGGCAGAGCACACGGGGAGAGCCACCACCCATCATGACATCACCCTCCCAATGCGACAGCATTGGGCCCACATCTAGCATAATATCTACTTATATAATCCGCAGTTGGGATTTCGGGCGTTGTACCCGAATCCCAACATGCTTTGCGCGGGACTGCGAGTGATGACGCGCAGCGTCATCACGAGCCGCAGACCCGCACTACTCTAAAAAAAAAAAAAATCCTCACCTCTACCCGAGCCCGCGCTGTCTCCCGCCGTCTCCCGCCGTCTTCTGCCGTGTTCCGCTAGGCTCCCGGTGGCTGTGCAGGCTCCCGGTGCCTGCAGTGATCTTCTATCTACTGAGAGTGAAGGACCTGTGGTGATGTCAGAGTCACGTGACACCAGCTTACTCCAGGCAAATCGCGGGTCACGTGACTCTGACATCACCACAGGTCCTTCACTCTCAGTAGATAGAAGATCACTGCAGGCACCGGGAGCCTGCACAGCCACCGGGAGCCTAGCGGAACACGGCAGAAGACGGCGGAACACGGCAGAAGACGGCGGGGGCTCGGGGTGAGGTGAGCATAATCTTTTTTTATTTTTTTTAACCCCTGCCTTGCACGAGCGCACCACAGACACCTGTATACTCCACCACCACACACGCCTGTACACTCTGCCACCACCACAGACGCCTGTATACTCCACCACACACACACGCCTGTATACTCTGCCACCACCACAGACGCCTGTATACTCCACCACCACACACGCCTGTATACTCTGCCACCACACACGCCTGTACATTCTGCCACCACACACGCCTGTACACTCTGCCGCCACCACCACACACACCTGTACACTCTGCCGCCACCACCACACACGCCTGTACACTCTGCCGCCACCACCACCACAACACGCCTGTACACTCTGCCGCCACCACCACACACGCCTGTACACTCTGCCGCCACCACCACACACGCCTGTACACTCTGCCGCCACCACCACACACGCCTGTACACTCTGCCGCCACCACCACACATGCCTGTACACTCTGCCACCCACCAACACACGCCTGTACACTCTGCCACCACCACACACGCCTGTACACTCTGCCACCACCACACACGCCTGTACACTCTGCCACCACCACACACGCCTGTACACTCTGCCGCCACCACACACGCCTGTACACTCTGCCGCCACCACACACGCCTGTACACTCTGCCGCCACCACACACGCCTGTACACTCTGCCGCCACCACACACGCCTGTACACTCTGCCGCCACCACACACGCCTGTACACTCTGCCGCCACCACACACGCCTGTACACTCTGCCGCCACCACACACGCCTGTACACTCTGCCGCCACCACACACGCCTGTACACTCTGCCACCACCACACACGCCTGTACACTCTGCCACCACCACACACGCCTGTACACTCTGCCGCCACCACACACGCCTGTACACTCTGCCGCCACCACACACGCCTGTACACTCTGCCACCACCACAGACGCCTGTATACTCTGCCGCCACCACCACCACACCTGCCTGTATACTCTGCCCGCCACCAGCACAGACGCCTGTATACTCTGCCGCCACCAGCACAGACCCCTGTATACTCTGCCGCCACCACACATGCCTGTATACTCTGCCGCCACCAGCACAGACGCCTGTATACTCTGCCACCACCACACATGCCTGTATACTCTGCCGCCACCAGCACAGACGCCTGTACACTCTGCCGCCACCACCACCACACGCCTGTACACTCTGCCGCCACCACCACACACGCCTGTATACCTCTGCCGCCACCACACAGACGCCTGTATACTCTGCCACCACCACACACGCCTGTATACTCTGCCACCACCACACACGCCTGTATACTCTGCCACCACCACACACGCCTGTATACTCTGCCACCACCACACACGCCTGTATACTCTCCACCACCACACACCCTGTACACTCTGCCCACCACCACACACACACCTGTACACTCTGCCACCACCACAGACGCCTGTATACTCTGCCGCCACCACCACACCTGCCTGTATACTCTGCCGCCACCAGCACAGACGCCTGTATACTCTGCCGCCACCAGCACAGACGCCTGTATACTCTGCCGCCACCAGCACAGACGCCTGTATACTCTGCCACCACCACACATGCCTGTATACTCTGCCGCCACCAGCACAGACGCCTGTATACTCTGCCACCACCACACATGCCTGTATACTCTGCCGCCACCAGCACAGACGCCTGTACACTCTGCCGCCACCACCACACACGCCGGTATACTCTCCCACCACCACACACGCCTGTACACTCTGCCACCACCACACACACCTGTACACTCTGCCACCACCACACACGCCTGTACACTCTGCCACCACCACACACGCCTGTATACTCTGCCGCCACCAGCACAGACGCCTGTATACTCTGCCACCACCACACACGCCTGTATACTCTGCCACCACCACCACACACACCTGTATACTCTGCCACCACCACCACACACGCCTGTATACTCCACTACCCACAGACCCACCTGTATACTCTTCTACCCACAGAGTCACCTGTATAATCTCCTACCCTCAGAGCCGTCTGTATACTCTGCTACCCACAGACCCGCCTGTATACTCTGCTACCCACAGAGCCCCCTGTATACTCTGCTACCCACTGGCCCGCCTGTATACACACAATTCATTTCACCCTGCTCCCGATGCAATTGCATCGGGCCTTTTTACTAGTATATGTATAAAAATAAGTTTCATATTGAAGGACATGTCCGTTAAAAAATATAATTGCAAAATTATGAATTGTTTGTATTTCCTATTTGGAGATATTCCCACCCTTCAAGTTTTATTTATTTCATGAATCTGACAGTTTGAGAAATTTGCCATGTGTAACTTTACCTTTCAGCTAATAATTATGTTTTGGACTATTAAGATACCATTCAGTGCAAAGAGTGAAGTGGGATGTGTTCTGTTTTAAACTCAGGTTAATGAAGTTAATATTAAACTACCTTTAGTTGTTCCTATGTTATTATAGAAGTAAAAAGTCAAAACTGGAATGGCTCAGAATCATGGTAAGAGTGTTAGGCTGGAGTCGTACTACCATATAGCATCATGCGAGAGCATCCGATGAGGGATGCTACTGACGCTCAGCTCAGGCTCTGCAGCAATCATGATCCGATCCTGCAATCAGATCACAGCTGTGGAAAAGAGAGTAATTTCTCCATCTCCTCCTTTGCCGGTCTCGGCGTATATCTCACTGCACTCACATGTCTCCCAAGTGTCCCATAGACTTGTATAGGTGCGAGTAATCCGAAACTTGTGGACAATCATCACATATTGGATTTGATTTCCTCAGCCCATTTAGGGCTAAGGCAAAATTTGCAGGTCTGAGCTCCTTGATTGCTCTCGGCCAAGTGTTAGGCAATGCGAGATTTCCTTGCATTGCATTCATTCGTGTCACACGCCAGTGTGACACCAGCCTTATGCCGGAGACACTCTGAGAGAGACCCATGCGAAATACTCGCATTAGTCTCACATGACTCGCTCAACCTTGTTACAGAAGTGGCCCATGATCAATAGTATGAAAACAAAACTTTCAAATATTTGGAGATGGGAGGCCCATCATTTTTTTACTCTGATATTTTGTAGAGTATGACCTCTGTCTGACAGCTGTAAGGCCCCTATAATAATAGAGGTATACAGAGATTTTACTTCTGAAGATGCCAGGTATAGAAAGCCTGTAGTGGGTAAAAACCTTATGATAGGCTGAGTTCACATGTCCTCTAAGCATCCATTAGAAGAGATCCTGCAGAGATCCGTTGAGAAAAAATGTTGTGCAGGATCCATTTTTTTTACATTGAAATCTATGGAGAGCGGATCTGTTAATGGATTGTTATTTATCTTCCATTTGTAATGGATCCTGTAAGCAAAAAGCAGATTGGTTACAAATGCAAGAAAAAATGTATGGCTAAATAGCAATCTGTTAATGAATTTGTTCCTCATAGACTCCAATTTAAAAAAAAATATGGATCCTGCAGGAATAAGTTACCGTATATACTTGTGTATAAGCCGACCCGTGTATAAGCCGACCCCCCTACTTTTGCCCCCAAAACCTGGGAAAAATTATTGACTCCGTGTATAAGCCGAGGGTGGACCCCAGCACAGGTATACAGCCCCCAGTAGTGTGGTATACATTCCCCCCAGTGGTAGTATACAGCAGCCTCCCCAATGGCATATATAGGCCCTAACAGTATATACAGCAGCCCCAGTAACATAGTAACATAGTAACATAGTTTTTAAGGTTGAAGGAAGACTTTAAGTCCATCTAGTTCAACCCATAGCCTAACATGTTGATCCAGAGGAAGGCAAAAAAAAACATGTGGCAACACTAAGCTCCACATTTGGGGAAAAAATTCCTTCCTGACTCCAGATACGGCAATCAGACTAATTCCCTGGATCAACGCCCTATCAAAGAATCTAGTATGTATAACTGATAATATTATAGTTTTCAAGAAAGGCATCCAGGCCCTTCTTAAATGTTAGTAGTGACTCACTCATTACAACAGCATGTGGTAGAGAGTTCCAAAGTCTCACTGCTCTTACAGTAAAGAATCCGCGTCTGTGATTATGATTAAACCTTCTTTCCTCCAGATGTAGAGGATGCCCCCTTGTCCCCGTCTCAGGCCTAAGAGTAAAGAGATCATTAGAAAGTTCTCTGTACTGTCCCCTCATATATTTATACATTATTATAAGATCACCCCTAAGCCTTCGTTTTTCCAAGCTAAATAACCCCAAGTTTAATAACCTGTCTTGGTATTGCAGACCCCTTAGTCCTCTAATGACTTTTGTCGCTCTTCTCTGGACCCGCTCTAGTTCAGCTATGTCTTTCTTATACACCGGAGACCAGAATTGTACACAGTATTCTAAGTGTGGTCGCACTAGTGACTTGTATAGAGGTAAAATTATGTTCTCCTCATGAGCATCTATGCCTCTTTTAATGCATCCCATTATTTTATTTGCCTTTGCAGCAGCTGCCTGACACTGGCCACTAAATGTGAGTTTGTCATCTACCCATACACCCAGGTCTTTTTCAGTGACAGTTTTGCCCAGTGTTTTACAATTAAGCACATAATTATACCTTTTGTTTCCTCTGCCCAAGTGCATGACTTTACATTTATCCCCAATAAAGCGCATTTGCCATTTAGCAGCCCAAGCTTCTAGTTTACATAAATCCTCCTGTAATATAAAATTGTCCTCCTCTGTATTGATTACCCTGCAGAGTTTAGTGTCATCTGCAAATATTGAGATTCTACTCCGTGTGCCCCCTACAAGGTCATTAATAAATATATTAAATAGAAGCGGGCCCAACACTGACCCCTGTGGTACCCCACTGTTAACTGTGACCCATTCTGAGTGTGTTCCATTAATAACCACCCTTTGTTTCCTATCACTAAGCCAGTTCTTAACCCACTTACACATATTTTCCCCTATCCCCATTGCCCTCATTTTATGTATCAACCTTTTGTGTGGCACCGTATCAAAAGCTTTTGAAAAGTCCATATACACCACATCCACTGCATTTCCTTGGTCCAGTCCAGAACTTACTTCTTCATAGAAGCTTATCAGATTAGTTTGACAGGAACGGTCCCTCGTAAAACCTCGTATACAGCAGCCTCCCCAGTGGTATATACAGACCCCGCCAGTATATACAGCAGCCCCAGTGGTATATACAGACCCCACCAGTATATACAGCAGCCCCAGTGGTATACAGGCCCCAGCAGGTATATACAGCAGCCTCCGGGAGTATACAGCAGCCTCCGGGGGTATACAGCCACCCCCAGGGGTACACAGCTGCCCCCAGGGGTACACAGCAGCCCCAGGGGTACACAGCCGCCCCCAGGGGTACACAGAAGCCCCCAGGGGTACACAGCCACCCCCAGGGGTACACAGCCGCCCCCAGAGGTACACAGCCACCTCCAGGGGTATACAGCCGCCCCCAGTGGTATACAGCAGCTCCCAGGGGTACACAGCCGCCTCCAGGGGTACACAGCAGCCCCCAGGGGTACACAGCCGCCCCCAGGGGTACACAGCAGCCCCCAGGGGTACACAGCCACCCCCAGGGGTACACAGCCCCCTCCAGGGGTACACAGCGGCCCCCAGGGGTATACAGCAGCCCCCAGTAGGGTACACAGCCACCCCCAGGGGTACACAGCCACCCCCAGGGGTACACAGCCGCCCCCAGGGGTACACAGCAGCCCCCAGGGGTACACAGCCGCCCCCAGGGGTATACAGCAGCCCCCAGGGGTATACAGCCGCCCCCAGGGGTACACAGCCGCCCCCAGGGGTATACAGCAGCCCCCAGGAGTACACAGCCGCCCCCAAATGCTGGCACTCGCCCCCCCTGCTGCTTAACTTACCATCCCTGGTCTTCTGCACAGCGCCGGTCTTCTGAGCTCTGCCGTCCATGCTCCCGTCCTCGCTGCATCCGGGATCCCCGGCCGTCGCACGATGACGTCATATACCTGCGGCGGCCGGGGAACCCGGATGTAGCCGGACGGGAGCATGGACGATGGAGCACCAAGGAGCGGCGCTGTGCAGAAGACCGGGATGGTAAGCTAAGCAGCGGGGGGGGCCCTTACAGCAGCCGGGGGGGCCCTTACACAGAGGGGGGGCGAGTGCCAGCATTTGGGGGCATATATCCACTGCTTCCCCCTGCCGCTGATTGACATGGGGAAGCAGTGCATATATATTGAGCGGCCCCACGTGACGGGGCCGCTCATACAGCAGCCCCCCCCCCCGCCTCCTCCAGCCTCCACAGCCCCCACCGCATCACATACCGTATTGACCCGTGTATAAGCCGAGGGGGAGACTTTTCAGCCCAATATTTGGGCTGAAAAACTCGGCTTATACACGAGTATATACGGTAGTTACCAATGGACAAAAAAGTTGTTTCTACAACTTTTTTCCAATGGATCTCTGCAGGATCTGTTCTAATGGATGCTTGCAGGACATGTGAACTCAGCCTAAATTTGCACAGGAGGTCTGATGTATCTGCAACGGCCGCAAGGGCCTGGGGTACTCTACCATCCGGGGTCAGTCAGATGGATGTCACGGTGGCAATCCCAGCTGTCATGGCCTTAACAGAGCATGGAAAGGGGTTATTTACAGGGGATTAAAGTTGTTATAGTTTATTCGTGATGCCAACTGTGGTGTCTGATCAGGTATGACCAGCTCTGCTTGAGTAGGATCCCAGGGAATAGATGTTGTGGCAGCTTAGGTGAAACACTCCCCACAGGTGGAGAGGGCCCTTGAGATTTGGTATTAGAATCAGTGTGGATGATGGTGGTAGTTGTAGTGCAGAAAGTCACAGAAGAAGCACACACACACACAGGGGATGCAGTTCTTACCAGGTTCTTTACTGTTGTTCTCTTCAAAGCAGACCCAGCCTGGTACTGTGCTCTTCCAGCTTGCAGCTTGGTCAGCTCTCAGATAAATCAGGAACTCTCTGCTGAGACACCTTTTATAAGCCTTCCTTTGCTGCCCTGTCTGTACTGATCTTTCCTCCTTGCTCCTGTCCTGTGCCTTTGTGCTATGAGTCCAAAACAGGTGACTGTGAGTCCTGTCGAGCGACAGCTAGCAAGTCCTCTTGACACTCTGTAGTCACTGTGCCAGGGAGTGTACACGGGGTTAGCCACTGCTCATGCAGACCAGTAGCCTCTGGTTTCCTTGCTTGAACGTGCAGTTTCACACCAGATTGGGGCCAATCTCCTCATCCAAACAGTTCCTCTACCAATGGCCTAGGTGGCGGTTGTAGATTCGGGGTCTCTCTGGCCAGGGTTCCGTAGTGACCTACCCTCTGGTCTCATTCCTCTCTGGCTCTAGCCTCCCTAGAACTCCATTCTGTTCTAATGTTGCTTGTCACTCTTCTTCTGTCTCCTGCAGACTAACTCCTCACTAACTGTGTTTCCACCCCCTTCTAGCCTACTTCTTCCTGCAGCCAGTAGATAGGGACTGCCCACTAGAGGGGTTTCTTCCACCCTGCACCTCCTGGCTTGGAGTTAGGAATGGTGTTGGGTGTAAGGTGTGTGTCTCAGGTTTGTGCCCCTTTCTTACCTGAGAGCAATGACATCACACCTGTGGATTAGGTGCACTATCACTGTGGCAACCAAGATGCAGGGGCACCACATATCCTTAATAAAATATCTAGTATTTTTTACTAATGGGCTTAACACTTTGTCCAAAAAGATAACAAGTTTTATTAAAAATGGGTCTAGTCTAGCACAATAGGGCACCTTGATGGGTTATGTGGTGTGTATCTTTGTGAGATCTTTGTGTTGTGTATCTTTGTGAGATCATATTATAAGAGTAATCGGATTCCAAAAATATTTTTTAGCAGCCTGCAAAATAGATTTTATTTACCAATGT
The DNA here is from genome assembly GCA_033576535.1 of Allobates femoralis. Taxonomy (NCBI): domain Eukaryota; kingdom Metazoa; phylum Chordata; class Amphibia; order Anura; family Aromobatidae; genus Allobates; species Allobates femoralis. The sequence goes on along the minus strand of JARQOC010000001.1, from coordinate 477,617,698 downwards.
CCCATTTTGAATCTATCTGGGAATTTCTGTACAGATCCTAACCTGCTAACTGTAGCTTTTCTGCTACGCTTGATTGAACTGTGTCCATATTGATGACAGTACAAACCTGGGTTTAATGGTAATGTCACCGATATGGGCAAAGGAAACTGGACTTAAACTTTTAGACAGAGAGAGAATTCTCCCTTCTTAATATATGTCAGGATGCTGCCAGGGAGGTCACGCAAATATCCCACCACCTCCAACAATTTGTCACAAAACTGCACTCCGCTGCCTCCAATCGTCAGGGCAACATGCAATTGACTGACAAGTGATGAAGGATTGGATAGCTACTTCACTACCAGGCCTTTTATTGGGAGCTTTCACAGTGAACATATATGTTACATGAGACAGGCTCACATAATGTCAGAGGATTCTCTAAGCAGGATGGAAATGTGGACACTAGTGCAACAATCAGATGGAGCATGCAGAACATGGAGATGAAAATGTATACATAACAGTTTAATGAAGTTCAGGGATTAACAAACATAATGAACATCAAGCAGAGTTACAGAACACAATGGACAATGATAAACTAAACAGCATGGGCATAAGCTAGCGTAACTGAAGAGACCTGTGATAATTGGTAAAGTAGCAGAAGACCAAAGTAGCATAGCCAGGAATACAGACTACTGTAAACAGGTTGCAGAATTGCTGGAGGCCGCTGGTAGACAGGTACCAGGGTAACTGATGGTTCGAGACAGTTAACAGAATTACTGGAGGTCACAGCAGACAGGTAGCAGAAATACAAAACAGGTAACAGGATTCCCAGGTATCGCCAACAGGCAGGTTGCAGAGTTACTGACTCCAGGCAGAAGGCAGAAAACTCTCAAGTAAGCACCAAACTGATGTCGGACATAAGGCCAGGTACACATCACGGCATGATCCGATCCGGGGCTGTCCGATGTGAATCGGACAGCCCCAGACCTGATCTGGACACAGAACTGGAGGGCCAAATATGCCCTCCGGTCCTGTGTCCAGCCAGATTCTTATAGCAGCCGCAGCTGTCACGAACTGTCAGCAGGGGACAGCTCCATGGTGCTGAAGTTCAGAGCTGGCTGGCGCTAAGCTTCAGCACCCGGCGTCCGGTTTCTGGGTGTGGCTCTGGTGCCATAGACCCCCATGTTAGGGGGCTCCGGATTGAACTGCACCAGGAGGAATCGGGAGGATCCAAGTGTCTCAGATTTTTTCCCCCCCGGACAGAAAAATGTTGCATGCAACATTTTTGTGTCCGGGAGGAAAATCCGAATACACCCGGATCCTCCCAGACAGATGGAAGCCGGATGGCAGATAGCTGCCATCCGGCTCCATCCAGCCCCATAGCAGCCCCGGAATTCATGGTCCTCTCCATGTGATGCCTAGTCTTGTTCTGTTTTATTTTTGGGTTGTATCCTATGGTATAAACCTCATCATCGGGTCCTTTTCTATTGGATTTCCTGATATGACCTTCATGACTGTGAAAAGAAGGATCATAAAGTGTCTGTTGTGATTGTTGTTAATATCTCTTACATCTTCATCTTGCCCTCGTGGAACTGTCCCACTGCTGTTTTCCTCACTTCCTTCATATCAAGATGCCATTAGTGGCATTTTACTTCTTTAGTTCTTCTAGTAGATTCTGTGTACAAGTAGCTATATTAACATTACATTTTGCAAATTCTTGTGATATCAGAAGTCCCTTGAACAGTTCCTCTGTCACCTTCACCTTGGAAGGTAACAACTTTATTTTGGGCTGTAAAACACAATATTCAATAATTTAGTGTTCATAGCATATTTGTTACTAATTTGGGCAAATCTTGTGCAAAATAAAATGTCCTCTGCTAACAAATTTGTCTGTATATTCATTCTCATTCCCGGTTGGTATCCTGTGTACTCAGTAATATTTGACTATTGCAGGTTGCAGTTTCATACTTCCATTTATTTATTTATTTAATGAACTAGTGTATAAGGAAATTCAGCATCTCCCCCAAGATTCTGCAATATCCACTCCTCATCGTCTAATGCATAGGTACAGTTGTGGCCAAAAGTATTGACACCCCTGCAATTCTGTCAGATAATACTCAGTTTCTTCCTGAAATGATTGCAATCACAAATTCTTTGGTATTATTATCTTCATTTAATTTGTCTTCAATGAAAAAAACACAAAAAGAATTGTCCTAAAACCAAATTGGATATAATTCCACACCAAACAAAAAAAAGGGGGTGGACAAAAGTATTGGCACTGTTAGAAAAATCATGTGATGCTTTTCTAATTTGTGTAATTAACAACACCTGTAACTTACCTGTGGCACCTAACAGGTGTTAGCAATAACTAAATCACACTTGCAGCCAAGTTGCCATGGATTAAAGTTGACTCAGCCTCTGTCCTGTGTCCTTGTGTGTACCACATTGAGCATGGAAAAAAGAAAGAAGACCAAAGAACTGTCTGAGGACTTGAGAAACCAAATTGTGAGGAAGCATGAGCAATCTCAAGGCTACAAGTCCATCTCCAAAGACCTGAATGTTCCTGTGTCTGCCATGCGCAGTGTCATCAAGATGTTGAAAGCCCATGGCACTGTAGCTAACCTCCCTTGATTTGGATGGAAAAGAAAAATTGACAAGAGATTTCAACACAAAATTGTGCGGATGGTGGATAAAGAAGCTCGACTAACATCCAAACAAGTTCAAGCTGCCCTGCAGTCCGAGGGTACAACAGTGTCAACTCGTACTATCTCTCGGCGTCTGAATGAAAAGGGACTGTATGGTAGGATACCCAGGAAGACCCCACTTCTTACCCTGAGACATAAAAAAGCCAGGCTGGAGTTTGCCAAAACTTACCTGAGAAAGCCTAAAACGTTTTGGAAGAATGTTCTCTGGCAGATGAGACAAAAGTAGAGCTTTTTGGGCAAAGGCATCAACATAGAGTTTACATGAGAAAAATAGAGGCATTTAAAGAAAAGAACACGATCCCTACAGTCAAACATGGAGGAGGTTCCCTGACGTTTTGGGGTTGCTTTGCTGCCTCTGGCACTGGACTGCTTGACCGTGTGCATGGCATTATGAAGTCTGAAGACTACCAACAAATTTTGCAGCATAATGAAGGGCCCAGTGTGAGAAAGCTGGGTCTCCCTCAGGGGACATGGGTCTTCCAGCAGGACAATGACCCAAAACACACTTCAAAAAGCACTAGAAAATGGTTTGAGAGAAAGCACTGGAGACTTCTAAGGTGGCCAGCAATGAGTCCAGACCTGAATCCCATAGAACACCTTTGGAAAGATCTAAAAATGGCAGTTTGGAGAAGGCACCCTTCAAATATCAGGGACCTGGAGCAGTTTCCAAAGAAGAATGGTCTAAAATTCCAGCAGAGCATTGTAAGAAACTCATTGATGGATTGATCGCAGTTATTTTGGCTAAAGGTTGTGCAACCAAGTATTAGGCTGAGGGTGCCAATACTTTTGTCTGGCCCATTTTTGGAGTTTTGTGTGAAATGATCACTGTTTTGCTTTTTGCTTCATTCTCTTTTGTGTTTTTTCATTTAAGACAAATGAAATGAAGATAATAATACCAAAGAATTTGTGATTGCAATCATTTTCAGGAAGAAACTGAGTATTATCTGACAGAATTGTAATGGTGTCAATACTTTTGGCCACAACTGTAAATACAGTATATCACTAAAGTGAGTACACCACTCAGTTTTGTAAATATTTTGCTACCGTATATCTTTTCATGCGACAACACAAGATATGACACACTGATACAATCTAAAATAGCCAAATATTCATTGTACAGTTTGTAGAATTGTGTCAATTTGGTGTGTACTTTAAATAATTCCACACACAGCTATTAATGTTTAAATCACTGGCAATAATAGTAAGTACACCGCTAAGCATCCCTAAGTGAAAATTGCCAAATTGTGCCCAAAGTTTCAATATTTAGTGTGATCACCATTATTTTCAAGCACTGCCTTAAATCTCTTGGGCATGTAGTTTACTAGAGCTCCACAGGGGCCACTAGAATTCTCTTCAACTCCTCCATGATGCCCTCCTTCACCTTCTGTTTGAAGATGCCCCACAGATGCTTAATAAGGTCGCTTTACACGTCACGATATCACAACGCAACTACGATAAAAAGTCACATGGTACGGGCGTTGCAGTTGATATCGTTCGTTTGTTGTGTCGTGTAAATGGGCAACGCAACTCAAAAACGATGCAACTACGATATCGTTTTTGAATTGTGCAAGCTGTTCAACCATGCAATATTGGCTTGACGATCTGGCATGATCGTGCTGTGTGACAGCGCAACTCCGATTTGGAGTGCAACTTCCCCTATTCACTCCAATGTTAATTGGTCATTCCCTGAGTTGTTCAGACGCAGAGTGCAAGAGGGGCGTACGACATCGTAGTTGTGTTGCCTCCCGATATCTCCCTGTGTAACATCTCCTATGCGATCTTGGACAATTGCCAAAAACGTGCGCTCCCGTGAAGTCGTATGCAATATCGGAACGATATTGCGACGTGTAAAGCGGCCTTAACACTCCTGCTCTCCATTCACACCTGAGACCCTGTAACAAAAATGAACCACGTGACAATGGGGAGGGAAAATGGCTAATTGGGCATGATTTGGATGTGCTCATTTTTGTTACCAGCGATTTAGACATTAATGACTGTGTGTTGAGTTATTTAGAGGGCACACCATTTTTACACTATTGTGCAAGCACAAGCTGTACCCTGACTACATTACATTATATCAAAGTGTCATATCAAAGTGTTGTCTATGAAAAGATATAATAAAATATTTAAGAAATGTGAGAGATGTGCTTAGCTCTCTGATATACTGTACATTAGGCATAATATTAGCAATAGAATTATCTGTAGTTGTCATTTTATGGAAGGATTGTGCAAGCTTCAAGCCAGTTAGTAATAGAAAAGAAAAAAGTAATGCACTACTAAATTTACCAGGTTCGGGTGTAGGCCTCTCAATGTACTGGATATTAGATCATAAATAGAAAAAAAACAGAGTCAGCATTTCCAAGGATTTATTCCATGCCCAAAGAATATGACGTTTCCACTTTCACACTGAAGGCCACGTTACACACACAGATATCTGTGAGGCGGCCGTCACACGCTACGATCTCGCTAGCGATATTGTAAGCGATCACGTGCACGCGCGATCGCTTACAATATCGCTCACATCGCTGGTGAGATGTCACACAGACAGACTCACCAGCGATGTGGAGCCGCGATCTCGCTGGTAACTATGGTACACATCGGGTTACTAGGCGCCGCGCATCGCTTAGTAACCCGACGTGTACCATAGTTACCATCTCCCAGCATAGGCTCTGCCGCTGGGAGATCGTTCATCGTGGTGTTATACACCACGATGAAGCTGTTTGTCAAATCGTTCATCGCAAGATGTGAGGTCTGGAGCTCAGATCTCGATCTTGCGATTTGAACACTTCTCGCTCGTCGTATCTTGCCGTCACACGCAGAGACATCGTTCACGCGATGTTTAATCAGGCGCGTTCAAGCGATATCTTTCAAGATATCGTAGCGTGTGACGGCCGCCTGACCAACATCTGAACAGATCTCTGGTTGCAGTGAAATCATGGACACATTGTTCCATTTTGTGGCTGTGTACAACCAAAGGAACCAAGGAACACACCAAAAAGGTCATGGATAAAGTTGTAGACAAGAGGAAAGCAGTGTTAAGTTAAAAAATTAGGCCAAGCTCTAAAAATTTTCATGGAATATTGTTCAGCCCATCATTCAAAAATACAAGGAATATGGCACAAATGCAAATCTACTAAGACATGGCTGCCCACCTAAACAGAAACATTGAACAAGCAGAGCACTCATTAAAGAATCAGTCAAGAGGCCCAAGAAATCCACAGTTCACATGGGAGAATCTGTCCACAAGAACACTAATTGTAACATAATCTACAAATCTGTCCTCTGGAAGAGTGGCAAGAAGAAAGCCATTTTTGATAGGAAGGCATAAGAAGTCCCATTTGTGGTAGAGAAAGGCCTTTTAGGGGACACAAGTAACATTTGGAAGGTTAGACAAAGGTAGAACTAATCTGGTAAGATTAGACAAAGGTAGAATTTATTGAGCTAAATGCAAAATGCTATGTGTGGCGGAAAACTAATACTGCACATCGCCCTGAAAACATCAACCCCACTGTCAACCTTGGTGGTGGCGGCACCATGCTTTGGGGATGGTATTTATAAGCAGGGCCAGGGAAGCTGGTGAGAGTTGATGGGAAGATGAATGGAGCTAAATACAAGGCAATTCTGAAAGAAAACCTGTTAAGGTACCTTTTCACGCGGGGCAACTTTTCTAGGAATTTCACTGGCAACTTACTGGTTGCAGTGAAATCATGGAGACATTGTTCCAGTTGTACACAGCAACAAGATAGAACAATGTGTCCATGATTTCACTGCAACCCGTCAGTTGTCAGTGAAATTCCTAGAAAAGTTGCCGCGTGTAATGGTACCCTTAAGGTACCTTTACACGCCGCAACTACGGTGTAGCTACTGAGAGGCAATCCGGATTTCCGTCACCGTTGCCCTGAAATTGCTATGAAATTGCGGTGTGTAATTATGGAACCCGATGGTGATTTTTGAAGTTGCTCCCGGTTGCGATTTCAGAGCATTGTTCAAATACTAGAGGCAACCCTGAAGGTGAATTGCCCTGGTTTTGGCGTGTGAACTGGTGATATGGATGGAATCTGCGTCGCCTAGTGATTTCCCAGAGGCGTGTCACAGCGTGCTGGACACCGCACCCCATGAGCAATGATTGGTGCGGGCTACTGGGTTTCCATTGGCTGTCCCTCGACTGGGCGACATATTTGAAGAGCTGTTCATTCACATTCACTCTGCACGATTGCAATGGCGTCATGTATTAGCCAGCCTTCCTGCACAGACTAGCCAATCATGATGCTAATGCATTGTCTAATCAGCATGTTTGGGTCACGGAATACACAAGTTTGTCACGCCTATGTTTAGGCGGCGCTGAACATGTACTCCCACATTCCTTTGGGGATTGCGGCGTGTGAAGCGGCGTCAGGAGTCAACCGGATGTTTCCCAATGTTGGTGTGAAAACTTCCGGAATGACACATCACCTTAGGTTGAGGGCGCAATGCGGCGTGTACCTACGACATCGGCGTTTGGAGGCAACCATCAAAAACGTGCCTCCGATCGCCGCCAAAAGTTGCGGCCTTTAAAGGTACCTTTAGAGGCAGCAAATGATTTTAGACTGGGGCGCAGATTCACCTTCCAGCAGGACAATGACCGTAAACATACTGTCAGAGCTACAATGGATGGTTTAGATCTGGGGTCTCAAACTCGGCTGGGCTGGTGGGCCGCACATAGAAAAAAATTGATATCGAGGGGCCGCATTACTAAGTGACATTTTTAGTAATTCCAGAATTTTTCGCTCAATGTAGTAATGTTCAAATCCTGATCTCCTTTTAGTAATGTCCCCACCGAGGTTTCTTTCTTGTAGTAATGTCCCCATCCTGGTCCTCATCTTGTGTAATGTTCTCATCCTGGTCTTCACTTGTAGTAATGGCCCCATCCTGGTCCCCTTCTTGTCATAATGTCCTCATACTGGTCCCCATCCTAGATTAATGTCCCCCATTATGGTCATTCTTGTAGTAATGTCACCATCTTGGTCCTCATCTTGTAGTAATGTCCCCCTCCTGGTCCTCATCATGTAGTAATGTCTTCATTCTGACCGTCATCTTGTAGTATTGCCCCCATCCTGGTCCTCTTCTTGTAGTAATGTCCTCATCTGGTCCTCTTGTAGTAATGTCCCAATCCTGATGCCACTTTGTACTGATGTCCCAACCTGGTCTCTCTTCTTTTTGCATACACACACACAGTCTCTCATACACACTCACACACACACGCTCATACACACACTCTCATACACGCACATACACACTGACACAAACACACTCATACACACATACTCTCTCATACATACTCTCCTACACACACACTCATATACACCCACTCTTACACACCCACTCTTCTACACACTCACTCTCTCATACACACACACTTATACACATTCTCACACACACTCACTCACACACACACACACATGTTATCATACACACATACACACTTTTACACAGACTCATACACAGGCTCTAATACACACACACTCATGTATACATTCATACATACACTCATATACACACACTCATACACACACACACACACACACACACACTTTCTCATACATACTCACATACACACACTCATACACACACTCTCATACACACACACTTTCTCATACACACTCATACACACACTTTCTCAAACACACACACACTCACATACACACTCATATACACACACTCTCATACACACTTTCTCATACTCTCTCACATACACACTCATGCACACACTCATACACACACTCTCATACACACAGTCACACTCTCCCTCACACACACACACCTTAACGATGCCAGGATCCACTGTGCAGGGGGCCACCACGGTGCACTGTGTAAGGGGCCGCCGCGGTGCGCTGTGTAAGGGGCCGCCACGGTGCATAGTGCTGGGGACTGCAGCTTTATTATCACTTCCTGCGGCTGCTACGACAAGCTCCGAGCCTCCTTCCCTCAGCTACATGCTGGCGGGCGAATCAGATCACAGACCGGCAAGTGACGTCAGCGTATGACGTCACTTGAGGTTTCTGATTGGTCGACATCACTTGCGAGTCTGTGATCTGATTGGCTCGCCAGCTTCCATTGATGTAGCTGAGGGAAGGAGGCTCGGAGCTTGTCGTAGCGGCTGCAGGAAGTGATAATAAAGCCGCAGTCCCCAGCACTATGCACCGTGATGGCCCGTTACACAGCGCACCGTGGCGGCCCCCTGCACAGTGGATGCCGGCGTCCTTACGTTGTCAACAGTGCCACGGGCCACACTTAGAAGCCCTGGGGGCCGCATGCGGCCCCCGGGCCACGTGTTTGAGACCCCTGGTTTAGATCAAAGCATATTCATGAGTTTGAATGGCCCACTTAAAGCCCAGACTTAAATTACTTTGAGAAGACTTGCGGCATTAATTGCAGGAAAAGGTGGTCTTACAAAATATCGACTCAAGAGGGATGAATACAAATGCATGTCAGTTTTCAGATTTATATTTTTTAAATATTTAGGAAACCATGTATCATTTCCTTTACACTTCACAAATACTTGATACCTAGTATTGGTATGTCATATAAAATCCCACTAAAATACATTTACAGTCATATGAAAAAGTTTGGGCACCCATCTTAATCTTACTCATTTTTTTTTTTGTTTAAAATTTGTTTTTTGCAACAGCTATTTCAGTGTGATATATGTAATAACTGATGGACACAGTAATATTTCAGGTTTGAAATGAGTATAATTGTACTAACCGAAAATGTGAAATATGCATTATTTCAAAATTTGACATGTGCAAAAGTATGGGCACCTGAACAGAAAAGTGACATTAATATTTAGTAGATCCACCTTTTGCAAAAATAACAGCCTCTAGTTGCTTCCTGTAGCTGTTAATGAGTTCCTGGATCCTGGGTGAAGGTATTTTTGACCATTCCTCTTTACAAAACCATTCCAGTTCAGTTAAGTTTGATGGTCGCCGAGCATGGACAGCCCGCTTCAAAACATCCCACAGATGTTTAATGATATTCAGGTCTGGGGACTGGGATGGCCATTCCAGAACATTGTATTTGTTCCTCTGCATGAATGCCTGAGTAGATTTGTAGCGGTGTTTTGGATCATTGTCTTGCTGAAAGATCCATCCCCGACGTAACTTCAACTTTGACACTGATTCTTGAACGTTATTCTTAAGAATCTGCTGATACTGAGTGGAATCCATGCGACCCTCAACTTTAACTAGATTCCCGGTGCCGTAATTGGCCACACAGCCCCAAAGCATGATGGACCCTCCCCAAATTTGACAGTGGGTAGCAAGTGTTTTTCTTGGAATGCTGTGTTTTTGTGGCGCCATGCATAACGCCTTGTTGTAAGACCAAACAACTCAATCTTTGTTTCATCAGTCCACAGGACCTTCTTCCAAAATGAAACTGGCTTGTCCAAATGTGCTTTTGCATACCTCAGGCGACTCTGTTTTTGGCGTGCATGCAGAAACGGCCTCTTTCGCATCATTCTCCCATACAGCTTCTCCTTGTGCAGTGTGCGCTGTATTGTTGACCGATGCGCAGTGACACCATCTGCAGCAAGATGATGCTGCAGGTCTTTGGAAGTGGTCTGTGGATTGTTCTTGACTGTTCTCACCATTCTTCTTCTCTGCCTTTCTGATATTTTTGTTGGCCTTCCACTTCTGGCCTTTACAAGAACTGTCCCTGAGGTCTTCCAGTTCCTTACTATGTTCCTCACAGTGGAAACTGACAAGTTAAATCTCTGAGACAACTTTTTGTATCCTTCCCCTGAACAACTATGTTGAACAATCTTTTTTTTGAGATCATTTGAGAGCAGTTTTGAGGAGCCCATGATGCCACTCCTCAGAGAAGATGTAACTAGGAGAACAACTTGCAAGTGGACACCTGAAATAGCTTTTCTCATGATTGGATACACCGGGCTATGAAGTACAAAGCTCAATGAGGTTACCAAACCAATTTAGTGCTTCAGTAAGTCAGTAAAAATTAGGAGTATTCAAATCAAGAAAATCAGAAGGGTGCCAATACTTTTGCACCTGTCAAATTTTGAAATAATGCATATTTCGCATTTTTGGTTAGTACAATAAACCTCATTTCTAACCTGAAATATTACTGAGTCCATCAGTTATTACATATATCACACTAAAATAGCTGTTGCAAAAAAACAATTTTAAACAAAAAAATGAGTAAGATTAAGAGGGGTGCCCAAACTTTTTCATATGACTGTATGGTAGTGGATATAACATGAAAATACATGGAAAAGCTCATGGGAAATGAATACTTTTTCAAGTCACTCTACATCTGCCCTTCAATGTGAAAGTATAGTCTCAATGTCTTCTTCACAGATGTTACATGTTTCTGGTGTGTTTTAAAGGTCAAGATTGCAGAATAAGGGCCGCTTTACACACACCAACTTCTGTGTCCAACTTCTGAACAGATCTCTGGTTGCAGTGAAATCATGGTCACATTGTTCCATTTTGTGGCTGTGTACAAATGGAGCAATGTGTCCATGATTTCACTGCAACCAGAGATCTGTTCAGAAGTTGGTCACAGAACATGGTGTGTGTAAAGCGGCCCTAAGGCTCCTTCAGACATCAGTAATGTTTTCGTATGAATGTTTTACCAGATTTTTTTTGTCATAGTGTTATCAAAATATGAGTTTGGTTAGTGTGTCTGTTTTTGCCATATGTTTTTGAGTGAAAAACAGAAAGCCCTCAGATGGCCTGTGCAGACTATCCAATTTTTTCATGGATCCATAGGCTTACATTGCTGATTTTGATTCAACACTAGAATCAATATTGGACATGTTTCCATGCAGACCTCTAAATGGCCTATTCACTATCATCGGTACAAGTGCTATTCGTGAAAAACACAGGTAACTGTTGAACTTAAAAATGAACGTATGAATGAGCAGTAAATTGGATTGGTAGCACTATAAGCTTATACTTACTGGCTTATTTGCATGGCCATATTTTGTCTCTGTTTTATACAGAAACATAGAACTGCCTGTAAGACCAAGACTCCTGAGACTCGGAAGTAGAGTGCTGTGCAAATTAATTGGGACAAAGCATTTTTTTAAGTAAAATCGTAAGTTGGGGTTACCAGCCAGTGATTCAAACCAGTTTTAACTGCTTTGAACAAGTGTGAGTGTACAACCTTGAGTAACAAAATGTGGTTTGACTGGTTTTAGTCAGAAAATAACAGCTAGCTGCCCCGTTAGCTTCAGTTGAAAGCCGGATAAATCTCATTACAACATTATAAGGAGGGCACCGCAGTCAGAGGCACATTCCTTATGTAGTGCCGTGCCTGCGATATCATATAAACCTTATACCGTGAAATATGGTATTATTCTCCCTGTAGAGGTCTCCATGGATTATACACTTGCAGTAAAAGCTCTGACTCTACTTATTTGAACTGGTGAAATATGTGTTGTATGCCACTGCATGTGTCCTCCTTGAATATCAGTGAATATCTATTTGGAGGTGGAATGCTCTTTTTTTATGCATTTTTATTTTTATTTAATTTTTTTAAGAAATCAGTTTAAATTAAAAAGTGTCGCTTGTACAAATACTATTCTGGTTCTAAATAGTGAATAATATGCATATAAAGCTAGCAATGAACTTTACATGGTTTGCACGAAGGTTACTTTGCATTCTCACTATGACATTGCAGTACATAACTTGAACACTCCCAGTCTCTTATCACGCAACTAAATGTAAAACAACTGGTTACATCACTGCTGGAAATCATGTGCAAATACTGTACTGTTTATCCCTATACTCTTGCTCATGTGACAAGACTGAACCCTGACCCTGTGGGCGCAGGACATGTTTTACAATTATCGATCTACCTGATAATCATTTCCTCCAAGTCACTTTTGTAAATCATTTTTTGCCCATTGCACAAAACACAGATACATTTGCTTTCAGAGGTGGCACTTGTATTTCATGGTATCAAATGTACGGTAAATTTTGTGTCTGCCCTGATGCTTCCCCTACCTTTGCCTTCTCCACTTGCTGTATAGCTATTTGCTTTCCTTTTTCTTCCTTTGTTTTACTTTTTATAGTTTTAAGTTACACTATTTGCACCCATTGAGTATTTAATTGCAGAAATTTCTGCACCAAATCTGCATCTCTTTGCCCAAAAAGGTGCCAAAAACGCAATGCATTATTGATGTGGTTTTTTTGCATGCATTTTTTTCTATGCTTTTTTCATGATTATGGGGTGGAGAAATTCTGCAAAAATTCTGCAATAATTGACATGTGGCAAATAGGCAGCAAATCTGCAAGGGAAAAACAAGCAACATGTGCACAACACTTCAGGATTCTCATTGACTTTGCTGGACTTTGTGAATGTAGAAGTGTGATAAACACTGTGGGATACTGTACAAGTTTGTTAGAATTTCACTATCACTGCTGTAATATATTGTTGGCTGAACATTTTACAGCACAAGACACATAGGAATGTGCATTACATTATTGCTGGTATATTACATCAGGCTGTGAAATTTCATAGTGTTTCCCTTTACTAGACATTGTCATGCAACTCATATGCAATTTACTGAATGGATCAACATCTGGAGATGCCAGAGCACCTTTCGCAGACATTATAAAAAGCTACAATGTTCTTTTAGACCATGACAGCAGAATATAGCCCTTTCCATCCGTCCTGTCACACAGATGTGCAGTAGTGTCCCACCAATAATGGGAGACAATGTGGCCACTAAGAGGCCCGAGAGTTGGGTGGGCCCGGTGCCAGAGCACTTTCAACTGTATAGGCATTGCGGATACATTATATACATCTCATATATTCATCGCAGTCTGCTCCATCTTCCATCATTCTTACTCTGCATCTTACATCTCAGCACGTCTCGCACCCATTACACTGAGATTTGTTGGGCTTCAGGCCACACTCAACAGAGACCGGAGCAGCAGGGAAACGAGGAGAGGTGAGTATTCATTTATTTATTAATCATTGAGAACATTGTGGGGCATATCATAAGTGAAAAGAGGTCCCGCTTCCAATAACAATTTCAAAAGGCTTTAATTTTAAAGGAGGTATAAAAAATCCAAAAGACAGCATTATAAAGTGCAATAGAAATATCAGGCTGGTCCCATGACCGCAAACAGATCATAGATGACCAGTGGACCTCACATCTACATGGCTTAAAGGGAACCAACCACCTCAGATGACCTCTATAAGCGGTTAATACATGTCCCTGGAGGCTACCTACATCATTGCAGCTATCTTTTTGCTAAGAAAATTGATAACTGCAAACCGAAATAAACAGTTAGTAAACTTACATGACTCCAGTACGAGAGGGCGTCTCCCTTTGGCTCCAGAACGAGAGGGCTGTGTCTTATGCAGGCTGAGTGGCTTTCCTCCCCCTCCCTCTCACTTTGCAGCTTGTCACTGAGGGGCGTTATATTATGTTATTGTGGGCGGGCACGCAAGCCAGCTCCCGTCCGTGCACGTCATCGCAGGGAGTGAAGATGCTAGTGCACGTGACCCTGTCTCCCTGCGATGACGTGCACGGACGGGAGCTGGCTTGCGTGCCCGCCCACAATAACATAATATAACGCCCCTCAGTGACAAGCTGCAAAGTGAGAGGGAGGGGGAGGAAAGCCACTCAGCCTGCATAAGACACAGCCCTCTCGTTCTGGAGCCAAAGGGAGACGCCCTCTCGTACTGGAGTCATGTAAGTTTACTAACTGTTTATTTCGGTTTGCAGTTATCAATTTTCTTAGCAAAAAGAAAGCTGCAATGATGTAGGTAGCCTCCAGGGACATGTATTAACCGCTTATAGAGGTCATCTGAGGTGGTTGGTTCCCTTTAACATAATTTGTTCAAGCTCTTATACTCCAGGATAGGATATCTCTCCATACATATACTCTTCAAAGGCTATGGGGACTGCATTATACTATTTGGAGGGCAATATGAGAGCATTATACTATATGGAAGGCAATGTGAGACACATTATACTATATTGAGGACCATGTGATGCCCAATATGCTACATGGAAGGCAATGTGGGGGCCACTATACTAAATGCAATGCAATGTGGGGTGCATTATACTATATGGAATGCTATAGGAGCGGCATTATACTTTATAGAGGGCAATTTGGGGGCAATATACAACATCGAAAGCCATGTGGGGGAACAGTATACTACATGGAAGGCAATGTAGGGCCAATTATATCATATGCAGGGCAATGTGGGGGCCTTTATTCTATATGGAGAGTATGGTGAGCATATTATGCTATATAGAAGGCAACGTGTCATGGGTGTCTACCGCCCAAAGGAGAACCTATGACGAGTCTAGAACCTGAAGGTTACTACTCCTGAACTATCAAGTCCATACTATTTAAATTCTTTTGGTGCTGCAGGGGTTAAGGGCCCTTTCTTGTCTGGTTGATCTATGCAGTTTAATCTCATGTGTAGCCTTTTTGGGACCGCTCCCTTTCCCAAGTCACATATCTGGCCAACTGATACTGGTGATTGAATCTCATTTTATGCTAATTCCCGAGGAAGGCGTCTGTCTCTGGGCGAATTTGTATTGGTGATATTGCAGCTGGTGCTGCAGGTAGTATGCACACAGAGGTGACAATGGTGCTGCAGGTACTATACACACAGAAGTGACAATGGTGCTGCAGGTACTATACACACAGAGGTGACAATGGTGCTGCAGGTAGTATGCACACAGAGGTGACAATGGTGCTGCAGGTACTATGCACCCAGAGGTGACAATGGTGCTGCAGGTACTATACACACAGAGGTGACAATGGTGCTGCAGGTACTATACACACAGAGGTGACAATGGTGCTGCAGGTACTATACACACAGAGGTGACAATGGTGCTGCAGGTAGTATGCACACATAGGTGATAATGGTGCTGCAGGTACTATGCACACAGAGGTGACAATGGTGCTGCAAGTACTATGCACACAAAGGTGACAATGGTGCTGCAGGTATTATAGACCTAGAGGTGACAGTGCTGCTCTCCCCCTTGCAGGCCCCGGTGCTCCCCTCTCCCCCTCCTCTCCTCCAGACGGCAGGGGTTAAAAATAGCTAAGCATCTTTTATTCTCACGTCTCCGGGCTCCAGCGGCACGATCCAGCTCTATCCTCCTCCGCCGCCATGTCGCCACCCCCTGAGGACTGGATCCAATATGGCGTCTGGGAAGTCTCGCGAGACTTCCCGGACGCCATCTTGGAGAAAGTATGTCGCCGCCCCTGGAGCCATGGATCCAATATGGCGTCCGGGAAGTCTCGCGGCGCTCAGAAGCAAGCGTCATCGGGCGCTTGCCTCTGACGTCAGTGCCGCTATGCTGATTGGCCCACACTATGACCTGGGCGGAGCTAGGCCTGAACTCCGGAAGAGTAGGGACCATGGAGCCTAGGACCGGCAATACCGGTGCAAAACGGCACCGGAACACGGCGGACGGCAGCGGATCATCTCGGGGACCGGACCGGAGCACAGAGGACGGCATAGGACCATCGGGAACCCTACACCGGACCCGGTAAGAAGCGGTGCTATGTGTGTGTGTGTGACTGTGTGTGTGGTGTGTATATATGTGTATGCTTGTGTCTATATGTGTGTATGTATGTACACCCCCCCCGTGTTTCCCCGATAGTAAGACCCCCCCTCCCCCCTACCCTGCCTTACATTCGGGGGGGGTGTCTTACATTAGCAGACCCCCCGTCCCCCCCCACCCTGTCTTACTTTCGGGGGGGTCTTAATATCGGGAAAACGCGGTATTTCTCGTGCTTTGTCATAGGAACTTCTGGATACATGGTTTTTACCTTTGCTTCAATCTACTTGCCCAATGTGGGCCAGATTTCTGTGCTGACTGAATATTTGGAGTTTGTGAATGTGTTCGTGGAAGGTACGTTAGTGCTGGGTGGGGACTTTAATGTTGCCTTAGATTCAGGTATTGACACATCATCCAGTTCATCTTTGCCCTCTCCTGCAGCCCTGTGAAGGCTTTAACGCTTGTTACATGACCACCAACTAATTGACTCATGGAGACTGTTACATCCTCCCGACAGAGACTTCTCTTATTTTTCACAGGTCCATGACTTCTACTCCAGGATAGACTATCTCCTCCTACGTCATAAGGATCTTCCTTTTATACAGAAGGCTGAAATTGGTCCTGTCACCTTCTCAGACCATGCGTTATGTGTGGTCGCTGTCTTCCTGCCGTCTACCATTTTGTGGCAATGGCAGAGGAGAATGAACACCTCCCTTTTGGATGATCCTGTGACTTCGCGAGAGATTCTGAAGACACTGAAGGATTTCTTTGCGGAAAACAAGGGCCCTGACTCTTCCCCATGTTCCATATGGGAGGCCCACAAATGTGTCATGTGTGGGATTCTTATTAAGGATGGAACAAGACTGAAAAAGGAGAGGCACTTGGTGATGTCTTCCTTGCTTGGTCATTTGAGGATTTTGGAGACATCATAAGTCACGACCTGAGAGACAGGTTAGAGTTGACCTGCTTAAAGTTAGAGAGGAGCTGAGGGACTTGTTTAATAAAAAGACCAATTGCTGGCTAGCGAAGTGTAGTAGGCACTTTTACGAATACGGGAACATATGTAGCAAGTCTGTAGCTAGGGCGCTGAGGCAGCAGAGAGCTCGGTCTTACATTTCGGGGATCAGGGAAGCGGGTTGGAGGGGCATTGCACAGTTTTCATCTGTTGTAGCAGTGGATTTTAAGCAGTTTTATTCCTCCCTCTATAATGTAGAATCTCTTACTCACTATATTATAAAAAACTCAGAACCCAACTTACACCCCACTTGCTCCTCTTCTTTAATGACTTAAACAAATATAGCCCGCCTCATATTGACACACTGAGAGCTCATGTCTCGTTTACACCAAAACCTGGAAAGGATCCGACACAATGTGGCAACTACCACCCCGTATCCCTTCTTAATAAAGACATTAAGCTCTTTGCTAGAGATTATTGCGTCTAGGCTTTTTCTGGTTTTATGGCGGAGAGACAGGCCTGTGACAACACTACCAAAGCTATTAATCTAATTCACCGGGCCAGGACCAGATCTGTCTCATTCATGCCTTTATCAACAGATGCCGAGAAGGAGTTTTTATAGAGTTAACTGGATTTTCATGGAGGAGACTCTCCGATCCTGGGCTTGGATACCAACATACTATGGTGGATTTTGGCCCTATATTTTAGAGCAACTGCCAGTGTCCGAGTGAATGGTATGTCGTCAGAGTCTTTCAACATCCTCCTTGGTACGCGCCAAGTTGCCCACTGTCCCCCTTGATTTTTGTTCTTACCCTTGAACCCTTCCTAAGA
Source organism: Allobates femoralis (assembly GCA_033576535.1). NCBI lineage: Eukaryota > Metazoa > Chordata > Amphibia > Anura > Aromobatidae > Allobates > Allobates femoralis. The sequence goes on along the minus strand of JARQOC010000001.1, from coordinate 477,599,694 downwards.
CATGTGAGACCTAATTCTAATATTTCCGGAATCTTACTACATAAGACAACTTACAAGGTGGCGGCTTTTGCGGACAATTTGTTGTTTTTTATTTCAAATCCCGTTATTTCCCTACCAAATTTAATGAAAGAATTTCAAATTTACTCACATCTTTCGAATTTTAAAATTAATTTTAATAAATCTGAGGCACTTAGTATTAACTTATCTCCCCAAACAGTTGAGTCCTTACAGGCCTTGTTTAGTTTTAACTGGGCCTGTCACCACTTGATTTACCTAGGGATTGAACTGAAAGCTAATTTAAATAACCTCTACCAAAGTAATTTATCTCTGCTATTAACCATCATTAGATCTTACTGCGAGAAGTGGGCCAAATAGTCCTTTCATGGCTTGGCAGATGTCAAGTTCTGAAAATGAACATTCTTCCTAGGGTTTTATACCTCCTGCAAACTCTGCCCATTAAGATTCCCCATGATTTTTTCAAGAAGATCTCCTACAGTGTAAATTTATTTGGGGCGGGGAAATCTGCGAGACTCGGAAGAGCAATCCTTTCTAGACCCAAGACGTATGGTGGTATCAGCCTACCTGACTTTAAACAATATCACATAGCCACACACCTGGCCAGAATGGTAGACTGGGAAATTGCCGCAACAAAGTTTTGGTCCAGCTTGAGCAAAGCCTCTGTCCCATTCCTCTAGACAGGCTCCCATGGGTGATGACCTTGGCCCCAACTAATTTACTATCTCACCCTACGATAGGCGCTATATTGAAATACTGCAACACATCACCTCTACACACCTCAATAATATTGCCTTGCTCCCCACTTGCAACTATTTGGAGTCATTCGCGGTTTCGAGTTAGCTAGATCAGACAAGATTTTTGAATGTTGGATTGCCGCTGGGAGAGACAGGGTAGAAGCCCTGTGGGAGGGCAACGAGTGTCCATCTCTAGCCACACTGATGTCATGGGAGGACCTGGTTCCATTGGGTTGGTGGAGAAATCTACAGGGTGGGCCATTTATATGGATGCACCTAAATAAGATGGGAATGGTTAGTGATATCAACTTCCTGTTTGTGGCACATTCGTACATGAGAAGGGGAAAACTTTTCCAGATGGGTGGTGACCATGGTGCTCAGATCAAGTTTTACACGGGGTCATTTGGCTCTTTGCAGGGCCTGGATGCCCTGACTTCTGTGCTGGCAACAGCTGAGGTTCAACCAGGTCCTCTAAACTGGCGGGTCCTCTCTGGCAACTGGGTGCTCAACCATAGACCGGTCTCTTGCTCCTGGTTCCAGCTCCTGGTTGCTGGACCCTGGCAGAGGTACTCTGATCTTTGGCCCGTCCTCTTGGTTGTTCGATGGCAATTGGGGCGGGTAAGTATTTTCACGCCTCTGACATGGTGCTTCCATAATAAGTGCCCCTGGGCCAGCACATTGTTGCTTACACTTTTAGGCCCGCTATTTTAAAAGTCCAGCAATGGAGTCTTCGGGTCTTTCCGATCAGGCTGCTGCGCTCGTCAGTCCTCGTCAGAGCAAAGGGACGGGGCTTATCTTCACGCTCTTTTTCAACCATTACCCCCTTCCTTCCCGCTCTGTGACGCAGTTTTAATTCCTGTGGCGCGGTAATGGTGGCCCGATTCAGCAGTTCACAAAACACAGCCAATACACGGCACACAGTACCCGGTAATACCGGGCATGGGATCCTGTTCGTGATGCCAAACGATGACGCACCCCAGGGCCGGGGTACTCGGATCCCGGCGTAGCTTTAAGGGACTGTCACTGGTGGCCAGTACCTGGATCCGTGGCCCTGGTGGTCACGAAAAAGAGGTTTAGTAAAAATAGAATACTACAAGTTTTTTTAACATGACGCCACCTGCAGTATCTGGTGATGGCACCAGCACTGCCAGCAGATCTCCGGGGACGATGGGCAGGCAGCCAGATGATGTCGCTCCCTGCAATCGGAGCAAGTCCCCAGGGTAGTGAGGTAAAGAAATGGTTTCACACAGGAACAGCTCTATAGGAGGTTATGACATATTTTTGGTGCAGGTTCAGGGCGTAGGAACTGGCAGGCACACACTGGGAGTAGTTTTCATACCTTTTACTGATGTTAAGCAGGTATAGTCCAATGTCACTCCAGGTAGTCGGGTAGCACTTCGGGATTTCCACACCAAGTAGTTTGTAAGGCCTCCTGGTCCTGTTTCCTTCCTGTTGAAGCCCTGAACTGTATGACACTTAGTCTGGCCTCCACTGTGTCTCTCACCCGTGTTGACTGCACTGAGAACCCTTTATTCAATGCTGCCTTTCTCCTCTCTGCAGTTCCTAGCTCTCAAGTTGAATGTGCTGCGGGTGTCCGAGAGACTGGAGTCACCTCAGTGTACTCCCCTAGGCAGACTCGGACTCCAGTATCCTAATACTTCATGGGGTGAGCTGGTACGGCTCCTCTGCCCCCTGCTTTTCTCCTTGCTTCATCCCCTACTCCTAGGACCCTCACACTGGTAACAACCTCTGTCCTTTTCACTGCGCCCTCCTTACTATCTGTGCGCGACCCTGCATGGAGCCCTCTTCCTACCAGGCCCGTTGGGTATATAGAGGTTACCCTTCTCTCTCTAAGGGGCTCAACCCAGTTTGGAGCTCCTGCTGGGGATGTGCGTGTAGTACCAGGTCGGGACTATTTGAAAGGCCTTTTGACCCACTGGGTTTGGCGGCTCAGAGCTAAACTTTCTTGCACCACACTCGGAGCCAGTACTCCATCTTGAACTGGGTTTCCTCCGGACTGGTTATCAGGACGATCCTGCATCGGACTTGCTCAAGCCAGGGATCCCCCTTCTGTCTGGGTTGCCTTCCTTTTCAGGCACCCTCCACTGCAATCCTCACAGGGACCTCCTTCTCCTTCCCTCACAGTACTCTCTTCACGTTCTTATTCACTGTCACTCCCGCTTCTTTCACTACCCCTTAGCTCCTCCCACCGGAACTGGTTCCCTAGCAACGGGTTGACCAAAAGGTCCCCTAACCTAAGTGTATGAATGCAGGGATGAGGCCTCAGATTAAAATTATCATCCTCTGGTGACCGGGATCAGCGCCGGACTGAGGTGTCTGGGGCCCACCAGGGAAATTGACTCCAGGGGCCCACCCACCCGGGCCCACCCATTCTTCAGCTATATGCAAATACCTGTTATCCGTTATACCCATCATAGTGGAGCGTGGACTGTAAAACACAGGCGGCTCCTGCACATCACTGTGCGCTGCACCATTACTGTAATGTACCATTACTGTAGTTTGCATTAAAGGAATCCTGTCACCTCCAAAACGCCACCTAAGCTTCAAAATCATGTCCCTGCAGCATCCCATCACTAATCTCACACTCCTTTTGTCTCTGAAAAGCATCCTGTGAAAGTGCAGAAAAATGTTTTATAACTTACTCATTAGTGATGTTAATTAGCAGGGGCTATATTCTTTAGCCCTTAGGGCGTGCCCTCTTCATCATAAGATCACGCCCTAATAGGCGCGATCTTCTATTCATGGCCTATGCAGGGCCTCCCTGCTCTCCACGGCGCTGCCTGGGCTGTAATCACGCGAATCGCGTATTTCCGGTCGGGTGACATCAGTACACCAACGCCGCTGTGTACTGCTTCATGCACTGCATGCACAATGCGGTGCTTGAAGCCTACAGAGCGGCGTGGGTGTACTGATGTCACCCGACCGGAAATGACGCGATTCGCGTCATTACAGTCCAGGCAGCGCCGTGGAGAGCAGGGAGGCCCTGCATAGACCATGAATAGAAGATCACGCCTATTAGGGCGTGATCTTATGATGAAGAGGGCACGCCCTAAGGGCTAAAGAATATAGCCCCTGCTAATTAACATCACTAATGAGTAAGTTATAAAATGTTTTTCTGCACTTTCACAGGATGCTTTTCAGAGACAAAAGGAGTGTGAGATTAGTGATGGGATGCTGCAGGGACATGATTTTGAAGCTTAGGTGGCGTTTTGGAGGTGACAGGATCCCTTTAAAGGGATTTATTGGTGAAAACATGTTGTCAACGATGCACAGGTTAGGAAGGTGATCACTTATTTATTGGTGGAATTTGCACCATCAGAAGAATGTGGCACTTTGAGTATTTTGTGAGTTTTTTACTCAGTATTAAAGACAAAACCATGAGCAATCAGACGTATTTTTTATACAATTCTCACCCTCTCCTGGTTTTGTCTTATAAATACTGAGGTGAAAATCTCACCAAAAGCTCAACTTGTTTTCTCTGGCAAACCTCTGTAACTGCTTCTCTGCTGCTGTGTCACAGGACAGGGAGGGGTTAAACATCCAAGTATTTAATATCTATCATGCCTCTTTTCCTCTTTTGCATGATTGGATGTCATTCACAGCTTTTTAGCTACTATGTAATAAAGCTAACTCGCACTCTAGATGCACATAATAAATGTGCGCACACACACTTTCCAAAACTGACGTTCATACACCATTTCACATTGGCACAGACATTATGATAGCATCATTCTTGTACTCCCGAAATTAAGTGTACTTCCGTCATTATTTGTATGCCCGAACGACGCCTGCATGTACATGGGATTTGAATAAGCTGGAACGCATAAGCGTTATGTTATGGACGCTACTGCATCAAATTTTTAAATATTTTTTATTTTTGGAGCAGGTGCTTGCCGTTGTGTGCGTATTGTTGGCGCATGCGACGGCTGTAATGAGCAATTTGTATAGCTTGTTCAAGGTGCATTCAAAGCCCAATCTGCCAGTGTTTATACACTGCCAACTCTTTCAGTGCAAGGCAATATTCCTTTTCTCATTTTCGTATTTTCCTCCCCTTCTGCCAGAAGCCATAATTTTTTATTTTTCCATCAAAACACCAGGTTTTTTGCAGGAAGCGTAGTAGTGTTCCGTGTAGCAGTTGGTGTTGCGAAGGTATGTAATGGTTACCCTCCTGTTAAGGACCAGACTGTCTGTTCCTTTAATCCCCCCCCCCCCGCCATACATAATCGAGTATAAGCCAAACCGAGTATAACCGAGTATAAGCCGAGGCCCTAATGTTAGCCTCTAAAACTCGGGAACTTATTGACTCCAGTATAGCATAGGGTGAGCAGTGCAGTCAGACTCTTCACGGAAAATAGGCCCTCTCTTCGTGGTACATGGCCCTCATTACTGGTATATAGGACCTGTAGCGCTGGCTGGTCTACAGCCCTCCATTATTGGAGTATAGCGCCCCCTTCAGTGGTATACAGGCCCCCATCGCTGGTGTACATACCCTCATCAGAGGTATACAGGCCTATAGAAAGACACTATGTTATTTAAAGATTCTCAATAATTGGGGGCCCTGTTGGAGTATTGGTGCCCAGTATTATAGCTACCACTAACTTATTATGTGAGACATACCATAGGATTTAAGGAGCCAAAAATTGTCAGCTTATCTGTCTCCACCAATTTAAAGGGGGCATGATAATAAAAATATGTAAATTGCCATCTGATTAAAAAGGGTGGGGTGCTCTGACATGGTATGCCATCAGGCTTTGCAAGATTTTGGCTCATGTATTACCCATGTGTGGACATGTTGTAATTTATACCTTTTCCTTAACAGCTCCTCGCAGAAATGCTACCAGACATGCGGCCAGACATGCTGCTCCGCCACCACCAGCACCACAACAGGCACATCCTGGCCTCACCACTGGCAGCAGCTTCACTTCCACACCAGGCGTGCCAGGAAATATCTCTGGACTCCCCACCCACCACCACCTGAGGTGGCAGAAGATGGAAGCCCTCCACTCAAGAGTCTACTGCGACTTGACTGCTATTCTATTGACATTTGCGGTTGTCTTCCGCAGAACTAAACTACCATCTCTGGATTACCTTCATGCGGACAATAATTGCCAATGCACAATAATTCTGCATTTGCTGAGGAACCCACCCTCGCTCAAAGCAGAGTATAATTTGTTTTTTTATTGTTATAGGGTTTAGGAATGGTTGGGTTACGGTTTTCATGGCTAATTTTTTACAAAAATTAGTACTTACTCAGGGGTAAGAAGTTTTCTTTTGTTTAGTGATTGGAGGGTAACCAGTCAGTTACAAATTATTTGTGTATGTTTTTCAAATACATGTTATTTACATGCAACCTCAAATGTATGTAGTATCTTTTTTGGAGGGCCTAAAGGGCCGGGTTACACACACAGATATCTGGAAGCTTCTCAAACCTTCTACACTGTACATGTACACTGTGCATGTACGCTGTGATATACATACATAACCTCACACTCTTGCTCCAATACCTCACTATGGCTTTGTTCACACACCTGTGCTTCTGCGCTAAATACTTAGGTTTTGTGAGAGAAGCGCAGGTGCGGCTGCCTAGTGACCGCTTATGCCGAGTGCACAGGGAAACACTGCAAACTTGGTGGGTGCTAACAGCGTTTCCCTGTGCGCTCGGCATAAGCGGTCACTAGGCAGCCGGCAGTATGAACTGTTTACCACGATACATATCGGGTAACCAGGGGCTGCGTTGCAAGGAAGCGGCGGCACATACGCACCTGCGCTTCTCTCCAAAACCTAAGTATTGAGCGAGAAGCGCAGTTATCTGGCAACAAGGCCTATGAAATAAAAAAAACACGAGTGAAAAAACATATTTTATTAATATTAACCACATACAAAATTAAATAAAAGTATATAACACATTTTAAAAAACACCCAAATCCACCCTAACCCAGCGAAATGTTTCTCCGGAGTATGTCCAACTTTTTCAAACACAACTAAAGTTCTTGATAGTTGAAACCATCGGCTCTGAAATTATGATCTGGGTTTGGCCACCTATTGTGCCCGATATTGACAAATGAGCTGTTAGAGCCATCTGGTGGAAGGGTGCAACACCATGGCTTTGTATAGGCGGAGTCACAACAAAGCTTGTAGGTCGGGGGTACTGGGAGACTGCTTGTGGCGGCAAAGGTGGTATGCACCACAGAAGCTCCAGTCAGTCTCCCTTCCGCACCATCATCCAGAGCTTGGTGCACGATCCTCTCCACATGGCGACGTTGGTCTGGTTCCAATGATGCCAACCTCTCGTTGACCAACACTGATACACCACAAAGTGGTGTGTTGTCCTGGCGTTCCAAGAACTGATTAGCTACTGCAAGCATGTCTGCGGGGAGTGGCGCTGGTGCTTTCCTCTTTTGACTAACACGGGTAGAAGCTCGTTGATTTTCAGTCTGCCTGGTAGCCGCAGGTTGAGGGTCGGTGTCTGTGGCCTCAAATGAGTCCTCCACCACTGAGGTGTCTCAGTCTGCCTCCTCATTGTGTGCTGAAGACACACGACTGGATCCTTGTAATGGGTCCTGTGTGAAAATAAAAAAATTATATGAACAAAAGCACTTGACCCATACACTGATCATGACCTACATAATCCCCAAGTATACGCAGCCATTACCAAAAAGACCCTCCGTTATTGTCATTGGAAAAGTTTGTGATTTCCGCACACTATGGCGTATGTGGAGGTGTATACAGCACATCGAACGTCTAGTGCCTAGCTAACCATACATTATTATTACTTACATCATCATCATCAGCGATTGTAGAACTTTCATGTTGTGGTTGGGAAAACGTTATACTGGATGCCGTGTCCCTTGGAATCTCCTGGTCCAATGTGAACTGCAGAAGGTCGATGAACCAAAGCTTTGGCTTATAGACCTGTTTGGTTCCGTTGCCAGAGCGTGTGGTTCTTTTATTTTATCGATCTTTAACTCTATTGCTGCTTGTGACCACAAAATCACAAGTTTTTCATACGCAACTCTTTTGATCTCCTTGTTGCTGTACTCCGGGATGCGAGTTTTCCAGAGGCAAGGGTTTTCACAGTAGATGTCAATAAAGGCGCTCAAAACTCCCGATGTACTGCAGACATCTGTGAAGCCAAGTAAAAATGCTTTCAAATAATGTATTAAAAATTACTCTTCCTACACCTATATTGCCACATAGTACCATGGCCCTAAATGCAAGGATTGGTTGTGTTTGCACACACATAAAATGACCACACTACTTGATAATTAAACTTATTGTGCTCACAACGTCTAAACAGATATTACATGACATATCGAATATCAAGGTACAGCCACACAGCACTTTAAAAATTACTAACCTTGAAAAGAGCGAGGATGAAAATGATCAATGAAGAAGAGCGATGTAGAATATTCGCCAGTATGATCAGCGATGCAAAATGTTCGCCAGTAAGAGCTGGGATGCTGAAATGTTCGCAAATAGGAGCCGCGATGCAGAATATTCGCCGTATGAATGGGCGTCATCATCGTGGCGGTGATGTGTTTTAAACGTAGCACAGCCAATGGCATCGCTCTGCTCATGTGTCCAATCAACAAACGCCAACTCGACTTTACGAAGTTGGAGCGCACCAATAGCAAATCGCCACAGCGCTTGCTCCAAATTACGACGCTGTCTATATAGAACAAAGACCGAATATTTTGGACACACTCGCGTTGTATCGACAACACTTGGGCGTTTTTTCAAGATACATCTATCTTTTCGTCTTTGTTGCACTCTCCGGCATTTGGCTGATCACGTGTAAGTAGAATTTTTATTGTGTATTGTTTGGTTTGTATTTGGGCAAGTGGTGTACATATAACCGCATGGCTTGATTAAAAGCAGTTTGGGCTAGCATTATGACTGTGATGTCCATTTATTCGCATGTGTGTGTGTTGATATCACTGATCAACACTCATAACAGATAATATTTGCTTGAAATCTATAATGTTCATGTACAACTGTGGATCCCTTTAGTAAACCGACAAATAAAACGGGTGTTACATTATTGTTACAGGTTCTTCGTCATGAATTCCCAACAGTGTGATGCTTTGGTGCTATCTTTATTATTCAGGCTGCTAGCCTTGAGGAGGAGAGGCTGGAGAACCACAGAAGAAGACCACGCCGCATGTAGGTCAGGGATTGGCTCCTTCAACGACCTGCTAATAGCCTTCTGTGACTTGTCAGACAGCTACAAGAAAGGAACCCTGATGACTTCAGGAATTATCTGAGGATGTCACAGGAGTCCTTCAAAGTCCTGTTGGACACTGTGACCCCTGCAATTCGCCGCCAGGATACAGTTATGCGTGCTGCTGTTACACCTGAGGAACGCTGGCAGTGACACTACGTTTCCTTGCAACTGGACATACTATGAAGGACCTACAGTACACATCTGACATTTCTCGACCACTCCCAGAAACATGTGAGGCAATAGTATGTTGTCTCATGCCTACCTACATGCCTTTTCCCCAAACGCCGGAGGAGTGGCTCAAAATAGCCTCTGATTTCGATGAGAAGTGGCAGTTCCCAAACTGTGGCGGCGCATTAGATGGGAAGCACGTCTGTATCCAACAACCCCCCAACAGCGGTTCATACTTCTACAACTACAAAGGCTACTTCAGTGTGGTCCTGATGGCCCTGGTGAATGCTAATTATGAGTTTGTATTTGTGGACAGTGGGAATGAATGGCCGGGTGTCCGACGGAGGTGTATTAGACCGCACAATCTTTGGGGGGAAACTCAAAAATGGACAGCTTAATTTGCCACCAAATGCATTGACCGAGGACCACATGAATTATGTCTTTGTTGCAGATGAGGCATTTCCACTACATGCCAATCTACTGAGGCCATACCCCAATAAGCATGTGACACCAAGCCAAAGGATCTTCAACTACCGCCTATCCCGGGCACGGCGAGTAGTTGAAAATGTTTTTGGATTATGGCCAGTAGATTCTGTATTTTCCACACTGCCATTAATATGAAGCTAGCAAACATAGATATGGTAGTGTTGCCATGCTGTGTCCTACACAACTTCCTTCGGCGCACGGCTGCTTCCTCATACACCCCTCCATGTTTTGCAGACAAGGTGGATGCCATGAACGGTGAGCTACTGATGGGGGACTGGCGGGCAGAAGAGCCTGATATTGCACCACTTCAACCTATGGCTCATGGCCGAAATCGTCGGGAGGCAAAGGAAAATCGGGACATGTACAATAGATACTTTAATGGGCCTGGGGCTGTGAGATGGCAGAACAGCATTGTTTAGCATTTTAATTTTTTGTTCTGTTGTTCAGTAACTGCATAGACACTCTGATGTTATTTGCAAAGTAATTTATTTATATGTTGATTTTTGAAGTATAAGGTTTATTACACAATAAAAAAGACAAACAAAATACCTGCGTCCTCAAATTCTTTATTACAACATATACACAAACCAGAGTTTGTATTGCATTGGCGGAAACGCCATTGTGAAGAAATATTAACGCACTGGCGTTGTCGCCGATGCGTATGAAATATTACCGCATTAGCGAAAAACACTTCTGCATCGAAATATTATGCGACGCAGAAGTGTTTTGGCGCCAAACATACGTGCGTCGTGACGTCATGACGTTGCGGGCGGGACGGCTCTGCGCTGGGTTTTACTTTCAGTTTATGCTCATAGTGATGGCGGCGCCAAGACGTGCTGCACCCTGGGGAGATAGGGAGGTTAGGCTGATGGTCTCCATCTTGCACCTCCAAGACTACTGGCGCAATACGCACCATGATCAGCTGGCCACCCATAAGCGCCGTTGCCTCCGAAAGGTGCAGGTTCTTCTGCGTTGGCGCTTGGGGTGGAGAGGTCGCAGAAGCAGATCATGCGTAAAATTGCAGATCTGCGATATAAAACGCGGATTGAGGCAATCGTGGTGGAGAACCAGCGAGAGCGTCGTGCGTAATCTGCCATCCATATGTAAAAATTAATACTGTATTCCAACTGAGGCCGAGATGTTATATTAAAAATGGCTCCCCTGTTTGTCTCCGTGTGTGCCCCTGTGTGTGTGACCCTGTGTGTGTGTCCGTGTGTGTGCCCGTGTGTGTGCCCCTGATACCATATTGGGGGATGATGAGGTTACTTTATTGGGGGCCACAAGGGGATGATAAAAGTAAGACACCCCCTGAAAATAAGACATGGCGCATCTTTAGGAGCAAAAATTATTATAAGATGCTGTCTTATTTTCGGGAAAACACGGTATGTACCGTCGTCTGCACTGTACTGTTCGGCTGCCTTCACACCTGTGAAATGGTGCAGAACCACTCACAGGGAACAGCTCCTGGTGTGGAACTTCAGTGTATGTGACATATAACTTCAATGAACGCGGCATCTTCGGGGGCGGGTGCGGGCTGCCGTTCACAGTGGGGGTGCCCAGAAAACTTGACCTTCCCTGCACTGCGGATTCCAGCCCACAGCTGCCTAGCTGTACCTGGCTGGACATAGAAATAGTGCGGAGCACCACGCATGTTTTAAAAAATGTCATTCAAATCGTGAAATAAGCAGATAAAAGGGGGCTCCCCTGTATTCTTGTGTACGGCCTGGTACAAATAGTCAGCTGGGGTTGGGGCCAGACCGTTTCCGACTGCGCAGACCATTGCCGCCTTCTGTATCCAGCAGGAGATGTATTTCACCATCTTTTTGTATGTCAGCCGGACTTTTTGTATGTCAGCTGGATATAGGTGGCGGCAACGGTCTGATCCCGACCCCCAGCTGACTATTAGTACTTTTCTGGACACAAAAGTATTGGGAAGCCCTTTATTTTTTGCATGAATTTCAATAAATAATAATAAAAAAAAAAAAAGGGTGGGCCTGCACACGATTTCTGTCTCCAGCCAGGTACAAGTAGGTAGCCGGGGGCTTCAATCCCCAGCGCAGGGAGGCACAAGCCTTCTGGGCACCCCTTCCCCCGCGAATGGCAGCCATTAGCCGCCCGAGAAAATGGAGCTTCAATGAAGCTCCATCTTCTGGCGCAGAACCCAGAACCCAACTATTCACGGGCCATAGTGCGGTGGCTCACTGGGTAATCAAGGGGTTATGGCCAGCTTTTTGTTACCAGCTGTCCCTAAGGCCCAAATTACACATGGCTCCCATGAATTGAAATAAAATTGTTTACATAAATACACAACACCAATGCTATGATATGGCAGGCCCTGCTCCCCCCGCCCGCTCCTAACTCAGGATCGGGTGGGGAGGCAGTGGGGAAGCCAGTAGAGAGCTTCTGCATTGTTTAAAAGCCGGCGACTTTTTCTGAATTGTGTATGTGGTGTCCTTTCAACAATTGTGTGTTATTTTTAGGTCATCAGCAGCAAGCGGCGGCTTCTCCACCACCTTCACCAGCAGCACGAGCAGCACCACGTAGTCCGGAGGTCCCCCCCCCATCTCCACCAGAGGAAGAGACGCCGCCGGAGCGACCTTCACCAGGCCCTGCCATTGTATGGAGCCCAGGGTCCGCTATTGGGCAAATCTCCCCCCCAGAGGAATCGAGCCATGGGGACGGATCATTAAATGGTAAGTGACATACATTTAAAGAATCATGTTTTCTTTGGGCAAAGTCAATTCGCAGACTCCACGAACACTGTCTGGTGTACAAATTAAGTTTGTTTTTTTCTACCTTTATTGATTTGTGCAGCAGCGGAAGATGCATCGGGGAGCCCTTCAGAATGGGCCCAGGTTGCAGAAGGAGCAGATGAGCGGCCCCGTAAGTATATTCACATTATATTCCATGATATATTTATATATATTGATGTCCCTTAAATTGGTTACCCAGTGCCCAACTGTAATTTTTGTCTATACTTCATAGGTGTACCTACTCTCCTGGAGCTGCAGGACAAGATGTCCCACCTCAGTCGTGAGGTGCAGGAGATGGCCGGGCTCCTTGACGTGTATGTGAAGGCCCAGCGACCTTAGGAATTTTTTTCTCAGTTTTTTTTTGTTAAAAATACGTTTTTGTTCAGTTAAGTTATAACAGCAGCAAAAAAACAGGCAGAGCTTTTCTCCATCTTGGTCCAAGGTAGGAACTTCTCAGGACTGGTCAAAGTCAAGCGAAGGAGAAAAAGCAATTGCCACGACTGGTGAATCGAGCGCCCAAGATGAAGACTGGGAGATGGAATATGTAGGAGAATCTGAAGCCTCCAAGACCCCTGTCCAGAGCTCGACTTCTTCAACCAAAACCTGTGATTCACCGCATACCATCAAACCGGTGGAAAATGATAACAAAGACCTGAGCGGAAAGGGCTTGACCACCAAACTCAATGAAGAGAAGGATGAAGGAGAATTGTCGAGCCCACTGGGACGAGGGTACTCGGTACCGGACCGTGTCTGCTATTGGGGAAGTCACGGGTGGTCCTGGTCCGGTCCGTGTCCCGGGCCCTGGCAAATAAAAGGGGGTGTATTTACAGGGGAGAATAGTCTATCGTGATGCCACCCACTATATGCGGCCAGTGAGGGGCCGCTGCTGCTGCAGAACCTCCGGGGACGATGTAGTGGCAGCATAGATGGTATAGTTCCTGTGGGTAGAACTGTATTCCCCGGGGCAGTGATGGTATAGTCTATAATGGACATGAATGGTGGAGACGGGGTTAAAGGACACACACTCACGTTTTGTAGTCAAAGGTGCAATTCTCCTTTTCTCCTGATGTTGCAGCTTCTTCTAACTCGTGTGCAGAGCTGACAGGCTTGTAACTCTACAGGTGGGAGCTCTCTGTTGCTGTATGTAGGGCAAAGGTTGCAATCAATACTCAGACTCACAGTTTTGCTGTTTTCCAAAGCTTTACTGCAGATGTTGTTGCAGGTTATAGTCCATGGAGTCTGTAATGTAAGCTCTCTTCCCACCCTGTCCGGGTCATCAGCTTCCTCGTGTTACGCTGTGTGTGTGTCCTGAGCTGCTGCTTCTAGCTGAGCTGCTGGGACTTCTCACTCTTTCTCTGTGTTCTGTTGGTACCACTTGGCTAGGCAACTTGAGTCCTCTGTGCTGTGCTGACCCCTCCGTGTTGCTTTGCACTGGTACTATGGGCATCTAGAAATCCCACTGTTCCTGGATTCACTGTGCTTTGGGCGCCAGACACAGTATCGGATCCGGTGTCCGTTCTGTGCGCTCTTCTGGAGCAAGTGAAGGTATCACTCCAGCTCCCAGACGTGTTCCTCTGTCTGTAGTTCTCCTGTTCCTCCGACCCTCACTAGGTCTGCACTGAGCTATCTCTGCTCTAAGTATGCTCTTCACAGCCCTGCTCCGAGCTGAACTGAGCTCTCCCTCATGAGCAGGAGTATTTAAGGGAGCAGGTTGTGCTCCCCCTCCTGGCTCAGAGGTGCTAGTGTTCGTCAGTGTGTAGTGGGGAGAGAACCTATGTGGTGTTATTGTGGCATATTAACCCATGGGGTGACACAGAATTGGATTCCTGCTTCAACAATCCAATTTCGGAGAAACCTCAGGTCAAAGAAGAAGATCCTGGTCTGCAAGGAGGAAAAGAAAATGTCCACACCATCATATCTGCGGATGGAGATGACGCCAAGGAAAAACTGATGAATCTGGAAGCAGAAGACTAGGGAGGCCTCCGCCATATGACGAGGATTAGTTGTTCGTTGTTTCTCAAAATGTTGATGCTTCATTCTTTTATTTGCACGTTTGCTCCGTACAATTTTTAGACACTTTAAAAACATTGACTATTGCTGAAGACCAAACCGTGACTCTCCATTGTCATCCCATATCGAACCTCTACGGGTTCATCTTCTGATCTGCGGAATAAAAGTTCAAAGTGTAGTCCTTGCAGCATGGGCAAAAGAACCCAACCTAAAAGATAGTGTCGTACACGTAAAGCCATATTAATATTAATTTAGTTGTGACGGCATCACCACTAACGTAGGTGCAAGCAGAAAATAATGTACTTACTTAAGAGGTTATCTGCCGCGACACTACTATAACATGATATATGATAGATGAATGAGTGGCACAGGAAACCGGAGGATCAATGAGTATATGAATTGCAGTAACTGCCCTAGGTTAAATATGAAAAATGGAGTTCTTAGTTTCCCATAGCGGCCGCTAGAGGGTAAGCTTGGCATCCACTTACAAGGAGCCTCCACTGCCAAGTCCTAACACTAATGGTGGTTTACACACACCAATTTATCTGTTCAATCTCTGAACCAATCTCTAGTTGCAGTGAAATCATGGATACATTGCACCATTTTGTGGCTGTGTACAACATGGAGCAATGTATCCATGATTTCACTGCAACCAGAGATTGGTTCAGAGATTGAACAGATAAATTGGTGTGTGTAAACCCACCATAAGCCCTAGTGAATTGGGAATGTGAATGGGTTTATATGCCCAAGGGTTGATTGGAAACAATGATAAGGTGTGTGCAGGACTCCAACAATGGTGTCCAAGTGTGGATACCAAACTAAGGGATGGGGGAAGGGGAAATAATACAGTGGGAGCTCAGTCAAAAGTATGCACTATATTAATTTAGTTATGACGGCATCACCACTAACGTAGGTGCAAGCAGAAAATAATGTACTTACTTAAGAGGTTATCTGCCGCGACACTACTATAACATGATATATGATAGATGAATGAGTGGCACAGGAAACCGGAGGATCAATGAGTATATGAATTGCAATAACTGCCCTAGGTTAAATATGAAAAATGGAGTTCTTAGTTTCCCATAGCGGCCGCTAGAGGGTAAGCTTGGGAAACTAAGAACTCCATTTTTCATATTTAACCTAGGGCAGTTACTGCAATTCATATACTCATTGATCCTCCGGTTTCCTGTGCCACTCATTCATCTATCATATATCATGTTATAGTAGTGTCGCGGCAGATAACCTCTTAAGTAAGTACATTATTTTCTGCTTGCACCTACGTTAGTGGTGATGCCGTCATAACTAAATCAATATAGTGCATACTTTTGACTGAGCTCCCACTGTATTATTTCCCCTTCCCCATCCCTTAGTTTGGTATCCACACTTGGACACCATTGTTGGAGTCCTGCACACACCTTATCATTGTTTCCAATCAACCCTTGGGCATATAAACCCATTCACATTCCCAATTCACTAGGGCTTAAGGCCACTTCACACACTCAGATATCTGAGTCCAATATCTGAACAGATCTCTGGTTGCAGTGAAATCATGGATACATTGCTCCATGTTGTACACAGCCACAAAATGGAGCAATGTATCCATGATTTCACTGCAACCAGAGATCTGTTCAGATATTGGACTCAGATATCTGTGGGTGTGAAGTGGCCTTTAGTGTTAGGACTTGGCAGTGGAGGCTCCTTGTAAGTGGATGCCAAGCTTACCCTCTAGCGGCCGCTATGGGAAACTAAGAACTCCATTTTTCATATTTAACCTAGGGCAGTTACTGCAATTCATATACTCATTGATCCTCCGGTTTCCTGTGCCACTCATTCATCTATCATATATCATGTTATAGTACACGTAAAGCCAGGCTCGATTGTTGTATTCAGCCAGACCTTCTTTTGTTCTATGAGAGACACGTTCCAAGTGTTGACTTCCTGAAGAACAATTTGTGACCTCCATTGTCTTCCCATATCATAGCTTTACAGGTTCATCTTTAGATCTGCGGAATTTAAGTATCTGGAGAAAACTAGAGAGTCAATGCTCTGGTTATAGACATCAGGAGATGGGTGGACGACCTGAAGAAGAAGGTCCTGAGTGAGATCTCCAGGTGGTCTGTCAGCAGGTTTGTGATACCTCATCTGGCAGCAGCCTAATGTATGCAGATATTCCCTGAATTCAAAGATGTATGACACAGATTACAGGCTGCAGTATTCTATAGTGTTTATAGACAGAGAGCTACCCCCGCCCACACCAGGCTCTGTATGTATGTACAATGTCTATAGACAGAGCTGCCCCCGCTCACACCAGGCTCTGCATGTACAATGTCTATAGACATAGGTGCTCCTACCCACACCAGGCTCTGTATGTACAGTAACTATAGACAGAAAGCTGCCCCTAGCTCTCTGTCTATAGGCATTGTACATACAGAGCCTGGTGTGGGGGACAGCTCTCTGTCTATAGTTAATGTACATACAGAGCCTGGTGTGGGCGGTGGCAGCTCTCTGTCTATAGACACTGTACATGCAGAGCCTGGTGTGGGTGGGGCAGTGTAGTGAATCGGAGTGTGCCATGTGATGTTTTATAATGTTGTGTATTTTATCTCCTGCAATCCTGATGGAGGTTCCGGCAGCAGCTCTCTATCTCTCTGTCCTCATTTTTCATAGCAAAAACCTGCTGGCAGATTCCTTTTAACATGTTGTGTATACAGCTCCAGTGCAGTCTTGTGTCATATTTATGAAACATCACACATTTCTGCTTAGTCGGGGTGTGTGCTACTTTAGTTGGTGATAATCTGCGATGACACTTTAATTTTGTAATAAATACTACTGTTGAGAAAACGTCTGAGCGTCCTGATGAGCGTCCTGTGAATGAAGGGTGGATATGTCACATTGGGAATCAGATCTTACGTCTCTCTTGTGTATTTATGCTTAAGGGGATTTTCCAAGAGCAAAGTTTCTTTAACCTTCGTCCGGCTGAGTAGGTACAATTGTAACTATTCCGTTTTTAAAATTGCAATAACTTTTTTTTCAAAAAGCCGTAGAGGGCTGAAATTTCATGACATCTCTGCAGTTTTGATCCAGAATAGAAAGTCTTCCCACAGTGGAGGTATATATGAAGGTACAATTGTACCTCTGAAGCCTGTTAACGTTGTAAAATTATGCTGCCTGATGAAGGTTAAATCATCAGATCGTGGAAGAATAATAATTCCCACAATTGGATGTGATTAAATAAATGGTTCTATACTGAGATATGCTGAGATAATCTTATATATGTGTCCCTGCTATGTACTGTATAATGGATGTGTCTGACCATACAGGGACAAGGTCTGATCATACCACATCTCCCGTGCTGAGATGATCTTCTATTATGTGTCCCGGCTGTGTACTGTGTAAGATGATCTCAGCACAGGAACATTTTTTTTTTATCACATCTACTTGTGGAAATTATTATTATTCCAAGATTAAAACCAACTTTGTCCGTCTGAAAACTACTAAAGCCAGCGTCACACATGTCAATGTTATTGGACCAGCAACATCGTGGAAATTATTTAAATATCGTATCCACTGTGTCCGCAGGCTGGTATCCAGGGTAAGGCGCTAGGCGCGCTGTCTAGATAACCGATGTATACCTTGGTTACCAGCCTTCTCAGCTAACCGGCTGGTATCCAAGGTACACAGCGGGTCACAAAGGTACTGCACCCCAGTATAGGAACCAGGGTACTGGGGATGGATGGAGAACAGAATTTAGGGGACCACCCAGGAGGGAGTGAAGTCTGGAGGGACACACTGTTGTGATGTAAGACACGTGACAAGCAGTACAACAGGACAGTGGAAAGATCTAGAAGGCAGTTAGTGGGTGGATGGCAAGAGCTGAAGGAGTCTGCGACGGCCAGAGTGTCTGTCGGAGAGGGGTAGCATCTGGTAAGAGACGGCAATTTGACGGCGATGGTGCCAGTGGGAGCTCGTCCAACCTGACCGGACAGGGGAGCAGAGAGAAAGAGAGTGAGGGTGCTCCAGAAGACTGAAGAGTAAAAACAGTAAAGTGCAATGTATGGATTACAGTATATAAAACAGTATATAAAAGCTGAAAAAAACCCTAAAATCAAATAACTGATTCTGTGCCCCTGCCTCCTCTGTGCCTGCAACCAGATCCCCGCAAGGGAATCAAGATGGTTAGGGCCTTCATAATCGGTAGATGGGACATCTCAGCAATTACAAAATGAGGCACGAACGATCTCTGCGTCGCCGCAATGACGCACGAAAGATCTCTGCGTTACCGAACTACGATATCCCATACCACTAGCATAGAATAGGTGTGTTAAAAGAATCTCTGGTACGCCTACCTACCATGATGTCACAAAAAAACGCCCACATTGACAGAAAGATCGCAGGAGACGCTGCTGTGTGACACCGTACAAGCGACTAAATAAAATCGCTCGCTGGATCGTCCACAAGATGGCGGCATCACCGCATCGCTGGGCCATGTGAGCGATATTGACGCATGTGACATCTTACCCGCGATAATTCCACGTCGCTCAGGCGATGAATAATCTGTGACGCATGAGCGATATCGGGGGCGACATTGACACGTGTGACAGGCCCTTTTAGATGAATGGGAGTTTGCCTACTAAATTGATAAAAATAAAAATTCCACTGCATCAACCATCTAGAGTCCTTGAGAAAAATCTTATACAGGTGGAACTTTACCCCCTATAGATCCAATAAGATATCCCTGCAACAGTCTTCTAGATGCTGGAGATGCAAAACTGATGTTGGTACACAACTATTCTATATATGGTGGTTATACCCAATTACTAGCTCTTTTTGGAGGCAGATACACTCATTGCTCAAAGTGGTGGTGGGCTATGATCTTCCTTGGAGCTTTGCTGCCTATAAGTCTGAATAAAATAGTGTTTGAAGATGCTTTGGATATCTCTTACATACTTACAGTGGTTAGATCATTAATTGCTGCACTATGGAAGAATTCTGATACTCCCTCTGTTATAAGAAATCTTAAAAAAACATAACAAAGCATAATGATTGTATTATGGAACATATGATAGCCAAGTGCATAGATAAACTCAAACACTTCAAGTCACATTCGGTGAAGTGCTAAATATGCTAAATACCCTTGTGATTAATAGTGACGGCCTCTTCCTGTATCATATCTAATGTTTCTTTTTGAGGCTGGAGAGAGAATTGCTGTGTGCATGTATTTCACTAGCTCAAGTCAACGCTCTATAACTCTGACACTGGTTCTGAAGTTTTTTTCCCTTTTTATCCCAAACTCTGTTTTTCCTTTTCCTCTTTTATACCTACCCTCTCTATTTTCTTTTGAAAGAATTTAATACCTGAGGATGGGTGTTAATCTAAAGCAAATTCATTGAATGTACCCGAGTTGTGTTCTGTGATACCCATATGTATATTGCTTTGCATAATAGCAATGTACTTTCTTGAATGTAAAATCAATAAAAATGTATGTTATAAAAAAGAAAATAAAAGGGTGAATATGTAAGACTCTTGTCACATGGTGACCTCTGCAAGCTTAGGAAGCGAAGGGTTCTTTAAAAGGAAAAATTAACAGTACCACAGCATAGCTTTTGGCTGTGTCCTCCCATGAACTGTTCATCTCAAAAATATTATATTTGTTTTTTATGAACATACATCCCTCCTACCTGGTGAACTTATGCGGCTAGATTTAGAAGGGTTCTCAGTACTATAGAAAATTATTAAATTGCCGCTCTTGCCATATCCCTGCCTCTGAGTGTTGTATGTGAAAGATATTAATGTCGTCTTGTCGGTTGTGAATTTATCTTTTAATAGACAGGGAACACGACATAGCTGGTATTCTCTAACAGGCGGAAATCTATTTGCTACTATTCTGGCCATTGCCCAGTGAAGCCAAATGGTGTTTTGTGTTCACCATGTTGTACGGATGATAAAAATATAATTTTCATAACTCTAATACTCTCGTAGTGCATAAAATCTTCCATTATAGTTTTTCACCCGGAACACAAAGGAATTTTAAATCCATGCTTTCCTCCAAAAGCCATATCTGATTTTCAGGTCATAAAATGCCCTTCACTGCATTCCTAAGTCAACCCTAGCCATTTAAGGAACTTTGTGCAAACACAAAGGAGACAAACGAGGAGCAGAATAGTGCCCTATCAATGATGACACTTATTAGACACGGTGATATGTAGTGTCCACTCACCTTGTTTGGTTGTGTATATGTCCAGCCCAGGCCCTGGGGTACTCGGATCATTCAGGTGCGATCTCTGGGGGAAGTCACGAGTAGCGGTGCCTGAGGCCTTGGGCCCGGGGGATGCAGATAAAAGGTGGAGATGGCAAGAAAATAATAAAATGTCTGTCGCGACGCCACCTGTAGGGGTCCGGTGATGGCACCGGCGCTGCTTTGGCCTGCGGGGTGATGGGCGGCAGCAAGGTGGAACCGCTCCCTACAGGAAGAGCGGGGGTCCCTGGGGCTGTAAGTTGTGGTGAGGGTAATAGGGTAGCGCGGTTAGTGTGGTGCAGATGGAAGGAGGGACACGCACACATAAAGTCTTTTGATAACTTTACTGGTGTTCTGTACGGGTACACTCGACCGGAGATGAGGTAAACACTTCAGGATTTGCACAGCGAGTAGGGTTGTAGGCCTCCTGGTTTCAGTTACTCTGTCAGAGTCTGGCAGGCTTGGAACCCAACCAGACTGTTATTCTTTATCTGTGTGACTCTCCACACCAGGGATTGCTGCACTGAGGGCACTTCTATGGGACTTCCTGTCTGGCCTAGACTCTGGGCTCTCATTTGATGGTGCTTCGGGTGTCCTGGAAGCTAAACCTCCTTATTGTGCTGGTTTCTCTGCAGGGCCTATTCTCTGTGTCCCTGTAGCTCGGACTCAGTGACCGGAACTCTGCTGGGGTGAGTCGGTATGACTCTCTGCCCCTTCTTGTAGAACGTTTCTCTCTCCTCTGCCTGCAACCCCTACTCTGCGCGTCTACCACTGTCTCAGGTGGATGCTGGTATGGGCCTAGCACGGCTCCAGTACCAGCTCAGCTCACTCAGCTCTTCACAGTTCTGTAGTGACTGCACACTCTGGTTTTTCTCCCTCCAGAACCCGTATTTATAGGGGTAACTGGCTTAAGGCAACCAGTAGAGCTCCCCCTACAGGCCTGGGGTGAAAGGGTGTTGTGTGTTGGTGGATTACTCGCTGTGTAATATCCCTCCATGTCCCAATGGAGTCTGTGGTGACCTGGCACAGGGTGCCACATATACCCACAACCAGGCTTGAGTGCTTTGAAACAGCTGCTGCTGGACCTCCACCGCCACTGCACGTGTAAATCAACGATCTGTAGTTAGGAAAAGGTGTACCACGGTCCGTGCTGCTGTGACATAAAAGGATCACAAGGATGGCAATGATTCAATAAAAACTCCTTTATTCTTTCTCTCCTTCTCTCCTACACGTTTAGGAGCCATATCCGAGCTTCTTCCTCAGGGATATCCAGGTTATCACTGAGGAATAACTACTGATCATTTAAGGAACTTTAGCTTTCCCTAAGTACACCATGTGAAGTGGAGTTGTATGTGGAGGTAGAGTGTGAGCTCTATGGTAAGTGAGCATTTACACAGGAGGTAGGTCACTGTCTCTGAGGCTGAGTGTCAGATTTTGGAAAATGGAATACATATTTCTATTATATATGTTCCTTACATCTTCCCTTCTAGAGGTGGCATGGGAGATGGTTAACAACTGTCTCCCATGCCCACCTCACAACACCCCTTCCTGGATCCCACAGTACCCTCTCTATTTTGGACTCAGAGACAAGCATCTTCTTGAGGTCACTTAGCACCTCAGGATTGGCATGTTCTTGAAGTACAGTCCAAGAGAGATAGCCAGAAGTGACACTAAAGTCCCAACTTTACAGGAACCCTTTTGGGCTGTTCTGGGTTCAGCAATTGATTCAGAACACAGAACGCAGTGCATTGTTTGCATTTCCAGTAGTCAGTCTGCGGTGACAACGACTAAATATGCTTTCTCCCTGGGCAATATCTACACCTTCTCATCGCCCTGACTGGTTAAGGATTAAGCTTTCCTATCATCTTGACAGGCTGGGGATATCACTTTACTGACCTCCTGACAAAGCTCTGGATACCCATCAAACTGACAAGCTTTGGGCAACAACCGTTCCTCATCTTGACAGAATGTGGGAACTGCCTTCCTGCCATTCTGACAGGTGATGGGTACCAGTTTCCCATCTCCCTGACAAATAGTGGGTACCAATTTACCATCCAGACAGGCTATGGGTACAACTTTCCCATTGTTTTGACCAGCTGGGAGTACCACTTTACCCATCATCTGGATAGAATATGGACAAGACTTTCCAATCATCTGGGCTGGCTGTGGGAAACGCTTTTCCACTACTCTGACAGGCTATGGGGGCTGCTTCCTCATAAGCCTGACAAGCAGTGAGCACAATTTTCCCATTGTCCTGGCAGGCAGTGAGTACAAATTTCCCATAATCTGGACCAGCTGTGGGTATCGTTTTCCCACTACTCTGGCAGGATATGGGTATTGCTATTCCAACACCCTGACAAGCAGTGAGCACATCTTTCCCATCATCAGGTTATGGGTACAGCTTTTCCCATCATCCTGCCCTGGCTGTGGGGTAAACCTTTCTCTCTGCATTTGATCCCTTAGGATCAGTGCTAATCATGGAGCAGCTACCATTTGTCATGTCACAGTCTGTTGTTAGGGCCCTTTCACATCAGCGTTTTTTGAAATTTGCGGCAGATGCGGTGAAAAAAACGCATCTACCGCGATTACCGCATACCGGCTGCACTTGCGGCGCGGTTGCGGTAAACGCCATGCAAAGTATAGGCGTACTTGCGGCAGGTGCGGCAAGTGCGGTTTTGCACTTGCGGCAGGTGCGGCATGCGAAAAAAAAACCGCGTTACGCAACCCGCCGCAATGCAGCTGGTATGCGGTAATCACGGCAGATGCGGTTTTTTCACCGCATCTGCCGCAAATTTCAAAAACGCTGATGTGAAAGGGCCCTTACACTGGCAAGCTGCACGCAACCACTTCTCTTGTGGTCACTATGCCTGCCTCCATCTCCCTTAGCAATGATTTTTAAACTTTTGAGAGGACCCTCAGCAATGTCACCCTGCAGCATGACATGGTGGAGTTTTCCTGTACCATGAGGCACATTACTCTGTGATGCCTCAGGATTAGGGCTAATCATGGGACACCATTACCCAGCCATGTCACAGTCTTTTGTGACACTGACAAGCTGCCTGTGACTATGTTCCTCTTCTTCATGCCTGCCTCCATATCCCTTAGTGCTTACTTTTACTACCTTCAGTGGATCCTCAGCAATATCAGCCCACAGTGAGACATAGCTGAGTTCCTTGGCACAATCACTCACTTTATTATCATTCACAACATTGATATTCATACTGAGATTATCAACATTTAGGTTTCTCAACATATAAAATCAGGGAGGGGGTTGTAACTGCTACAGTTCCAGATGTCATTAACACCTTAGTGACGGCCCACTGTATATATACGTCGTCAAAACAGGGTCCTTATTCTGTTAGGACGTGAAAACAAGTCACAACAGAAAGGGCCCTGGTTTGACGCCCCTGGAGATAAAATCTCCCCGGTTTCAGCTACCGGGGTAGCTGAGACCCTAGAAATTAGGAATCGGCTGGTGTTTTACCGGCACCAGTAATGTGATGACCGGTAAGCACCGTTTACCGATCATCACATTACACAAAGTGAAAGTGCCGGTAAAAATGCTTTCACTTTGATCCAACATGAAAACACATGTCGGATCAAAGTGAAAGTATTAACCCCTACCTTCTCCAAGACCCCCAAGACCCCCAATACTGGGAATCATCACCCCCCCACCCCCTAACCCTCTAAAAATGGAGGCGGCCGGCGGCAAAATCCGCCGCCTCCGCTTCATCTCTATGCGATCTGAAAGGTCAGATCACATAGAGATGCTGCCATTTCTAGGGGTCCCCTCAGTGGCCCCCCATTGTCATTTACCCCCCACCCGTGATCTCCCCCTCCTCCGCTCCCCAGCTCCCCTGCTCAGCTCCCCTTCCTCCCTGTGCGGCTCCCCAGCTTCCCCTCCTCCCTGCTCCGCTCCCCAGCTCCCCCTCCGGTGTGAAACCCGCTCCCCGTCTTCCCCAGGTCATCCCCTCAACCCCCCCGCCCCCCCTCTGATCCGTAGCCCCCGGCTCTGCTCCGCTCCCCCCTTCCCTGCTCCTCTCATTCTTACTCGTCCTGCAGCGTCGCCGGCCGTCTTCTCTCTGTCTCTGTCCAGACGCCGCTGCTCTGCGTGCGCTGGAACAGAGGCAGAGTTAACCCCTGAACGACCACACAGGGGTCTTCTGCAGTTAACCCCCTGTGTGGCCACAAGGGGTTAACTGCAGATCATCATCCCTGTGTGGTCACAAGGAGTTACTGGATCTGCAGTTAACCCCAGGGATGATGACCTGCAGTTAACCCCTTGTGTGGTCACAAGGGGTTAACTGCAGGTCATCATCCCTGTGTGGTCACAAGGGTTACCGGATCTGCAGTTAACCCCTTGTGACCACACAGGGATGATGACCTGCAGTTAACCCCTTGTGACCACACAAGGGGTTAACTGCAGGTCATCATCCTGTGTCCAAGGTTACGATCGCAGTAACCTTGTGACCACACAGGGATGATGACCTGCAGTTAACCTCTTGTGACCACACAGGGATGATGATCTGCAGTTAACCCCTTGTGACCACACAGGGGGTTAACTTCAGATCATCATCTCATCTGAATGAGAATCGTCACGGGACCTCCCACTGGACTACATCGGACCTTCCCAATGGACTACGTCGGACCATCCCACTGGACTACGTCGCGTCACCGTAATAAAGATGAGGTCTAAATATGTGTTTGTGTTTTTTTTCCAATAAAAATATTTCTCTCTGTGTTGTGTTTTCTTTACAATCTACTAGAGATTCCTAATGGTCCGGTCTAATATTGGCCAGACGTTATGAATCTCGGGCTTAGTGCCAGCTGCCAAAAAGCTGGCATTAACCCCTTATTACCCAGTCTGCCACCGCTACAGCTGGAAGAGCTGGATACAGCGCCAGAAAATGGCGCTTCTATGAATGTGCATTTTCTGGGGCGGCTGCGGGCTACAATTCGCAGCGGGGGGGGCCAGAAAGCTTGGGCCTCCCTACGCTGAAGGGTCCAGCCCCCCAGCTGCCTAGTTGTACCTGGCTGGCCCAAAAATATGGCGAAGCCCACGCCATTTTTTTAAAAAATTATTTCATGAACTAATTAAAAAAAAAGGGGGGCTTCCCTATATTTTTGGTTTCCAGCCAGGTAAAACTAGGCAGAAGGGGTTGGTGGCAGCCCGTAGCTGCCTGCTGTACATGGCGGGACCAAAAATATGGCGAAGCCCCACGTAATTTTTTTTTTTTAATTAATAAAGAAATAATTTAAAAAAATGCAGGGGAGGAGACGACCAGGACACGGTGTCTCCAGATCTTGCGCACATGCCCTAAAAGTGAAAAATTGTGTGAAAAAAAGAAAATGTTCAATATGATGTTATCAAACTCTGTGAAGTAACTGTAGGTTCCAAATGCTCACTATACCCCTAGATATAATCTTTGAGGCGTCTAGTTACCAAAATGGGGTCACTTGTGGGGGAGCTCCAAAGTTTAGGCACACAAGGGCTCTCCATACACAACATGGTGTCCACTAACAATTGGAATTGTAAGAGCATACCATGTCATGTATGGAGAGCCCCTGTGTGCCTAAACATTGGAGCTCCCCCTTAAGTGATTCCATTTTGGAAACTAGACCCCCCAAGGAACTTGTCTAGATGCATAGTGAGCACTTTGAACCCCCAGGTGCTTCACAAATGAATCCGTAAAAAGTTAAAAAGAAGATTTTTGTGAAAAAAACTACTTTTTGATTTTTACAGATCAGTTTGGAAAGAACCTGGGGGATCAAAGTGCTTACTATGCAACTAGATAAGTTCCTTGGGGTATCTAGTTTACAAAATGGGGTCACTTGTGGGGGAGCCCCAATGTTTAGGCACATAGGGGCTCTCCATACGTGACATGGTGTCCACTAACAATTGGAATTGTAAGCGCATACCATGTCATGTATGGAGAGCCCCTGTGTGCCTAAACATTGGAGCTCCCCCACAAGTGACCCCATTTTGGAAACTAGACACCCCAAGGAACATATTTAGATGCATAGTGAGCACTTTGAACCCCTAGTTGGTTCACAAATTGATCCGTAAAAATGAAAAAGTACTTTTTTTCACAAAAAAATTCTTTTGGACTCAATTTTTTCATTTTTACATGAGCAACAGGATAAAATGCATCCTAAATTTGGTTGGGCAATTTTTCCTGAGTACACCGATACTCATATATGGTCATTAACCACTGTTTGGGCACACAGCAGGGCTCAGAAGTGAAGGAGTGCCATTTGACTTTTTGAATGGAAAATTAGCTCCAAAATTTAAATTGCGCTCCTTCCCTTCTGACCCCTGTCGTACGCCCAAACAGTGGTTTATGACCACATATGAGGTATCGGTGTACTCAGGAGAAATTGCCCGAACAAATTTTAGGATGTATTTTATCCTGTTGCCCATGTGAAAATGAAAAAATTGAGGCTAAAAGAACAATTTTGTTGGAAAAATTCAAATGTAAATTTTTTTTTTCCACATTGCTTTAGTTCCTGAGAAGCATCTGAAGGGTTAATAATCTTCTTGAATGTAGTTTTGAGTAGCTTGAGGGGTGCAGTTTTTGGAATGGTGTCACTTTTGGGTGTTTTCTGTCATGTACACCCCTCAAAGGGACTTCAAATGTGATGTGGTCACTAAAAAAATGGTTTTGTAAATTTTGCTGTAAAAATTTGAAATTGCTGATGAACTTTGAACCCTTATAATGTCCTAACCCCAACATTTTTTTTTTCCAAAATTATGCTGATGTGAAGTAGACATGTGGGAAATGCTATTTTATAACTATTTTGTGTCACATTACTCTCTGGTTTAACAGAATAAAAATTTGAAAATTGCAAAATTTTAAAAATTTTCGCCAAATTTTTTATTTTTTCACAAATAAACGCAAAAATGATCAACCTAAATTTACTACTAACATGAAGCCCAATATGTCACTGGTCAGAATTAAAAAAAATGGTCTGGTCATTAAGGTGGAAATTGGCTCCGTCACTAAGGGGTTAAACACTGAGTTCAATCCTCAAACCTTATACCCAGAGTCCTCACAAGAACCATGCAAATTTTTTGTGAGAGGAATGATTGATCAAACCAAATCACTAATGCACTATGATCCCATCACTACCACCAATTTGTTATGACGAGCAGTCCTCTGGCGCCCCCTTATCATCAGGACAATCAGGGAATCGATCGAGGATAAGAAAATTAGATGCTCCTCTATTTTGCAGATTATTGAGGCACTTGCCATGAGAGGATGTATATATATCACCGGTTACAGCTAAGGATATATATATACCTCGGTTACATCACTACCAAGCCCACAAAATCACAAGCAAAATACGCTGCCACCACCAATCGTTTAACAGGCCGATTGGACACTCATTACTGTTAACATGAGGCTTACACAGGTTCGTAGTTTTACTTCATAGAGCAAGAACAACTAACATATAAAATTTTATGTATTTAATCCGAAAGACTAGGCAGTAGTAGTAACATGGTGCATAAAACCTTACATTATACTTTTTCAACCAGAGAACAAAGGAATTTTGAATCCCCGCTTCCCTCCAAAAGCCTTATCTAATTTTCATAAGACCAAAATTTGTGATAAAGTACCGTATATACTCGTGTATAAGCCGAGTTTTTCAGCACAAAAAATGTGCTGAAAAGTCCCCCCTCGGCTTATACACGAGTACATACGGTAATCATAAAAAAAAAAAAATATATACCCGGCTGTATACAGCCCCCCCCCCGTGGTATACCGGGCCCCCCCTGTGGCAACCTGTAAAGGAAGCGATGATTATACTTATCGGGTCGCTGTCGGCCGACGCCGACGCTCTGTCACCGTCCGTCACCGCGCTCCTCCTGGTCTTCATGCTTCCTTCACCGTCGCACAGGAAATGACGTCATTTCTGTGCGCCCGTGAAGGAAGCATGAAGACGGGAAGGAGCGCGTGACGGACGGTGACAGAGCGGCGGCGTCGGCGGCGGCGACAGCGACCCGATAAGTATAATCATCGCTTCCTTTACAGGTTGCCACAGGGGGGCCCGGTATACCAGGGGGAGGGCTGTATACAGCCGGGTACCGCTGTATACAGCGGGGGCTGCTGTATACAGCGGGGCTGCTGTATACCCCTCTGGGGCTGCTAAATCCCCTCTGGGGCTGCTTATACCCCTCTGGGGCTGCTGTATACCCCTCTGGGGCTGCTGTATACCCCTCTGGGGCTGCTGTATACCCTCTTGGGTCTGCTGTATACCCCTCTGGGGCTGCTATATACCCCTCTGGGGCTGCTGTATACCCCTCTGGGGCTGCTGTATACCCCTCTGGGGCTGCTGTATACCCTCTGGGGCTGCTGTATACCCTCTGGGGCTGCTGTATACCGCTCTGGGGCTGCTGTATACCCCTCTGGGGCTGCTGTATACCCCTCTGGGGCTGCTGTATACCCCTCTGGGGCTGCTGTATACCCCTCTGGGGCTGCTGTATACCCCTCTGGGGCTGCTGTATACCCCTCTGGGGCTGCTGTATACCCCTCTGGGGCTGCTGTATACCCCTCTGGGGCTGCTGTATACCCCTCTGGGGCTGCTGTATACCCCTCTGGGGCTGCTATATACCCCTCTGGGGCTGCTGTATACCCCTCTGGGGCTGCTGTATACAGCTCTGGGGCTGCTGTATACAGCTCTGGGCTGCTGTATACCCCTCTGGGGCTGCTATATACCCCTCTGGGGCTGCTGTATACCCCTCGGGGCTGCTGTATACCGCACTGGGGCTGCTGTATATAGGGGCTGCAATACCACTTGGGCTGCAATACCACTGGGGCTGCTGTATATAGGGGCTGCTGTATACACCACTGGGCTGCAATACCACTGGGGCTGCTGTATACAGGGGCTGCAATACCACTGGGCTGCAATACCACTGGGGCTGCTGTATATAGGGGCTGCTGTATACACCACTGGGGCTGCAATACCACTGGGCTGCTGTATACAGGGCTGCAATACCACTGGGGCTGCAATACCACTGGGGCTGCTGTATATAGGGGCTGCTGTATACACCACTGGGCTGCAATACCACTGGGGCTGCTGTATACAGGGCTGCAATACCACTGGGGCTGCTGTATATAGGGGCTGCTGTATACACCACTGGGGCTGCAATACCACTGGGGCTGCTGTATACAGGGGCTGCAATACCACTGGGGCTGCAATACCACTGGGGCTGCTGTATATAGGGGCTGCTGTATACACCACTGGGCTGCAATACCACTGGGGCTGCTGTATACAGGGGCTGCAATACCACTGGGGCTGCTGTATATAGGGGCTGCTGTATACACCACTGGGGCTGCAATACCACTGGGGCTGCTGTATATAGGGGCTGCAATACCACTGGGCTGCTGTATATAGGGGCTGCAATACCACTGGGGCTGCAATACCACTGGGGCTGCTGTATATAGGGGCTGCAATACCACTGGGGCTGCAATACCACTGGGGCTGCTGTATATAGGGGCTGCAATACCACTGGGGCTGCAATACCACTGGGGCTGCTGTATATAGGGGCTGCTGTATACACCACTGGGGCTGCAATACCACTGGGGCTGCTGTATATAGGGGCTGCAATACCACTGGGGCTGCTGTATATACCACTGGGGGCTGCTGTATATCATACTGCTGGGGCCTGTATACCACTGCTGGGGGCTGTATACCTGTGCTGGGGTCCACTCTCGGCTTATACGCGAGTCAATAGATTTTCCCAGGTTTTGGGGCAAAAGTAGGGGGTCGGCTTATACACGGGTCGGCTTATACACGAGTATATACGGTAATTATATTAATCATATAAAATACATTAATGTAAAAACTTAATATGAAAATCATTACATATTACATAAGATATGTATAAAAGTAGCAATGCTGATATATGCCTCCGGGTGGCAACAGACTACCATTACAAGGCGTACAGACCAATTACAGGTGCATCTCAAGAAATTAGAATATTATCAAAAAGATCATTTATTTCAGGAGTTCAATACATAAAGTTAAGTTCATTTATTATATAGAGTCATTACAGAGTGATCTGTTTTAAGTGTTTATTTCTGTTAATGTTGATGATTATGCCTTACTGCCAATGAAAACCCAACAGTTATTTTCTCAGAAAATTTGAATATTATATAAGACCAACTGAAAAAAATGTTTTTTTACTAAGAAATGTTGGCCTATTGAAAAGTATGAACAGTAAATGCACTCAATACTTGTCCGCGGCTGCTTCTGCATGAATTACTTGCATCAATACAGTTTAGGCTATGGTCACACTTGCGTTTTTTTCATGCTTTTTTGGAGACCTGCGTTTTTAAAAAAGCATGTAAAAACGCACCCATACGCCCCCATGTTAAAAAATGCATGCCCTAATAGAAAAAACTCATGTCTTAATAACAAAAACGCATGCCTAAAGTGCCATGCATTTTTGGCATGAGTTTTTGCACTTATGTGAGTAGCTAACATCAAAAACGCATGCAAAAACGCATGGTACATTAGTACCATTTAGTAGCATCCAAAACCGCATGCGTTTTCCATAGGGGCCCATGTTAAAAAAACACATTCGTTTTTAAAACAGCACCAAAAAATGGTGCATGAACTTTTTTTGGGGTGCTGATTTAAAAACTCATGCAAAAACGCAGGGTGCCATCAGACACCTTAAAAAACGCATGCTGAAATGAAAAAAGCATGTAGAAACGCATGCTTTTTTTTAAGGCACTAAAAAAACTCATGCCAAGTGTGACCCTAGCCTTAGGACATGTGCACACGTTGAGCATTTGATGAGTTTTTTTACCTCAGGATTTGTAGCCAAAACCAGGAGTGGATAATTAAATACAGAAGTGGTGCAGGTGTTTCTATTAGGGTATGTGCCCACAGGACGGTTGTAGTGCGGTTTTCCAGCGGTTTCCGCCGACGTTTTAACGTTGGTTTTATTTAAATTTATGTTAATCCAAACCAGCGTTTGGATTAACATTGAAACCTATGGCAATTTGAAACCGCTGTGCCCACTATGCCGGTTATATTTTGCTCATCTTCATCTAGTTCACCGGTTTTCAGGCGGTTTGTGAAGATTGAGCATGTCAATTTTCAAGTGCGTTTTTAAAGCGGTTAGAGCAAACTCTGAGCTTACAAATGGCCAAGAATCATGACAAAAAACCGCTATACAACCGCTGAAAAAACGCTGTAAAACCGCTGTAAAACCGCTGAAAAAACGCTGGATAACGCTGGAAAACCGCTGGACTCTTCAGAGCTCAGGACTGTAGGCTCCAGAAGTTGAGCACCGGTTTTCTGACGGTCAGAATGATGCAAGAACCGTCCTGTGGGCACATATCCTTACACTTTTCCTCTGATGGTTCCACTCCTGGTTTTGTCTACAAATCCTGAGGTACAAAACTCATCAAATACTCAGCGTGTGCACGTAGCCTTAGTATGGAGGCAATCAGTCTGAGACACTGTGAGGTGTTAGGGTACCTTTACACGCGGCTACATTTCTAGGGTGGCTACAGGTAACTTACTGGTTGCAGTGAAATCATGGAGAGATTATTCCATTGTACACAGCAACAAGATAGAACCTTGTCTCCATGATTTCATTGCAACCAGTAAGTTACCTGTAGCCACCCTAGAAATGTAGCTGCGTGTAAAGGTACCCTTATGGAGGCATAGGTTGCTTTGATAGCAGCCTTCAGCTCATCTGCATTGTTGGGTCTCCTCTTGCCAATGGTTTAGGTCAGGCAAGTTTGCTGGATAATCAAGCACAGTGACAATGTGGTTAGTAAAACAGGTATTGGTAGTTTTGGGCAGTGTGGACAGGTTTCAAACTATACAGAGAAAAAGAGGATCAGGAGTTAGAACCATGATTTTATGTTTTATTGACTTAGTAGTTTTGTTAAAAGCACATAGAGAAGTGATACAAACAGAAGGGCTGACAGGCAACATATAACATCAAGGAGTACAAGTACTATATTTTTTGAATGTTAAGATGCACTTTTGTTTCCCCCACACTGGGGGAAACGAGGGTGCGTATCAAAATGTGAATGTAATAAAATAAAAATTAAAATTAAATATTACCGGGGCGGGGGTGCAGTTTCCGGAGGGTGAGTGGCACAGGTACAGGACCAGAGATGCGGGAGATGAGCGGCAGCAGCGAGCGGTGGGCGCCTCCATGTTTTTTGTGGCCGGCTGCATTCACTAGCAGTGTGCAGCCGGCCGGTAGAGGTAGAGACTTCAAAATGGCCGCGAGTCTCCATTATAGCCACGACGATTTTGTTGAAGTCTCTACCAACTGGCTGCACATAGTGAATGCAGCCAGCCATAAGAAACATGAGCCCACCGCTTGCTGCCGCCTCTCAATCCCAGCAGCACTGGTCCTGCATCCGTGCACCCCCCGCAGCTCCAGTCCTGCACCGGCACCCCTGCTCAGCGGTCGCATCTTCCCTGTCGGTAAGCCGTGGTGGTCCGGGGGGGAAGATGCATATACAGGATGGGGACATTTATACAGGATGGGGGACATATTTTCAGGATGGAGCATATATACAGGATAGGGGGCATATATACAGGATGGGGGCATATATACAGGTTGGGGGGCAAATATACAGGACGGGGGGCATATATACAGGATGGGGGGCATATATACAGGATGGGGGGCATATATACAGGTTGTGGGCATATATACAGATTGGGGCATATATACAGGATGGGGGCATATATACCTTTATACCAGGATGGGGGGTTTATGTACCAGGATGAGGGACATATATACTGATTGTAAGACGGACACTAGCATTATAATATGGACCCCATTTAACATTAAAAAAATTTTTTTTTCTCCTTTCCTTCACCAAATTTGGGGGTGCGTCTTATAATCAGGTTCATCTTATAAAGCAAAAAATACGGTATATGAAATAATACACAAAGGGGAAATAGATTGGTACAAATCAAGGGCGCACATACAATAAAAGAGGTGGTTTAGCTCATATCACATCATTACACAACATGTTCACAATTTCCAGACCATGTCTATAGCAGAAATTGATTAGACATCACATGAATTCATAATGAGACATATATCATACCGTAACTGATAATTATTATTTATTTATATAGCACCATTAATTCCATGGTGCTATACATGACAAGGGGTTACATACAAAATTATAGCTATAGTTTACAGTAGACAAATTAACAATGACAGACTGGTACAGAGGGGAGAGGACCCTGACCTTGCGGGCTTACATTCTACAGGATCAGTGGGCTGAAAACATTCTACAAACAACTGAACTGCATCTGTTTCTGTTATGCACGAGTGTCTTTGAATAAACACACTTGGTTGAATCAGCATTTTGGACTCTTGCTCATTCATTTTTGAGTGCCAGGGTTACTCTTCAAATGATGTCATATCAGACCAAGGTCTAATTCAGAAATGCTCCACTCATTCTATACCATTCAAATGTCCACAAAAAGGACCAGGTGTGAGTAGAGGGGAGGAGGGGGAGCAGGAGGACACCACACAGCAGGGGAAAATAGACATTAGAGCTAATAGGAACATTTGGACTGCATCAAAGCAAGAGAAAGAGAGAGAATAAGGCTGCCTTCACACTTGCAGACCCCTCCGCAGCATCCTGCGGAGGGGATACGCAAGCTGACCGCAGCCACCGCCAGCCCCTATCTTTATAATGGGAACGCACGGTCATGCGCACATCTGCGCATGACCGTGCGCTCCCATTCACTGCAATATGTGATTTGTATGCAGGCGGATGCCCGCGCACAAATCACACACATGGTCGCGTTCCTGGTGCGGACAAGAGTGTGTGATTGTGTGTGATTTGTGCTCGGGCATCTGCCTGCGTACAAATCACATATTGCAGTGAATGGGAGTACACGATCCTGCGCACACCTGCGCAGCACCGTGCGTTCTCATTATAAACATAGGGGCTGCGTTCAGCTTGTGGATCTCCTCCACAGGATGCTGCGGAGGGTCCGCAAGTCTGAAGCCAGCCTAAGATGGAAGTATAGGGGTAGGTGTGAAGAGCACAGACATATGAATATGCATTCAGTGAATATGGAGTATGATACACAGGATTATAGTCAGGGAAAAAAAGCAGCAATTTACCAGTTCAAACAGAGGAAGAGGAGTAGGTGGGGGTTCAGTGGGTATTCTGGATTAAAAGGCAATTCAGACGTACCAGTTCAAACAGAGGAAGAGGAGTAGATGGGTTTCAGTGGGGCTTAGTGGGTATTCTGTATTAAAAAATAATTCTGGCGTACCAGTTCAAATACAGGAAGAGGAGCAGATGGAGATTCAGTGAAGTCAGTGGGTATTCTGGATTAAAAGATAATTCAGACGTACCAGTTGAAACAGAGGAAGAGGAGTAGATGGGGTTCAGTGGGGTTTAGTGGGTATTCTGTATAAAAAAAATAATTCTGGTGTACCAGTTCAAACACAGGAAGAGGAGTAGATGGGGGTTCAGTGGGTATTCTGGATTAAAGATAATTCAGACATATCTGTGGATGAAAGCAGATGAATCAGGACATGATAGCATGAAGGAGAATATACCATGGGTTACCATTCTGGTATATTTCTGATGTTATACTTTAAAGATGTCACACTTCAAATGATGTCATATCAGACTAAGGTAATAATAATGTGCTCAACTCAGAGTTAACAATATTATCCCCTAAAGACCATGTTTTCAAGTGGCAAAAACCTTTTTTACCATCTCACATGGTCATAACATTATTGCACATACCCATGATATAATCTGTAGCCAGTCAAAATGGAGGACTCTGAATGTCAATTCACCTACGTCCGTTTCACGGACCCTAAAGGCCCGCTTCTTCAGGGGAAAACACAAAAAATGTAAACAGAGTTTTCCTTAAGGTGCTGTAGTGCAGTCGACATGAACCAACACTGTTATATACCTCTTAGAAATCCCACTTTATTGTATTCACAGAAATGCCAGTGCGTGTGTGGTATGGACTTTCGCCGCCTCCCAAAACCATGCCTCCCTACGTCATCCACCTACTGCGCAACCACAGGATCAGGAAGCGTCACCGAAATCCCACGCATGCGCAATGGCGTTAACAGGCCATCTGGGTGAGTGGGGTGGAGCACGTCCATTGCCATCGCAACAATACGTTCTATATAATAATAAAGGGGGGTTAGAAAAGCAGTATTGAGGTATGAGCTCAAAAACACCTGAACCCCCATACATAAACCAATTAATACATATCTGCTCTTGGAGCCATCCCTTTGGTCCACCTTCACAGGGAAAATATTTCATCCTATGTTCACCATGTAAATGTCCAGGATAGGTGTGACAACGGAAGCACAGGTAATCACAATAAGTATTCTGGTTAAAACATAAATAGGGCAGATGACATATAAAAGAAATCCCAAATCAGGGAACAAGGAGGTGAAGAAATTTCAAAGAAAGGAGACGAAACTCAGGGATTTATTCAGGCCCTGCGGGGCCCTAGTGTCCAGGCTGACAATCCATCTAGCCTCATGTCTTGACAGCAATATTTTTATGCTGCCACCGCTGAAGCCCATTTGGACATCAATCCCCCTGAAACTTAAGGTACTGAGAACAAATTCATAGTGAATCTGTAAGTGTCTGGGGAGAGTTTTGAGCTGGTCAATATTGAGCTAGTCAATATTGTCATTGTCTTTGGCAGCAGCAATGTTCCTAAGGGGCTCTCTAACTCTTCTCCGCAGCTCCCGCGATGTCAAACAAATGTATATCAAGCCACATATCGCATAATATACGACATTGGCCGTGGAACATGATATATGATGGCGAATGTCATAAACGCGGGAGCCATCGGAGGTAGAGTAAGTATTTGAACATAGGACATTGCTGCATGCCACACAATGGCCACAAGGAAAGTAGCATAGAGTGGGCTCCCTGGAACCAAAAGGATTTCGGACCTTCAGAATGTAATGGCTCCTGACCAACACATCCCTCAAGTTTGGGGCTCTGTGGGATGTCATTAGGGGGTAGTCCAATAGACACTCTCCAAGAGCTGGGTCAGACCTAAGGATGGCCCAGTGCTTAGTCAATACTGACAGCACCGTATGCCACTCATGTGAAAAAGTTGTTGATGAAGCAGACTTTACAGTCCGATCTCACAACTTCCTTTTTCCTGCCCCTGAGGAGCTCTGACTGTGAGTTATGCTTAGCCTTTAAATAGACTTGTTTAAGTCCCCCTACCACTGTATTCCCTCTCTCAAAATCCAAGCATAAGGTCTTAGGCTTGGGCCTCAAACTGTTCATCAGTTGAGCATATGTATCTGGCCCTAAGAAATTGGACAGTCGGGTTGGCCTTATGAAGCATTATGGGCAGATGATGCGTGCAAGAGAGAGATGACTGAGGTGGTCTTCCTATGGATCCCCATCTGGATTCATTGGTGGTGGTCCACCAAGTCCTGCTGGAAAATGAAATTTCCATTTCGAAAAAGCTTGTCGGTAGAGCGAAGCATGAAGTGCTCTAAAATTTCCTGGTAGACAGAAGCGCTGACTTTGGTCTTGATAAAGTACAGTGGACCTACATCAGCAGATGACATGGCTCCCCAAACCATCACTGATTGTGGAAATTTCACACTAGACCTCAAGCAGCTTGGATTGTGTGCCTCTCTACTATTCCTTCAGACTCTTGGACCTTGATTTTCCACATGAAATGCAAAATTTACTTTCATCTGAAAACAACACTTTGGACTTGCCTTTTGGACATCTGTCAAGTAAGCAGTACTGATGAGCGAGCATGCTCGCCACTACTCGGTACTCGCACGAGTATCACTGTACTCGGGCTACTCGACGAGCACCGAGTAATCTCGCGATACTCGTGCTGTGCTCGTGGTCGTCATTTCTCCATGTTGGCGCTCTTTTGAGAGCCAGCCCACGTGCAGGGATTGGCTGACAGACCACTGCAATGCCACAGCTCTGTTAGTTGTGGCATAGCAGTGATTGGCCGCCCTGCACAGCGTGACCGAGCCTTTATAACTCCCGGCGCGCTGTGCTCGGCACACAGCCATCCAGACAGTCAGTGTAGGGAGAGTGTCTGCTGCTGCTTAGGGACAGATTTGCGGCCCTTACAGGTAGATCCGGAGCAGGGCTGCAAACTGCTGCTGACCACAACAGTCCTTCTCAGGACTAATCTAGGAGGATATAGGCAGGGTGATCCAGATCGGAGTCCAAGCTTTCCAGTGACCAGAATAGTCCTTCTCAGGACTAATCTAGGAGGATATAGGCAGGGTGATACAGATCGGAATCCAAGCTTTTCTGTGACCATTAGAGTCACCACACTCTTGAACTTACTACCTTAATACAGGTTAGGGACTAAAATGCTCTCCTGAAACCATTACAGTCACCAGACAGGTCTACGTACTACCTTAATACAGGTTAGGGACTAAAATCCTCTCCTGACAACCATTACAGTCACCAGACTGGTGTACGTACTACCTTGATACAGGTTAGGGACTAAAATCCTCTCCTGAAACCATTACAGTCACCAGACTGGTGTACGTACATACCTTAATACAGGTTAGGGACTAAAATCCTCTCCTGAAACCATTACAGTCACCAGACAGGTGTACGTACTACCTTAATACAGGTTAGGGACTAAAATCCTCTCCTGAAACCATTACAGTCACCAGACTGGTGTACGTACATACCTTAATACAGGTTAGGGACTAAAATCCTCTCCTGAAACCATTACAGTCACCAGACTGGTGTACGTCATACCTTGATACAGGTTAGGGACTAAAATCCTCTCCTGAAACCATTACAGTCACCAGACTGGTGTACGTCATACCTTGATACAGGTTAGGGACTAAAATCCTCTCCTGAAACCATTACAGTCACCAGACTGGTGTACGTACTACCTTAATACAGGTTAGGGACTAAAATTCTCTCCTGAAACCATTACAGTCACCAGACTGGTGTACGTCATACCTTGATACAGGTTAGGGACTAAAATCCTCTCCTGAAACCATTACAGTCACCAGACTGGTGTACGTCATACCTTGATACAGGTTAGGGACTAAAATCCTCTCCTGAAACCATTACAGTCACCAGACTGGTGTACGTACTACCTTAATACAGGTTAGGGACTAAAATCCTCTCCTGAAACCATTACAGTCACCAGACAGGTGTACGTACTACCTTAATACAGGTTAGGGACTAAAATCCTCTCCTGACACCATTACAGTCACCAGACTGGTGTACGTACTACCTTAATACAGGTTAGGGACTAAAATCCTCTCCTGACACCATTACAGTCACCAGACTGGTGTACGTACTACCTTAATACAGGTTAGGGACTAAAATCCTCTCCTGACACCATTACAGTCACCAGACTGGTGTACGTATCACCTTAATACAGGTTAGGGACTAAAATCCTCTCCTGAAACCATTACAGTCACCAGACTGGTGTACGTCATACCTTGATACAGGTTAGGGACTAAAATCCTCTCCTGAAACCATTACAGTCACCAGACTGCTGTACGTCATACCTTGATACAGGTTAGGGAACTAAAATCCTAATCTCTTGTGATCTGAACAGTCACCAGACTGGTGTACGTCATACCTTGATACAGGTTAGGGAACTAAAATCCTAATCTCTTGTGATCTGAACAGTCACCAGACTGGTGTACGTCATACCTTGATACAGGTTAGGGACTAAAATCCTCTCCTGAAACCATTACAGTCACCAGACTGGTGTACGTCATACCTTGATACAGGTTAGGGACTAAAATCCTCTCCTGAAACCATTACAGTCACCAGACTGGTGTACGTCATACCTTGATACAGGTTAGGGACTAAAATCCTTCTCCTGAAACCATTACAGTCACCAGACTGGTGTACGTCATACCTTGATACAGGTTAGGGAACTAAAATCCTAATCTCTTGTGATCTGAACAGTCACCAGACTGGTGTACGTCATACCTTGATACAGGTTAGGGAACTAAAATCCTAATCTCTTGCGATCTGAACAGTCACCAGACTGGTGTACGTCATACCTTGATACAGGTTAGGGACTAAAATCCTAATCTCTTGTGATCTCAACAGTCACCAGACTGGTGTACGTCATACCTTTATACAGGTTAGGGACTAAAATCCTCTCCTGAAACCATTACAGTCACCAGACTGGTGTACGTCATACCTTGATACAGGTTAGGAACTAAAATCCTAATCTCTTGTGATCTGAACAGTCACCAGACTGGTGTACGTCATACCTTGATACAGGTTAGGAAACTAAAATCCTAATCTCTTGCGATCTGAACAGTCACCAGACTGGTGTACGTCATACCTTGATACAGGTTAGGGACTAAAATCCATCTCTTTGATCTCAACAGTCACCAGACTGGTGTACGTCATACCTTGATACAGGTTAGGGACTAAAATCCTCTCCTGAAACCATTACAGTCACCAGACTGGTGTACGTCATACCTTGATACAGGTTAGGGACTAAAATCCTCTCCTGAAACCATTACAGTCACCAGACTGGTGTACGTCATACCTTGATACAGGTTAGGGACTAAAATCCTCTCCTGAAACCATTACAGTCACCAGACTGGTGTACGTCATACCTTGATACAGGTTAGGGACTAAAATCCTCTCCTGAAACCATTACAGTCACCAGACTGCTGTACGTCATACCTTGATACAGGTTAGGGAACTAAAATCCTAATCTCTTGTGATCTGAACAGTCACCAGACTGGTGTACGTCATACCTTGATACAGATTAGGGAACTAAAATCCTAATCTCTTGCGATCTGAACAGTCACCAGACTTGTGTACGTCATACCTTGATACAGGTTAGGGAACTAAAATCCTAATCTCTTGTGATCTCAACAATCACCAGACTGGTGTACGTCATACCTTGATACAGGTTAGGGACTAAAATCCTCTCCTGAAACCATTACAGTCACCAGACTGGTGTACGTCATAGCTTGATACAGGTTAGGGACTAAAATCCTCTCCTGAAACCATTACAGTCACCAGACTGGTGTACGTACTACCTTAATACAGGTTAGGGACTAAAATCCTCTCCTGAAACCATTACAGTCACCAGACTGGTGTATGTCATACCTTGATACAGGTTAGGGAACTAAAATCCTAATCTCCTGTGACCTCTACAGTCACCAGACAGTTGTCGCTCTATACAGGCAAAATGCGCAAAGGCGTTGGCAAGGGCGTTGGCAAGGAACAAGGAAGTGGACGTGATGGTGGTGCAGGCAGAGGCCGAGGTCGTGTGCAAGCACTAATTTCGCAACAACAAAGGGCCACATCTCCTCGCTCGCACGTCCTGTCCCAAATTCTTGGGGCCCGCAGCAGTATACCACTGTTGAACCAAGACCAGTGTCAACAGGTTGTTACTTGGATAGCGGATAATGCTTCAAGTCAGATGGGCACCTCCACAAACACCCTGTCTTCCACACGGTCAACTGTCGGTAGCCGTGATACTGCACCGCACATTTCCCAACCTGATCCTCCTTCCTACCACCTGGCCGAGTACACGTCCACGGACATTACTGATCCCACACTAGGACACTCGGAAGAGATGTTCACGTATCCATTCGCAGAATCTGGCCTGTCACCACCTCCTCTTGAAGTGGGTGATGAGGAGATGTTATGTACAGATGCCCAAATATTTGAGCAGCCACGTTATGACGAACGGAACGTTGTCAAAGTGTCTCAACAAGGGGTGGAAGATGATGAGACACAATTGCCAGGAAGTCAGGAGGAGGATCAGGGTGTGGAAGAGGAAGACGACGTGGTGGATGATCCAGTAGCTGACCCAACATGGCAGGAGGATATGCAGAGTGAGGACAGCAGTGCACAGGGGGAGGGAGGCGTAGCATCCCAACAGGCAGTACAAAGCAGGGTTGCATCCGCAGGCAGAAGGCAGGCAACCGTTCCCCGGAACAACAACACGACTCAAGGTGCCTGTGCAAATGTTCGGTCTTCCCGAGTCTGGGAGTTTTTTAAGTTGGCTCCAGAAGACTCTAAAAAGGCCATTTGCCACACCTGCCATGCCAGTATCAGCAGGGGTACGAAAACTAGCAGCCTGACCACCACCAGCATGATCAGGCACATGTCAGCCAAGCACCCGACCTTGTGGGAAGTACAACAGAGTCGAGGAGCGGTGCTTGCTGATGTCACTGCTACGTCTTCGCCTGTTGTGCGTGCGAGCCAATGCCCTGTCCATGCTGGCCGCGAACAAGCCTCCGGCCCTGCACCTGAAGTTGCCCACGCACAAATTACACCACCATCAAGCACGTCCTTGTCCCAGCGCAGCGTTCAATTATCCATTCAGCAAACATTTGAACGCAGGTGCAAATACGCTGCCAACGCCCCACATGCCACAGTCCTGAATGATCACATTTCGCGACTCATAGCGCTAGAAATGTTGCCTTTCCGGCTGGTGGAGACGGACGCATTCCGCGACCTGATGGCGGCTGCTGTCCCACGTTACTCGGTCCCCAGCTGCCACTATTTCTCCAGATGTGCCGTCCCCGCATTGCATAACCACGTGTCCAACAGCATCACACGTGCCCTGAACAATGCTGTTTCAGCCAAAGTCCACCTAACCACAGACACGTGGACATGTGTTTGTGGGCAAGGCCGCTACATCTCCTTGACGGCACACTGGATTAATATTGTGGAGGCTGGGACCCAGTCTGAGCGAGGGACGGAACACGTCCTTCCCACACCAAGGATAGCAGGCCCTACCTCTGTTAGGGTTTCACCGACACTCTACAGCTCCGGAATGTCATGCTCCTCAGCCTCCTCCTCCTGCGCATCCTCATCCACTGTACCCTCCACACCAGTCCCAAGCTGGAAGCACTGCAGCACTGCCTCTGCAAAGCGGCAACAGGCTGTGCTGAAGCTAGTCTGCATAGGTGACAAACCCCACAATGCAGAAGAGGTGTGGACAGCTCTGAAACAGCAGGCAGATCACTGGCTCACACCTCTGAACCTAAAGCCAGGAAAGGTCATGTGTGACAATGGCCGGAACCTGGTGGCAGCTTTGAGGCGAGGGCAACTGATGCATGTTCCATGCGTGGCCCATGTGCTCAACCTGGTGGTTCAGAGGTTTGTGAAGTCATACCCAGAGGTGTCTGACCTGCTGCTAAAAGTTCGGCGTCTGTCTGCACATTTTCGTAAGTCACCTGCTGCTTCAGCCGGCCTTGCCGCCTTTCAGCGCCGTTTGCGTCTTCCGGCCCACAGACTGGTGTGTGATGTCCCCACGCGTTGGAATTCAACTCTGCACATGTTGGTCAGGATATGTGAGCAGAAGAGGGCAGTTGGGACTACCTGCATCACCTAAGCCGTCGGGAAATGGGTCAAACTCCACACATAACACCTGATGAGTGGAGATGGATGTCGGACCTATGCACCGTCCTCCAAAACTTTGAGGACTCCACCAAGATGGTGAGCGGCGATGACGCCATTATTAGCGTCACCATACCACTACTCTGCCTTCTAAAACGGTCTCTGCTGAAAATCAAAGAGGATGCATTGCAGCCCGAGAGCGATGACTTTGAGCAAGAAACAGTAGTGGGTGTGGGTGAAAACACACAGCCCAGCCTCATCTCATCACAACGTGTAGTGGAGGACTATGACGAGGAGGAGGAGGATGAAGACATGGAGCAACTCTCTGGCCAAATTGAGGATATGACATGCACACTAGTCATACCCTCGATTCAGCGTGGCTGGCCAGAGGACAGGGAGATGAGGAGGAGGAGGAGGAGGACAGCATGTTCAGTCATCGTGTTGGTCTGGATACTGAAGTGATGGCTGTTAAGAGTCTGGCGCACATGGCTGACTTTATGGTAAGCTGCCTGTCTTGTGACCCTCGCGTTCAGAACATCTTGGCCGACAATCAGTACTGGTTGGCAACACTGTTAGACCCACGCTACAAGGAGAACTTTATGTCTCTCATTCCTGAGGTGGAGAGGTCAGCCAAAATGCAGCAGTTCCACAGGGCCATAGTCACGGAAGTAGTGAAATCATTCCCCTCACAAAACGCTAGCGGCATAGGTCAGGATTCGTGTGGACAACCAAGGCGTACGGCCGAGAGGGGCACAAGTCCAATCCGCCAGAGGTAGGGGAACTGTGTTTACGATGTGGGACAGTTTTCTCAGCCCCTCACGTACCACAGCCCCTGAGATGCGGGGTAGTGCCACCAGAAATGCTAGGTTTGGGCAGATGCTGAAGGAGTACCTTGCAGATCGAACAACTCTCTACGCCTTGGAAGTCCTGGCCTGCCCTGCCGCTAGCGTTTTATCAGAGCGTGTTTTCAGTGCTGCAGGTGGAATCATCACTG
Organism: Allobates femoralis; assembly: GCA_033576535.1. NCBI lineage: Eukaryota > Metazoa > Chordata > Amphibia > Anura > Aromobatidae > Allobates > Allobates femoralis. The sequence continues at coordinate 477,555,693 of JARQOC010000001.1, read as the reverse complement.
ATAAACGCACCCGCCTGTCAACTGAAAATGCTGACTCTGATCAAGATGAACAAGGGTTGGATTGGGCCAGACTTCACCACCCCACCAGCAAATGACAACTGAATTAAAATTTTGTTATGTGAATTTGCCATGTACATCCACTCACCCATGGGTACACACTTCAGGACTTTGGCTAATCGCTGGACTGCTCCTCCTTCTCCTCATGTGACACCATGATGACCGTTACAATAGTTAGGCTGTTGTTTGAGGTATACCCGCAGTGGTAAATTTTTTCGCTCATTCTTTTAGAATGGGCATTACAACGACAGGAGACCCGCTCCTTTTCAATGGGAAAAATGTTTTGAGGCCCTCCTTCACGTCTCTATCCAGGGACAATGTAGAGCCTCCCAATTTTTGGCTGCCCTGGCCAAAGGGCTAGGCTACAATACACCCACTTGAGGGTTACATGCCCTACTACATGTCTGTATGCATGGGTCATTGTTGAACCTTCCAATTTTTGGCTGCCCTGGCCAAAGGCCTAGGCTAAAATACACCCACTTGAGGGTTACAGGCCCTACTACATGTCTGTATGCATGGGTCATTGTTGAACCTTCCAATTTTTGGCTGCCCTGGCCAAAGGCCTAGGCTAAAATACACCCACTTGAGGATTACAGGCCCTACTACATGTCTGAATGCATGGGTCATTGTTGAACCTCCCAATTTTTGGCTGCCCTGACCAAAGGGCTATACTACAATACACCCACTTGAGGGTTACAGGCCCTACTACATGTCTGTATGCATGGGTCATTGTTGAACCTCCCAATTTTTGGCTGCCCTGGCCAAAGAGCTATACTACAATACACCCAGTTCTTGTTTACATGCCCTCCTGCACGTGTCTATCCAGGGACAATGAGGAGCCTCCCACTTTTTGGCTCTTTTTGGCTTCCCTGGCCAAAGGCCTATACTACAATACACCCACTTGAGGGTTACAGGCCCTCCTGCACGTGTCTATCCAGGGACAATGAGGAGCCTCCCACGTTTTGGCTGCCCTGGCCAAAGGCCTAGGCTAAAATACACCCACTTGAGGGTTACAGGCCCTACTACATGTCTGTATGCATGGGTCATTGTTGAACCTTCCAATTTTTGGCTGCCCTGGCCAAAGGCCTAGGCTAAAATACACCCACTTGAGGTTACAGGCCCTACTACATGTCTGTATGCATGGGTCATTGTTGAACCTCCCAATTTTTGGCTGCCCTGACCAAAGGGCTATACTACAATACACCCACTTGAGGGTTACAGGCCCTACTACATGTCTGTATGCACGGGTCATTGTTGAACCTTCCAATTTTGGCTGCCTGGCCAAGGGATATACTACAAGACACCCAGTTCTTGTTTACAGCCCTCCTGCACGTCTCTATCCAGGACAATGAGGAGCCTCCCACTTTTTGTCTGCCCTGGCCAAAGGCCTATACTACAATACACCCACTTGAGGGTTACAGGCCCTACTACATGTCTGTATGCATGGGTCATTGTTGAACATCCCAATTTTTGGCTGCCCTGACCAAAGGGCTATACTACAATACACCCACTTGAGGGTTACAGGCCCTACTACATGTCTGTATGCATGGGTCATTGTTGAACATTCCAATTTTGGCTGCCCTGGCCAAAGGATATACTACAATACACCCAGTTCTTGTTTACAGGCCCTCCTGCACGTCTCTATCCAGGGACAATGAGGAGCCCCAATTTTGGACTGCCCTGGCAAAGGAAGATACTACAATAGACCCAGTTCCTCAAAATGGGCACATTATTTCAAGACAGGGCTTCATGTTCGTCTCTTCTCAGGGTCATCGAGTGCCGCACAATGTTTTCACGTAAAATCTTTTATGTAATCACAAAAAGTGACATACACCAGCTGTATCTCACTATTGGGTATGTGCCTTAAGATTTCCACCCTAATATTCATTTGGTGTCATTTGGAAGGTTTTCTGAGACTCCGTAAAATTGGCGTGAAACTCGAACAACATTGTTCACAGCTGTGACTTTTGAGTGAGAAAAGCTTCCAGAGGTCTTCCCCATGGTGTTGCCATGTCATTTCAGCACTCTTCTGAGACTTTTGTGACATTTTTAGGGTTTTTCCATGCTGCCGGCAGTCATTTCATAAAAATACTCGTGTCTCCCATAGGATAACATTGGGCTCGGTACTCGGGCCGAGTACACGAGTATCTCGGGATGCTCAGCCCGAGCTTCGAGCACCCGAGCATTTTAGTACTCGCTGATCACTTGTAAGCAGTCTTCCCCATGACTGTGTAGCTTACTGATCCAGAATAAAATACCATTTTTAAGCACTTAGTAAGCCTTTGCAGGTATTTTGTGTTAATTATTCATATTTTCTGAGATAACGACTTTGGGTTTATATTGGCTTTAATCCATAATCATCAACATTAACAGAACAAAACACTTGAAATAGATCACTCTATTTGCAATAACACTATATATTCCATGTGTTTCACTTTTTTTATTGAATTACTGAAACAAATTATCTTTTTGATGACATTCTAATTTATTGAGATGCACCTGTATATGGACATAGAAAAGTATTGAAATATACCCCTAAAACCTAGGAAGTGAAGTCACAGCTTGCCACACTTCCAGGACCTGTGCAGTGCCTTCTGTCCTGGCATATAGGAAATACAGTCACTGATTTGCCCCCCATATGCTGGCTCTAAAGAATTTATTTGGGTTTCAATTTTGTTTTGTTTCTTTTCAAGATTTTTTTAAATGCTTTTTTCATTGTTGGGTAGAATAGGAGACGTTTAAAAACTGATTTTTAATGTAAAAAATGGTGAAAGAGGAATGTATTAGGGAGTTTACGGTATTTTCAAATCAAATATTTATTGGTGTGGTTATTTGTGACCTTACTGACTTGGTTACTAATGTCAGGTGTCTGATTGACGACTCATCATTACTTACATCTGTGCTTGATGTCAGCTGACATTACCCAGCTGACAGCAACAACAATACCATTACAATGCTTGCCAACGTACCAGGGCAGCGGGAGAGCTGGGGCAGAGCACCAGGATTTTAATATTTTAAAGGTTACTTGAGCTTTCAGCTGTTCAAATAGATGGATGAATGGATAGAAAGATACAGTACATAGAAAGAATAGATGACAGACAGACAGACAGACAGATAGACAGATAGATAGATAGATAGATAGATAGATAGATAGATAGATAGATAGATAGATAGATAGATAGATAGATAGATAGAAAACAGAGAAAAACTGAACAGCACTCACAGACAAATGTGAACTGGTGCCAGCAGGGATGCTGGGTCAAATAACTAGAAAAAAATTGGGAAAAAAAAAAATATCCTGCAGCACTCAGCTACTACCAATGATGTACATATGCTAACAAGCGGTATATATTTGAGAAAAAAGTTTAAAAACTTACGTTTTTTTCCAAAAAACTCAAAATTCTTTTTTTTTATTTCTGAAGTTCTTGGTACATACATTGGCCAATGTCTGTTTGCTCATCAACTGCGACAAAGTGACTTCAGGCCTGATGAGTCCCAACGCTGACATCCCTGTCCTCCTTGTCCACCCCCCCACTTCTCAGTGGGCGGACACCATCTCGACCCTAGACCACCTGTAGGTGATGAGGGTGCAAATTGCAGCATGGAACTATTTTTTGGGGTCACATTTAGCTCTGCTGATCAATTTTTTTGCTGTAATGGTACCTTTACACGCCGCCACAGAGGGCAGCAGCAGGTAGGCACCGCACGTGCACGCTTTCAACGGTTGCTAGCGGTGCCTGATGCAGCATATACACGCCGCCACAAAGTGCTCCACAGAAGGTATTTGCGTTCCCCGAAAGTGCCGACGGGTGCCGCGGGTTACCTTCTGTGGAGTACCTTCCCTGATTTACACGCCGCTACCACAAGGGAATATGGGCGTACATATTGTGCGCCGTAACTACATAGGCGTGACAGAGTTGTGTATTACGTGACGCTCGTACGGTGATTGGACAATGCAATACCATCATGATTGGCCAGCCAGAGCAGGAAGGCTGGCTAATACATGATGCTATTGCAAATGTGTAGTGTGACTGGTCAGCTCATTGAATATGGCGCCCTGTGCAGGGACAGCCAATGGTTACACAGCAGCCCCCACCAATGATAGCTGATGGGGCGTGGTATACATGACGCTGTGGCACGCCCCAGGGAATTCACTAGGGCACGCAAATACCTTGCCTGTGCCTGGATTACACGCTGCCACCACAGGGATTATGCCTGCCTGTTTTTGAGCACGGCTCAAACACAGGTATCCGAAGACACAGGAAGGAACTTAAATACTGAATTACACGCCGCCACTTCGCTGTCTTTTCAAGGCAACAGGCACAATTGTGTCCGATGCCTGCCGGTTTCTACCTTCCTGTGGCGGCGTGTAAAGGTACCATTACAGTGCTGTTTGCATACAGTGCTGTTTGCACGCACAGTACAGTACATAACACCTGTTTATGTGGTGACTGCTGAGCAAATAAATCTTGGCTTTAACCTCAGGCCAATTTTTATGCTGTTACAGTGCTGATTGTAAAACACAAAACAGTACTAAGCTGTAGTGCTACCTGCCACAAAACACAAACTGCTCCTTGCTTCCCAGTATCTGCATCTGCACATCTGAATGGGTATTGTTCCTCCTTTTGGGGCCACAGAACATTTGCCTCCTTGCAGCTTGGTACACATGGCACAGTTCATGTCTGTCTGTCCCAAGACCCTTGCGTGATCCACATTTTCAACAGCAACCTATACTGCTTGGCCACCTTTCTCGACCCACAGTACAAGGACAAATTTCATTCGATTCTGATGCAGTCACCAAAGGGCTGTTGTTGATCATTTAATGAAAACATCACCCTCAGACACTGCTGGCAGCAGAGGTACAAGCTATTTGCAACAGCATGTGATGTGGCCAGGCCTAGGGGTACTCGGACACCGGGACTGATGGCGGTTTGGGTGGTGAGATACACGGGTGGTCGGGATCCCGGTTTCGTGCCCTGGTGATCATTTGAGTAGATGGTGGGGGAGAAGGGATTATTTACAGGGGATCGTGGCGCCACCTGTAGTTCCCAGTAATATGGGTACCGGCGCTGCAAGCCAGCCGCTGAGGTGATGGTGGGTGCAGCAGAGAGTAGTCCAGCTCCCTACAGGCCTACAGGTGGAGCTTCACCTCAGGGCAGCGGTGATGGATGAGAATGTGGATGTGGATGAGGGGAGTTGTAGGTGTGGTTAGTGTTGCAGTTCTTACGCCTCTGCTGAGCTGCTGATTGTGCTGAGCCCTCCGGGCACCGCAATAAGAATAACTGAGTCCAATTCAACTTTAACTCCACTTTACTAGGTACCGGCAGATGGTGATGATATACGGTAGAGTCTGGTTTACGCAGGGTCTGTCTCCAGTTCCAGGTTTCCCGTTATGGAGTCTCTAGATGTTCTTCCCTCTGTGGCTTTCAGGGTCTAAGTTACTCTTCTTACTCTACCACCCTCGCAGAGCTCTCCCGCCAGTCCCCTGATCTCCCATGGTGGGGCACGGGTGTCCTTTGCCCTTTACCGGCTCTGACAAGGCCGGTTACCTCCCCCGCCACCGGAACTCGGGCCGTGCTCCTGTGCTCTTGGATCAAGTTTTGGTACTGAGGGGCAAGGTACCTTGTGGTCAGCTACCCTTTAGTGATGGGTCCACAGCTCATCAGTCAGAGATAAACGTCTGACCACTACGGCTACCTACATTGCCGATGCTTCCCCAACGTGACCAGCTGGCTCCCACCAGTCCTGGCCCGTTGCCCACTGTCTTGGTTCCCCCCTTTGACGGTTGGGGTTCCTCCTGGCAGCGTTGCTGTCAGACTCATCCTTACTGACTGCCTTCCCAGCACTAACTGTCTTTCTAAACTCTCTATCCCACTACTCTATCCTAGGCTCCACCCCCCCTTTTTGGGACCTACTAAATTACCGGTTTCCCTATTCTAAGTGGTGTGGTCCTAGGTTGGTGTAAGAATAGACTCCATAAAATGAACCTTGAACTGACAACTTTACAGGGTTAACACATTATTGTTAAGGTGTAATACGACCCTGTGGCGCCTCTATGGAGAGACACGCCCAGCAGGTCCAAATGAGGTGGGGGAAAATGTGCACAAACTGGGCCATTATTAATAAACTGGCTCATGAGCAAGGGCTAGCTGGACCAGTAACAATGTCAAGGAGGGTGAAGTTGAACAACATGGTCAACGAGTATCTATGTGACCATACCTGCATCCTTCCTGACTCTTCTGTTCCTGGATGTCCAAGCTGCACAGTTGGCCAGACCTACCCTTATATGCCCTAGAGGTGCTGGTTTGCCCTGCTGCTAGTATGATGTCAGAGTGTGTTTTCAGTGCCGCTGGGGCAATCATCACAGATACACGCACACGGTTGACTACAGAGAATGCAGACAGGCTGACTAAAATGTAACAAGGACTGGATTTCACCACAGTTTTTAAGCCCTCCAGATGACAGCAACCCAACCTAAAGTCACCCAAAACGTTCTTTTATGCTACTGGTGATCACATCCATCCCTTCCCATACAAACCCCGTTCCTTCTTACACGTGTATCCTACTCCTGCTTCTGCACATGTACCTCATGGTCAACAAGCTACAAACAATGTTCCATTCATTAATGTTTCCCATCGGAGGCACTTGTGATGAGACCCTCCTTCCTGCGTCAACCATGATACAGCCATAGGGCTAATTTTTTAAGACACTATGTCCATGCCTGCACATTGGGCACTGGAACTACTGTGATACTAGTCCTATCCTCATAATTGTCTGGCCTTTGAGACCTCCTTCCTGCATCAACCATTACAAAACCTCTAGGGCTAATTTTTTGGAACACTATGTCTGCACATTGTGCAGTGACATTGGAACAACAAGGACAGTAGTCCAACCTTTATAATTGTGAAGCCTTTATAATGATGATGGGTGGCTTCTTCCTGCATCAAACATCACACAGCCCCTACGACAGATCGCTCTCCTTACGCCACTTACACACTGAGCTGTCAGAAGATCGCCTCGATCATCACTAGCTCCTACACCACTTGTGACAGCTCAGTGCATAAGTGGTGTAGGAGTCCCGCTCTGCCAGGAAAAAACTACAGGACTTCAAACAGTGTTCAATTGTAAATTGTTGTAAAGCAGTGGCGAAAAACCACACTTGTGCAGCCCCTGACCAGGTGTACCCATGTTATATACATGTACTCGATACCATTTTTTAAGAATTACACATTAACATAGGGGATGAACAGCCTTCCCAGACCTCTTAGTTGGGTCCAGCTGAAAATTACTCGTGTTTCCCATTGACTTGTGTAGTGCCCCACTAGTCAGCGCGCTACAAAAGGGTACTGCACCCCTAACAGAAGGTGCAGTATGCTTTATTCTGCTAAGGAGTAGTAGAAGCCTGAGGCTCCAGCACCACACACATACACCTAGTGATAGGGGACCAATCAGACTCCCATTGCTAGGGTAACTGGTCCCGGTGGGTGGAGAAGCTAGGTTATAAAGTGAGTGGGGAGAGCAGAACAGAGTTAGTTAAGAAGAGAGCTGCACAGAGCAGTGTGTGGCTCCCCACTACGTAGGTGCCACAAAAGGGGTACTGCACCCAGAAAAGCAGTGTAGTCACCCCACTGCAATTGGGACTATGGTCACTAGATGGAACCCTAGAGCAACACCCACACACTAGGATAGTAGGTGGGAGGGACCCCGGGAGGGTATATAGTAGCCTCTAGGGGGAACTAGTAGAGTTGCTCAGGAAGAGTTGGAGACAGACAGCCAGCCTGAGAGGAAGAAAGGAGGGTCTCCTCGGCTGAGGGACCCAAACAAAGCAAAGATCCCAGAAACAGAGGGAAGGAGCATAAGCTCAGGTGAAGAGCCAGTTCAGGAAGAAAAACGGGTACCGGAGCCCGTAACTGTGAGATCCTACAAGGCTCACAGAGAATCCGACGTACGGGGATATTATAAATACAGCCCCAGTCTCCTGAGTGAGTCAAAACTAAAAAGGGAGCCAAAAACTAGGAGCAGAGGCCACTGCTTAGCTTAAGAGAAGGTTGTCCCAGAGACCGCAAAGGAGGGAGAGAAGAGAGAGAAGGAGCTGGAGGTCCGACGGTCTTTAGGGGTCAGACTTCACTGCCACTGGGAGGCAAAAGGAAAGAAAGGAAAAAGAAAGGAACACAAGGAGGAATCCATGTACAGCCAGAAATCCCAATTGCAGCATCCGAAGCATTTGCCGTTATACCATCAACTGCCACTGAAAGACTGTATTGATTGTACTGATTGAAAGTTTTCCAGTAAAGTTACCCGGTGAAGTGAAGTTCTGACTCTGCTGTATCTTTTCCTATATAAACTGTTTGCTTTACAGAATCGCTGCCCCGGTGGTCCAGTCCCGCCTGCGGGACTAATCCATCTAAGCCGCAATTCCACTGACCACCGGAGAACTGTGGGGGCGCTGATGAGCATCACCAGACTCAGCAGGTGGCGTCACGAAGACATCTTGTAAATAGATCCCCTGTAAATATCCCCTTATTTAACTGACTCCCAGGGCCATGGCTTCAGGTAGGCCACCCATGACATCCCCAAAGACAGAACCGAGCCCGAGAGCTGAGTGCCCGAGCCCTGGGTGCGCGTCAGTTTCTGGCGTCACGAACAGGATATTGTGCCCGATACCACCGGGTACTGTGTGCTTTGACCTGGACTTAAATTGACTTTTATCTGCTTTGCACGGTGCCAAAATGGGTTCCCGCCATTATTGCCCGAGGACCCAAGATGGTGCCGGCTCCATGAAATATGCAACATGTGCAGGCCTGGGGGTGTGCCTCAGCCCCTAGAAGAAGGTGGACAGAGGCGCGAAAAAGTGTGGCCACCCCGATTGCCATCAATCAATTAGGGGGGCGGCCCACAGGAAGTTCTCAGGGAGTGTCCGCCCATGGCTGTACAAACCGGAAGAGAAAGACAGACGCCATCAGACTCCTTTGCACCCGGCAGCATGGCAGCACCCCGATGGAGAGATGTCGTCCGTGAGTTGGAAGAACAGACCCGTGCTGAGAGAGGAGATCTAGCAGCTGCGTCCCGACTCACGATGGAGGGGGATGCAGATTATTGGCGGGACTCGTTCACCCGGTTCCGGCAGGAGATGGAGCAAGCGCTCACGTGGGTGTGCAGGCGGTGGAGCGCAAAGAAGACGTTCGAGCTGTCGGCAAGAAGGACGGCCCACGAGGTGCGGGAAGCAGATGTTGCCATCAGAGCCGTGGAGCAGTACCGAGCCTCCCTTCCGCCACCAGCAGAGACCCAGGGATGCAGACAGAGCCCCCGACACCACCACTGTCCCAGGCCAGCAGCAGTCCCTGGCTGGAGACAGCCCCTGCACCCACAGCACCCTACGTGGAGATTGAGGAGCTCTATGAGGAGCCCGAAGACTTTGACGACGACTATAAGGAATTGGGTGGAGCCTCAGGAGGAAGCACCCCGGAAGGGGCATGGTGGACTGCCTGGCAGCAGCACCGCCAGGGAGTCACCACCATTTTGAATGCCGCAGAGGTATGTGCTACCCCTAAACCTCACAGCAGTAGCACCTCACCGCCCCCGTATCAGTCCCTGCACAGCACCCGGCCGTCCCAGGATGAGAGGAGCCAGGTAGCAAGACACAGAGAAAGGGAGGACTGGTACCAGAGGGAGCGCACTACCAAAAGACTGAGAGATGAGGCCCGCACTTACCCCCCACTGCCAATGGAGCTACATAAGACTGGTGACTCACCGTAGCCGGGTTCTGCACGTCGCAGGCGTCTGCTTCTCCTTGTCACGGAACCGCGCCTGCGGCTGTGGGGCCCGGTGGTCCAGGTCAATGGGGGAATGGCTGAACAGTTAAGGGGTTAAATCTTTCGTGACGCCACCTGTGAGAGTTCCGGTGATGTCCACCGGCGCTGCTTGGGCCTCCGGGGGATGGGATGCAGCAAGATGGGACGCTCCCCACAGGATGAGCGGCAGTCCCCGGGACCAGGAGCAGCACAAGATGTTGTGAGGCAGCTTAGTAATAATGCTGTTAGGTCCAGGAATCAAACACAGACATATTAAAGTCTTTTGGGTACCTTTACTGATGGAAAGCAGGTACACTCGGACCAGGATAGTGAGGTTGACACTTCTGGAGTTTCACAGCAAGCAGTGTGTAGGCTTCCTTTCTCTGTACTTCTAGTGAGGTCGGGTGAATATGGAATCCAGTCGGACCGGGTTGTGCGTTCAGTGGAACGTGCTTCACCTGGGTAACTGCACTGAGGGCACTGTTAAAGGGTTAAGCCGGATTAATGCTCTTCCCTGGGCTCTCGTCGGTAGGTGCTTCAGGTGAACAGGGGGCTAGACTCCCTGTTAGCTGTGCTGGTTCTCTATGGTGGCTGGGTAGCTCTCACAGCTCGGTTCCAGTAACCGGATGATGGGGGAGAGTTAGGGTAACTCTGATGTCTCTGAGAGGTGCTTTCTCCTTTCCTCTGACCCCAATTGCAAGGGTCTCTCACTGGGCAGGTGTGCTGGTTTTGGCCTAGAATAGCTCCAGAACCAGTGGATGCACACGTCCTGCAGCTCTTCTAGCGTCTGCACACTCTGGTGTTTCTCCCTCCAAGACCCTATTTATATGGGGAACTGACTCAAAGTGACCAGTGGAGCTCCCCCTAGAGGCTTGGAGTGAAACAGGTGTTAAAGGTGTACTAAGGTGTTTGTGTGAGTGTTGCTTTGCTGAATACTGCTCCATTCATGTCCCAAGGGTTCTGTGGTGCCCAACAGGGTGCCAGGGTGCCACATTCCCCCTTAGTTAACTTCAGTTCTCCCGGACTGAGCAAAAAGTTTTTCTTTTACATCTTACCACCAAGCATTTTATAACATTTAATAACAGGTATTTACAGAGTCTTAAGGAAAAATACAAAAATCACTGAAAAGAAAAAGGGAAAAACAGGAAAAATAGGAAAAGCAGTCCATACGGCACTAGTCCATCTGCCGCAGGCTGGAAAAAGGTAAGTTTTAGGTCACACAAGTCCTGTGACAATTGTCCAAAGTTTATAGAAAGGGTAAAGGGGTAAAGTCCAGAAATACACGGTACACATTTTAAACTTTATACATTCTCTACGGGTGTCTCTGCTTGGGAGGCCGGGTCTAACCTTTTCACCCTACCAGGCACTTTCTGTCCCCAACTTAATTTACTTGGGACAGAGCCGAGTTCCTGCACCCTTCTGTACATTACTTTTTACAGTTTCTGAAACGGGTACTATTTACATTTACTAACAGGTAATATAGTTCCACTACATTTTAAACCCATTCTCCATATTTGCTTGGGGGTTGTCCTAATGTACTACATGTGGATTTGCGTAGTGTGGGTGTTTCAAAACCTGTTTGTGTAGTGTACGAAGTGGTTCTTTCTCTACTTCTGCTTTGTGTAATACCATAGTAAGTACGTAATCTATCTACTGGACTATCCTCTGTAGTTAGTTGTGTAGGAATTCTCTCTCTTACTGTGGGACTAGCAGGTTCACCGATTACAGGAATCTCAGGTTACAAAATAACAGGCTGCATATCTTGCACTTGAACTTGTTCTTGTTGAACTGATTGATTTGGAATTGGTTGATTTTCCACGGGCTGGTAGAAATGCATAACTGGTATGATGAATGCACCATTGCATTGTGGCAAGTCGGCTGGTAAATATCCAATGTCTGCATGGACCAGATTTTCTTTAGGTTCTTCACTTGTAGTTACTGCAGGGTAACTGGTTACTTGAGGTAGTAACTGTGTTGGACATTTCTTCAAATGATCCATAGAGACAGTTGCGACGGTAATTCCTTGATCTTTGCTGATAAAGCAAGTTTTGGAATTGTCATATTGCGATGGCATAATTGTGTAGGGTTCAGATTCCCAATTGTCATCCAATTTGTTAGTTCTTCTTTTTCTTTTTAGCACTAAGTCACCTGTTGCAAGAGGTTCTGCTGAGGCGTGCTTGTTAAAGTCTTTTTCTTGTTTGGTTCTGCTGATTTCCAGGTTTCTTTCAACACTTTCTTGTACTTTGTGGTACTGTTCTTGGCATTGACTGATCCAATCTTCATCAGAAGAATCTTGTGTGGGTTCGATGGTTCCCATCTGTAAGTCAATTGGTAGTTAACCTGGTCTTGCTCGCATCAAGTAAGCAGGTGTGTAGTTGGTTGAACTGACAGGTATGTGGTTGTAGATATCCACAAGGTCTGGAAGTTTTTCAGGCTATTGATTTCTCTCTTCAACTGGTAAGGTTTTGAGCATGTCAACGACAATGTGGTTCATCTTTTCACATAAACCGATTGTTTGGGGATGATAAGGTGTGGTCCTGATCTTTTTACTCCCATATAGCCCTAGGAATTCTTGAAACAGAGCTGATTCGAAGGCTGGCCCTTGGTCAGTCAAGACTTGGTCTGGATACCCATGGGGGCGACAGAAGTAACTCTGGAATGCTTTGGCTGCGACCACTGCAGTTAAGTCCTTAACTGGAACTGCTACCAGGAATCTTGAATAGTGGTCAACAATGGTGAGAGCGTAAGTGTACCCGGTACGACTTGGGGTTAGCTTCACGTGGTTGAGAGCAACTATTTCAAGGGGCTTCGTGGTAACAATTGGCTGTAACGGAGCTTTCTGAGTTAAATGATCTTTCCTTCGAAGGTGACATGGTCCACAGTTTTTACACCACTTGTCAATTGAGCCTCACATACCGACCCAGTAGAACCGATCTTTCAGGAGCCTCTCCAGCTTCTTCCATCCAAAGTGTCCCGCGTCATCATGGTATGCTTCAAGGATCATTTGGGCTTCAGTTTTTGGAACCACAATCTGCCAGATGAGTTCGAGTGTTCTGGGATTCAGATACCTTCTGCATAGTTTACCTTGGTGGACAAACAACCTTCCTTACTCTTTCCATAGGCATTTAGCATTTTGTGAGGCATCAGGGTCCATGCTGGCGTGTTCTTGCGTTATCAGCTCTCTTACCAAGCTGACATCTGGATCGTTAGCTTGAGCCTCCTTCCAGTCATGGTGAGGTAAAGGGTTCACGGTCCTCTCTACAACGTTTCTGGTTCGCCTGATGACACGTTGCTGTGCCCGTACGGTGGAAAGCAGGTAGTTCAATCTCCTCCAGGTCATCTACGTCTTCTCCCTCTTCAGGAAGGTTAGGCATTCTGGACAGGGCATCAGCATTGCCGTTCTTGTGACCTGCCCGGTACTTTACAGTGAAGTCATAGTTTGAGAGTCTTGCTACCCAACGCTGCTCTAGGGCTCCCAGTTTTGCAGTCTCTAAGTGTGTTAGAGGGTTGTTATGAGTGAAAGCTGTGAACGGGGCGGATGCCAGGTAATGCTTGAAACACTCTGTGATTGCCCAGACCAGGGCCAGGAACTCTAGCTTGAAGGAGCTGTAGTTCTCCGGGTTCCTTTCCGTGGGATGGAGCTTTCTGCTGGCGTAAGCTATCACCTTTTTCTTCCCTTGTTGATGTTGAGATGGGACTGCTCCTAAACCTTCATTATTTGCATCAGTGTACAATAAAAACGGGAGATTGTAGTCAGGATAGGTCAGGATTTCTTTGCCTGTTAAAGCATCTTTGAGCTTCTGGAAGGATTGTTCCTGTTCTGGTCCCCAGTGGAACGAGGGTCCCCTGATCTTGCCATTTTTGGATTGACCTACTAAGAGATCTTGCATGGGTGCTGCTATCTTGGTATAGCCTTTGATGAATCGTCGGTAGTACCCGACCAGTCCTAGAAATTGACGTACCTTTTTGTGAGTAGTTGGTGCTGGCCAGTCCTTGATGACGGTTACCTTATCCGGATCCAGTACTACGCCTTCTGCACTGACTACATTCCGAGGTATTTGACCTTGGATTTCAGCTGGTGGCACTTGGACAGTTTCAGTTTCATCCCGTACTTGGATAGTGACTCGAACACTTCACTCAGGTGCTGCAGGTGATTTTCATAGGTCTGGGAGTAGACAATGACATCATCAAGATATAACAGGACAGTCTCAAAGTTCTTGTGGCCCAAACAACACTCCATCAGTCTCTGAAATGTTCCTGGGGCATTGCACAATCCGAATGGCATACTGTTGAACTCGCAGAGCCCCATAGGGGTCGTGAAGGCTGTTTTCTCACGATCTTCCTCTGCAACGGCAACCTGCCAGTACCCACTAGTAAGATCTAATGTGGAGAAGTAGTTGGCAGATTTGAGTGCAGCTAGTGACTCCTCTATGCGGGGCAACGGGTATGCATCCTTGTGTGTGACTTTATTGATTTGTCTGTAGTCTACGCACATCCTCATACTACCATCTTTCTTTTTAACCAGGACTAGTGGTGCTGCCCAGGGACTACAGCTATCCCTAATGACTCCTGCATTTTTCATGTCCTGAAGCATCTCTTTGGCTTTTTGGTAGTGTGTGGGTGGTATAGGCCTGTACCTTTCTTTGATAGGTGCATGGTTACCTGTGTGGATATGGTGTTGTACCCCTTTAATCCTCCCAAAGTCAAGTGGGTGTTTGCTGAACACTTGCTCATACTCCAGGCCGCACCGTCCATTGGACAGTGTGAGCCCTGTCATTCAGGCGGCAGCCGGCAGGGGGGGGCAGTGCGAAGGGGGCGCGCCTCATGCACACAGCCTCCCTGTCATGGCCGCCGCGCAACCGGAGCAAGCGGCGGACCCGGGGAGAGAGAGGCACAGAAGGACGGCAGTGCAATAGCACCCAAAGTACTCACGGCGCGGGCGGGAATCACTGCCGGTGCCGCGGCTCTGGCGGCTCAGGCGGCAGGGGGCGGCAGTCCTGGCTCCGGTAGCACCCCCCCCCCGTGATCGGTGCCGCGGCTCTGGCGCAGAGGGGGCGGCAGTCCGGCTCGTAGCACCCCCCCCCCCCCCCCGTAATCGGTGCCGCGGCTCAGGCGGCAAAGGGGCTTGGTGACCCCTGCATACTCCTGAACTACCCGGTTATACTCCATTTTTCTGGTGAGAGGGGGTGTTGTCAGTTCCTACACTGAGCTCTTGAACCATTTCTCTAACTGATCTTTGGAGTGAGGGGGTTCATCAGTGACTGTTTGGGAAGAGGATTTTACATCAATTACAGCATTATTTTCAACAATTTTGCGACAGTTGCATATCTTGGCAGTCTGACCTCGTCATCACCATAATTTAATATGCGTACGGGGACTCTCCCTTTTCTCACGTCAACCAACCCTCTGGCTGTCAAGAGCGTAGGATACTATCAGACATTACAGGTTCTACTACAGCTTGGTAGTCCTGCCCTCTGAGGCCTATGGCTGCTCGACACCAGATCATCACTTCACTTCTGGTGGTACCACAATTGGAATGGGATCTGTTACCCGTACTCTGCCAATTTCACCATTTGACAATGTTACCTGTTGTTGATAAACCAGAGCTCAGATCTGCTTTTGGATAGCTCTCTTCTCTCTGTGTCTACCAGCTTCAACACTCTGTTGAGTAAGAACAACACTTCATCGATGCATTTAACCATGACATTAGTACCCAGTATTACATGTGGATCCCTGTCGTTTGGTTTGTCCTGAACCACTATGATACCCTGGTTCTTCAGCTGCACCCTCCCCACCTTTACTGTAGCTTCCCTCTGCCCCTCTACTGTAACTATTATACCATTAGTGGCTTCAATGTTCAGATCAGGGTGAGGGGGCTCTAGCTCAACATCTGGCCAGAACCGCTTGTAAAGGATATACGGGATGGTTGTCACCTGGGATCCATTGTCTATCAAGGCGGAGGTAGCGATGCCATCAATGACGATTGGTAGGTATGGACGGTCTCCTACGTACTTGTATTCCCAGTTGGTTGGGCCTGAATAGTCTACTCCTGGGGTTGGCCCTTCTCGCCCAGGGGTTGCTCGTTTAAAGGACGGGATTGGTAGGTACGCCATCCTTTGTCGCAGTCGCTCTTTTGGCAGATGCGATGTCCATCAGGGGAGTAACGAGCTGGGGGTTTTCCTCTCGGCGGCTGTGTCTTTCTCTTCATCCACGGGACGTCGTCGGGGCTGTCAGCGAGCTGGATCTTGTCCGATGACCTTTCATCTGTCTTGGGTCTTCTCCCAGCTTGAGCTTGGCCATGTCCTTCATCAGCTGCTCTACATTAGCACACAGTTGTTCAAACCAGTCGGGTGTCATAGTCTGTGCACTAGACTGAACCGCTGGGATTGGAGATGCTGCTGCCGGCACGGAAGGGGTGTCAGTATACTGCGGCTGTGAAGCGGGATCGGGCACTGTGGAGAGCCGTTGTCCCCATACTGTTAAGTCTCTCAAAGTGTCAAACTCCGCGCCAAGATTTTGTATGGACCACCAGCTTGCTTGCTTTCTATCCTCAGATAGTCTGAGTCCCACAGTAAATTAACGCTTTGTTCTCATCTCTGACACCATCAGGATCGACTTGCTTTAACAGTCTTAGTGCTTCTTGCAAGCGCAGCGAATAATCTAGGACACTTTCCTGTGCCCTTTGGTTACAGTGGTAGAATGACAGTCTTAATTCAGCCTCAGTACGACGTTCAAAAACCCGGTTAACTTAGCGAATATCTGCTCCACAGACTCCTGAGTTTCTATAGACCAGTTTCGGCTCTGCAGCTCGGCTGCGCCTGTTAACTGTCCCATTATAACTGAAGCCCTCTGCTTACCGGTCATAGCGTATAAGTCCAGCGCTTGGCATATCTTCCTCTGGAATGTCTCCAAGGTACTGGGTGTACCGCTGTACTTGGGTAACCAGGCTGCGTTCGGAACGTATGGCAGAGATATCGGCATAATCGGAGCGGGTTGTTGTGGCATACTGCCGGCGTGTTGCTGTCCACCTGCAGGTATGTTTTGTCGTACGTGCGGGGGTACCGCGTTGTTGGGATCCGGGTTACTCATCCTCGGTCCCCCTTAGTTAAGCGCGGCCAGTCCTTTCGGTTTCAAGCGGAAGTGTCGGCCTCGCAGTGAGGCACCACGGGAGTTTCCGGTTCCTGCTGCGTTCAGGGGAAGTCGTCAGAGCGTGGGGGCGGGGCCTATCTTCGCGCCCTTTGCACAGTAACGCCCCTTCTTTTCCCGCCTTCTGCGCAGCAATGGCGTTTCAAATATACAGTTTGGTGTATACAGTCATTAAAATAGCACACAATACCCGTTAAGGAACGGGCCTGCTCGTATCCTGTTCGTGACGCAAAATTCTGACTCACCATAGCCGGGTTCTGCACGTCGCAGGTGTCTGCCTCTCCTTGTCACGGAACCGCGCTTGCGGCTGTGGGGCCCGGTGGTCCAGATCAATGGGGGAATGGCTGAACAGTTAAGGGGTTAAATCTTTCGCCACCTGTGAGAGTTCCGGTGATGTCCACCGGCGCTTCTTGGGCCTCTGGGGGATGGGATGCAGCAAGATGGGATGCTCCCCACATGATGAGTGGGAGTCCCCGGGGCCAGGAGCTGCACAAGATGTTGTGAGGCAGCTTAGTGATAATGCTGTTAGGTCCAGGAATCAAACGCAGACACATTAAAGTCTTTTGGGTACCTTTACTGATGGAAAGCAGATACACTCGGACCAGGATAGTGAGGTTGACACTTCTGGAGTTTCACAGCAAGCAGTGTGTAGGCTTCCTTTCTCTGTACTTCTAGTGAGGTCGGGTGGATATGGAATCCTGCCGGACCGGGTTGTGCGTTCAGTGGAACGTGCTTCACCTAGGTAACTGCACTGAGGGCACTGTTAAAGGGTTAAGCTGGATCAATGCTCTTCCCTGGGCTCTCGTTGGTAGGTGCTTCAGGTGAACAGGGGGCTAGACTCCC
This sequence comes from Allobates femoralis, assembly GCA_033576535.1. NCBI lineage: Eukaryota > Metazoa > Chordata > Amphibia > Anura > Aromobatidae > Allobates > Allobates femoralis. The sequence continues at coordinate 477,537,856 of JARQOC010000001.1, read as the reverse complement.
TGTTAGTTGTGCTGGTTCTCTGTGGTGGCTGGGTAGCTCTCACAGCTCGGTTCCAGTAACCGGATGATGGGGGAGAGTTAGGGTAACTCTGATGTCCCTGAGAGGTGCTTTCTCCTTTCCTCTGACCCCAATTGCAAGGGTCTCTCACTGGGCAGGTGTGCTGCTTTGGGCCTAGTATAGCTCCAGAAGTGGTGGATGCACATGTCCTGCAGCTCTTCTAGCGTCTGCACACTCTGGTGTTTCTCCCTCCAAGACCCTATTTATAGGGGGAACTGGCTCAAAGTGACCAGTGGAGCTCCCCCTAGAGGCTTGGGGTGAAACAGGTGTTAAAGGTGTACTAAGGTGTTTGTGTGAGTGTTGCTTTGCTGTTACTGCTCCATTCATGTCCCAAGGGTTCTGTGGTGCCCAATAGGGTGCCAGGGTGCCACACTGGCATGATTGTGTCCGTTTACCACAAAGATGGATGGGGATTTTTGAGAGAGCCAGGACTGCTTGATGACGTCTTCTTCTCCCGGCGAGACGTTGAATCCTTTTTGAGGAAAGGACATCCCCGACGTGATCTATACAGAGGTGAGCAGGTCACTTATGAACGATATCCTACCCCATTGGGATGGTTCACTATCCATATATCCCGTATAGACTGATCACAGCATTAAACAATAGACTCCCGATGAGAGACACTGCTTTCCTTGTATATAACCCCTTTTTCCTGCTTGAGAACTACCTCATTCCCTGAATGAAGAATGTGTCCTGACGACCCTGAGACTTTTATTGAACACTTTCCCCGTTAAGACCATGATAATGTGTGTGAAGAGTGGCCTAGCGGTGATAACGCACGCTGGTCTGTGTAGGACTAAAGATTACCGCTGGGTCCGCATAGTCAGTCGGTCCCGTTGGGCCAGAATAATAATGTCTTGAAGTGTTTTAAATGTGCAACGTTATAAGATATGTGCCTCCCCGGAAGGGGAAGAAAATCAAAATATTCTTGTATTGTATATAGTTACCCGTTATTGTTTAATATAAAATGTTTTTCACTTCCCGAAGGGCAAACGTGATACTAGTGGACAAGCATGTTTCATCAGGGGGGTGTGTGGCGCCCCACTACTTAGGTGCCACAAAAGGGGTACTGCACCCAGAAAAGCGGTGTAGTCACCCCACTGCAATTGGGACTATGGTCACTAGATGGAACCCTAGAGCAACACCCACACACTAGGATAGTAGGTGGGAGGGACCCCGGGAGGGTATATAGTAGCCTCTAGGGGGAACTAGTAGAGTTGCTCAGGAAGAGTTAGAGACAGGCAGCCAGCCTGAGAGGGAGCAAGGAAGGTCTCCTCGGCTGAGGGACCCAGACAAAGCAAAGATCCCAGAAACAGATGGAAGGAACGGAAGCTCAGGAGAAGAGCCAGTTCAGGAAGGAAAACGGGTACTGGAGCCCGTAACTGTGAGATCCTACAAGGCTCACAGAGAAACCGACGTACGGGGATATTATAAATACAGCACCAGTCTCCTGAGTGAGTCAAAACTAAAAAGGGAACCAAAAGCTAGGAACAGAGGCTACTGCTTAGCTTAAGAGAAGGTTGTCCCGGAGACCACAAAGGAAGGAGAGAAGAGACAGAAGAGCTGGAGGTCCAACGATCTTTAGGAGACAGACTTCACCTCCACTGGGAGGCAAAAGGAAAGAAAGGAAAAAGAAAGGCACACAAGGAGGGATCCATCTACAGCCAGAAATCTGAATTGCAGCATCCGTAGCATTTGCCGTTATACCATCAACTGCTACTGAAAGACTGTATTGCAGATTGAAAGTTTTCCAGTAAAGTTACCCGGTGAAGTGAAGTCCCGACTCTGCTGTATCTTTTCCTATATAAACTGTTTGCTTTACAGAATCGCTGCCCGGTGGTCCAGTCCCACCTGCGGGGACTAATCCATCTAAGCCGCAATTCCACCGACCAGAGGACTGTGGCGGCGCTGGTGAGCATCACCAGACTCAGCAGGTGGCGTCACGAAGACATCTTGTAAATAATTCCCCTGTAAATATCCCCTTATTTAGCTGACCCCCAGGGCCTCGGCTTCGGGTAGGCCACCCGTGACATCCCCAAAGACAGAACCGAGCCCGAGAGCTGAGTACCCGAGCCCTGGGTGCGCATCAAGTGCAGCAGTGAAGAAAGCAGGAAGCAGATGTGCAGTGCAGAGCTGCAGAGTTACAGAATAGCAGAGGAGAAGCTAAAAGAGAGGGCACCTCTGTGGCACCCCTGCGGGGGATTGCCACAGGATCCACCGGTGCAAGGAGGGAATTAGACCTTGGTTAACACAGCACACACCACCTTCCACCCCAGACCTGAAGGGGGAGCTCTACTGGCTGCCTTAAGTCAGTTCTCCTTTAAGAATATCCAGGCCTGAGGGGAGGAGTTAGTCAGTCCCTGTAGTTTTAGTTCAGTTCCTGTGTGGAGAAAGAAGAGAGAGGAGACGGAGGAACTGGTCGCTGGGAGAGATCCTGGCCCAGGACCAGGGACGCCTGACCGCTGTGCGCACCCTAGGGAAAGGGTCGGAGGCAAGTGGAAAAGCAGGGAACTAAGAAAGGGAACCTTTTGCTCAGCCCTTTAGTACACCCGGACACTGTAGTCCGATGCTGCCAGAATTCAGAGCCACAGCAAAAGCCCAGAAGACTCAGGAGGAGTTCAGCCCTGAGGAGAGCTACTAAGAGACACCAAACTGACCAAGCACAGGACCAGAGGCCATAGGAGAAACAGGGACCCTGCAGAAGGACCTCATTGCCAGTTTAGGACAAAGCCAAAGAGGGAGAAGAAGTGGTGGGTTCAGGCTCAGGCAGGACTCATCCCACACCACAGAGCACAGACACAGAGGAGGCCTCAAAACTTTCTAAGGTGGAAGTTCCAAGTTGCATCGGGGACCTGGTTAATACTCTGGACTGTACCTGTTACTCTGTCACCAGTATAAGGTACCGAAACATCAATCCCTGTGTGTGTGCCTGTCTAACCGCCGCAATTCACCGCTGTGTCAGCAAAGACTTAACTACTACTCCCCTCATCCATCCCCGCTGCCCTGAGGTAAAACTCCACCTGTGGGGAGTGGCTGCAGCGCTGGTATACCCGTTACCAGGTACCATAGGTGGCGTCACGTTAATAATCCCCTTATCCCCCACTGTTCCCCGCCATTGAGGGTCCAGGGCACGGGACCGGGAATTGACCAGCCGTCATTCCCAATCAGAACCGCCATCAGCCCCGGTACCCGAGTAACCCATACCCTGTCAACCTGCTGGCCCAGAATTAAAAAAAAAAAAAACTGCACTCATTATGATGATTATCTCCATGAAGCTGAGATATTGAAGAACAGATTTAAAGAAAAAGGCTACCCGAATAAATTACTACAGGATGCATTTATAAAATGCGGGCAATTCACACAAAAGAGCTGTTTAAAAAAATTAGAAGATCGTAGAATGGAGAAATTGATTAATAATCAGATCGATACAAAGAATAATTATAGCTGTAATCTGATAACTACTTATAACCAATCCCATAAAAACATCTATAAATTTATGAAAAAACTTTGGTTTCTTTTAAAAGGGGACCCAATACTGACAAAATTGATTCCTGATAATCCGAAAATCATTTTCAGGAAAGGAAAAAATGTACAGGCAATACTTGCCCCGAGTAGGATAAAAAGTATTCAAGAAATCAAAAATAATGGGAAATCTGATATAGGAGGACCCCCAATGGCATTGGGTTGTTATAGTTGCAGGTCGAAAAAATGTAAATGTTGCGAAATAATAAATCATGGTAGTAAAGTTTTTTTCTCAAATAACACCAATCAATCATTTATGATCAACCAGAGATTAGACTGTAATTCTAAAAATATTATCTATTTACTCGAGTGTCCGTGTAAATATCAGTACGTCGGGAGAACAATACAAAGCATGTGAGCTAGACTCAATAAACATCGGCATAATATCCAAAAAGGCTTTGTGCTCCACAGCGTCTCCGGACACTATGCCCAAATACACAACAAAGATCCCTCTACATTACGATTAACAATAATTGATCAGATAAATAATCATTGTCATGATATAATGAATACATTAAACAGAAAGGAATCTTACTGGATCTTTAAACTGGGGACATTATCCCCAGAAGGGCTCAACCTCTTTCTGGAAAAAACTTGCTAAAATATTTGCTAAAAAACCTGCTAAAAAACGTGCCAAAAAAGTTGATTAAAAAACTTGCCAAAAGAAACTTGTTTAAAAAAACGTGCTAAAAAACTTATTAAAAAACTTGACAAATAACTTGCCAAAAAAACTTACTAAAAAACTAGTTAAAAAACTTGCTAAAAAACTAGTTAAAAAACTTGCCAAAAAACTTGCTAAAAAAACTAGTTAAAAAAACTTACTAAAAAACTTGCTAAAAAACTAGTTAAAAAACTTGCCAAAAAACTTGCTAAAAAACTAGTTAAAAAACTTGCCAAAAAACTTGCTAAAAAAACTAGTTAAAAAAACTTGCTAAAAAACTTGCTAAAAAAACTAATTAAAAAACTTGCTAAAAAACTAGTTAAAAAACTTGATAAAAAACTCGTTAAAAAACTTGCTGAAAAACTAGTTAAAAAACTTACTAAAAAACTTGCTATATAAAAAATTGCTAAAGAATCAGAGTAAATGAATCATTTGTGAAATTCTTTAAGAGATTGCTAATGCGCCTCTTTTAAAAAAACTTGTTAAAAAATTTGCCAAATAACTTGCCAAAAAAACTTACTAAAAAACTAGTTAAAAAACTTGCTAAAAAACTAGTTAAAAAACTTGCCAAAAAACTTGCTAAAAAACTAGTTAAAAAACTTGATAAAAACTCGTTAAAAAACTTGCCAAAAAACTTGCTTAAAAACTAGTTAAAAAACTTACTAAAAAACTTGCTATATAAAAAATTGCTAAACAATCAGAGTAAATGAATCATTTGTGAAAATCTTTAAGAGATTGCTAATGCGCCTCTTTTTATCATTTCTTATTAGGTTTTATAACGTGTTTTACCAATATTGTCAGAAATGTTATTTAAAATATGACATTATGATTTAGAATGTATATATGGAGCTTGTAGCCTATTGCAGTAATAACAACTAGCATAGGAGAGTATAATGAGTGTAACAGATGTTGCTAATGAATGACTAGTTAAGATCATGTGATAGGTATATATAAGGCGGCCGTCACACGCTGAGATATCGTGCAAGATATCGCTTGAAAGCGGCAGATTAAACATCGCGTAAGCGATGTCTGTGCGTGTGACGGCCAGATACGACGAGCGATATCTGATCAAATCTCTAAATCGTGATCTGAGGTTCGGTTCTCAGATCTGACGATATCGGCCAATTAAATACGCACAATCGACACGTGTAAATTCCCGACATCACACGAAACGTGTGATTTAAGCGATGGCAAAATCCATCACGTAGGCGTGTCAGGAGTTTCCTATTGCCTGACCTCCTCAGTGGTGATTCGTGCAACGAAATGGTTTCGGATTGGCTGCTTCACCACTAGCTCGCATTGGTGGAAGATGATGCGTTGCCATTGGCTGCCCTCACAGGTCGCCATTTTGAAAGCGCTGTCTTCAGCACCACACATAGGCGTCGGCTGCACAATATCTCCGAACTGTGCACCCAATTGCGTCAACTTGATAATCGATTCTGCGTGGTCCCCGACCCTGCTATATAGTGTCCACCTTGTCATATACCCACACAATGTTGGCGGGCGCGGCACACATAACGCGGCTGTACGTTTTGCCCATTGCAATTTAGTTATGTGCTACAGCACACATATACATTACGATCAATATCACAGGACATTGTGGGGATGAGGCCGCCATGTTTCAAAGGACATCTGACCCAATGAGGACGCAGTACTGAGCACCAATGGTGTAGTGAGGGGCGCAGCTTGGAGCCCATGTACCACGCCTATCGGCTCCAATTACGCCCACATTTGCTCCCACATCGTTTAGGAGATTTCTGTGTGACTTTAGCTGAACGATGTCCACTGCTGATAACTGCATCTCTCAGACGATCGCTGGATGGGTGGATCGGGGAATCGTCTGAGCGATGTCTGTGGGTGTAGCGTCATGATGAGCAATTTTGCGCGTCGTTCGGACGATATGCAAATTTAACATCGTCTACGATATCTTTAGCGATATCTCAGCGTGTGACGGCCGCCTTAGAGAGGGTTGAGCAGGGGCCCCTCATCCACTTGAGAAAGGTGCAGATTTGTGTGTCGAAACGCGTTGTGGTCGCACCCTGCAGCTTTGTGTAATAAACTTAAGGTAAATCTATGAAGGCTTGATCTTGTGTTACCTAGCGCCGCATTCTAACACCGCTCCTTCTATCATTCAGAATAGAAAAGGGCAGAGAAAGCGGGTAACCAAATACCCTGGCCCAGTCTGAAGCGGGGTACCGGCTCCGACGTGGATCAGAGGTACTACCCTGAGCTACAAATTACCGGCGTGGTCGCAAGCTTCATAGGAGCATGATCCAACCTTACAACAAGCATGGTCTCCACCAGAAGCACTAAACAAGGTTGGGTCCCCTTTGGAGAGATAAAGGGTTCCCATATCACCCGACGGGCCTGGTCTAACAAGTGGGATTGTACAGGGCAGCAAAGTGTAAGGACAGAGAATGTAATAGAGAAGGAACACCAGTGGAGCTTGTGAGACAGTGCGGGGGATCATATGCGAGGGGCGCTATGTCTCCCCCAGAATGCGCACTGTCACGTATTGAGCCCGGTATAGGGTGTGAGAGAAAGGGACAGTCCGCTCCCTCCGCTCCGGGTCTTGCAAGGTCCCGGGAGTAGACACGGAGTTAAAAGCCTGGTCAGGAGGCAGGGCGGGGTCCCTTGTACACAGAATTGTGCCTTAGCTGCAGCAGCAGCAGAGATAGACAGGAGAGGTCTAGAGTTCCAGGGGGCCGTGTGCTAGACTAACACGGCCTAGCCCAGGAGGGCTGGAGGAACTCGGGGTGACCCATAACGGAGGCCTTTGGCTTGAAGGACCCGGGTTACTTTATATGAACTGTGTCCTGTGTACCCGGCTGCGACCCGGATTCCGGCAGACTGTGCCACCGCTGTGTGTATCAGCAATAAACACCGGGTCCTGTTTGAACTACTACCGGGCTCCACGTGTTTCCTGACTTGCAATCCCGGCGCTGCCCCACATATAGTGGAGAATGCGGGCATATGCCGGTCCGGTGAGGTGTAGCATACATTCCTGGTGAAGCCCGCGCTACTGTCGCCCTTCCTTCCGGAACCTCTGGTGAAAATGACTGTTTCATGAGGCTAATGAGCGGCGGCTAAGTGAAAGGAGCAGCAGACATTATAGTCGCCGGTCTCTTGCGGGGTGCCCGGCACTGCATGTCCATACTTAAGCCGGCTACACTACAGTTCAGGCCTGCCGCTGATATGGAGGAAATCCTAAGGCAGCTGGTACTTACACAGCAGCGGCAACAAGAACAGCAGCAGCGACACGAGGAGCAGCAGCTCCGACAGCAGGAACAGCGACAGCGACACGAGGAGCAGCAGCTCCGACAGCAGGAGCAGCAACAGCGACAGCAGGAGCAGCAGCTCCGACAGCAGGAGCAGCAGCAGTTGCGACAACAGGAGCAGTTTCTACAACAGCAGAAAACGAATGAACTGCTCCTGCAGCAAATTGCGGCCTTACGAGACCCACCAACAGCGCCTCCCCCGGAGCGGCGTGAGGCCCGGGACCGGGTCCGGTCGGCACTGCGGAAGCTGAGTCCAGAGGACGACGTAGAAGCCTTCCTCACCGTCTACGAGCGCACCGCGGAGCAAGAAGGCCTCCCTCCCGCTCAGTGGGCTGAAGTGGTGGCGCCATTCCTGATGGGCGACGCCCAAAAGGCCTACACGGACCTCAGTTGGGAGGATGCACAGGACTACGCCAGACTCAAAGGTGAGATCCTTGCTAGACTTGGGGTCAATACTTATGTCCGAGCCCAACGGGTGTTTTCCTGGTCCTACGTGGAGTCCAAGCCGGCTCGCTCCCAAGCGTATGACTTGTTGCAGTTGGTGAAACGGTGGCTCCAGCCTGAGAGCTTGACTCCGGGACAGATGGTGGAAAGGGTGGTGGTCGACCGGCTGGTACGGACTCTGCCGGTTGCGATACAGCGTTGGGTGGGGCAAGGGGACCCGAGTACCTTGGACCAGGTGGCTAGCTTGGTAGAGCGATACACAGCCACCCAGGAGTTCATACGGGACTCTGCCCCACTGCGGCAGTTACGCCGGCCTCTGGAGCCGGGTAAAGGTGTACGTCCATCCCCAGGGGACTCTCCTAAAAACGTACCTGCTGAGAGGATACCCCAGAACGGGGCTGGCAGGAGACCAGGCTCCCCAAGAAGGAGCTTCCGGCCCAACGCTGCCACTGTTACGTGGTGCTGGCGGTGCAAAGGACCGGGACATGTGGCTGCCTATTGCCCACTAACGGTGGAACCCATGGACTGCGGGTTCACATGCCGGGTATCGATGTATGCCAGCCCTGTGCTTACTGCAGATGTGGTGGTTCCCTAACGGAACCACATCTGTGCCCAGTGCTCATTAATGGACACAGAGCAGAAGCTCTCTTGGACTCTGGCAGTTTGGTGACGCTGGTTTGTGCGTCCTTAATCCCCAGGCTGCAACTCACTGGGGAAGTCATCGGGGTCCGGTGTATACATGGGGACCTACGCGAGTATCCGACCACGGAGGTGACTCTGTCCACTCCATGTGGAGAGGTGACCCATGTGGTCGGAGTGGTAAAGTCTCTACCCTACCGGACGGTGCTGGGAAGAGATTTACCATTGTTTTGGTCCTTATGGGGAAGGAGGAGTAATCCTCCCCTGATGCCAGGGAATCAGGGTGCTGAACCCGACGACCCTGAGACCGGGACACCTGCCGTAGGAGTCGCCAACATAGGGCTAGAGTGTCACCCGATAGGTTCCCGCTAGACGTATTGGCAGGAGAGGTCGAGGAGACCCCACCGCTTCCAGAGTTGGAAGTATCCCGGGGAGCGTTTGGGACAGCCCAGCTACAGGATCCCACACTGACCCGGGCCCGAGAAAGGGTAACTGAAGTAAACGGGGTAGCTCAGCATCCGGGGGCAGAGAACGTATTTCCACGCATGGTGATTAACCAAGAGTTACTCTATAAGGTGGACAAAATCCGGGATGAGGTCGTGGACCAACTGGTAGTACCGCAGCCACACCGCGGGCGGTCCTAGAGATGGCCCACTCCCACCTGCTAGGGGGCCACCTTGGTGCTAAAAAAACGCAAGAACGCATCTTGTGGAGGTTCTTCTGGCCGGGCGTGTATGCGGATGTCCAGAGGTACTGTGACTCCTGCCCGGAATGTCAGCTGACCACACCCATTGCCACCTTCCGTAGTCCATTGGTACCTCTACCTGTTATAGAGGAACCTTTTGAACGGATCGCAATGGATTTGGTGGGGCCTATAGTGAAATCAGCACGTGGCCACCAACACATACTTCGTGGTTGTCGACTACGCCACCCGGCACCCGGAGGCGATCCCGTTACGCCACCCCACGGTGAAACTGATTGCCCGGGAGCTGTTTGCCATGTTCTGTCGCCTAGGACTACCTAAGGAAATCCTCACAGATCAGGGGACTCCTTTTATGTCCAAAGTGACCCGGGAACTGTGTAAATTGCTCAACATAAAACAGCTGCGCACCTCGGTGTACCATCCCCAGACCGACGGGTTAGTCGAGCGGTTTAACAAAACCCTGAAGTCCATGCTCAAAAAGGTGGTGGCCAAGGATGGAAAGGATTGGGATATGCTATTACCCTATCTAATGTTCGCCATCCGGGAGGTACCACAGTCGTCTACGGGGTTTTCCCCCTTTGAATTGTTGTACGGCCGACATCCTAGAGGGCTCTTGGATTTCGCCAAAGAGACGTGGGAACAGGAACCCACTCCCTATAGGAGCGTAATAGACCACGTGGCGAAAATTCAGGACCGGATCACGGCGGTCCGGCCTATCGTGAAAGAGCACCTGATGGATGCCCAAGGACTCAAAGCCGCAGGTATAATACACAGGCCACAGTTAGGATCTTTGAGGTGGGGGACCGGGTATTGGTCTTAGTGCCCACTATGGAAAGCAAGTTATTGGCCAAATGGCAAGGGCCATATGAAATCCGGGATAAAGTAGGGGAGGTGAATTACAAGGTATACCAGCCCGGGAAAAGGAAACCCGTGCAGCTATACCACGTTAACCTGCTTAAGGCGTGGAAAGACCGGGAATGCCTGATCATGGAGGCATCCGATGCACCCGGGGACCCTTCCCCTTCGGCCACCAGGGATACCGAAGGGGTACAAATAAGTGACACCCTCACTAAGGCCCAACGACGGGAAGCTCACAAATTGGTACAGCAGAATCCCGATGTGTTTTCTGACCTGCCAGGGCGTACTTCGGTCATTCAACATGACATTGTCACTGAGCCCCGGGTAAAAGTGCGAGTGAAACCGTACCGGGTACCCGAGGCCCGACGGCAAGCCATCGCGGCCGAAGTGAAACACATGCTTAAGTTAGGGGTGATAGAAGAATCCCGGAGCGAGTGGGCTAGTCCCATTGTGCTCATTCCAAAACCAGACGGATCGCTGCGGTTCTGCAACGATTTCCGGAAGCTGAACGAAGTATCTAAGTTTGATTTATATCCCATGCCCCGGGTGGACGAGCTGATCGAGAGACTGGGGCAAGCCCAGTACTTCACGACGCTCGATCTGACAAAAGGCTACTGGCAAGTGCCGCTGACAAAGTCGGCCAAGGAAAAAAACGCCTTTGTTACTCCGGAAGGCCTCTATCACTATGTCGTGTTGCAGAGATAGACAGGAGAGGTCTAGAGTTCCAGGGGGCCGTGTGCTAGACTAACACGGCCTAGCCCAGGAGGGCTGGAGGAACTCGGGGTGACCCATAACGGAGGCCTTTGGCCTGAAGGACCCGGGTTACTTTATATGAACTGTGTCCTGTGTACCCGGCTGCGACCCGGATTCCGGCAGACTGTGCCACCGCTGTGTGTATCAGCAATAAACACCGGGTCCTGTTTGAACTACTACCGGGCTCCACGTGCTTTCCTGACTTGCAATCCCGGCGCTGCCCCACAAGCTTCAGAGGGACACTGGTCACTACCAGAACCACTCGTTCCACTACCTAGCCTGAAAGAACTCTTTACCCTGTAATGGCCACTTTACACGCAACTACAGGTAACAGGGTGTCAACAGGTAACTTACTGGCTGCAGTGAAATCATGGAGACATAGTTCCATTTGTACATAGCAACAAAATAGAACCATGTCTCCATGATTTCACTGCAGCCAGTAAGTTACCTGTTGACACCCTGTTACCTGTAGCTGCGTGTAAAGTGGCCATAAGCCTGCATATTACTGGAGTAATGTACCCGTTCAGAGTGAGCAACGTGTCTGTGCTTCTTCTCAGAGAACTGTTATTTACCTGCTTTGCTCCACAGTGACTACGCTGCCCTTTTCCACCATTGCTACTTCTAACACCACGGAGACTCAGCCCTACCAGTAGAGGGCTATGACATCTTGCTGCCGCACATCAACCCGGAGGTTTCAGCAGCGCCGGTGCCATCACCGGACATACAGGTGGCGTCACAAACAACTTTATTTTATATTTTCTTTTCCCCTTTTTATTGTCTGCATCAAGGGCACAGGCTCGGGGCACGGACCACCCGTAACATCCCTACTCGTAACAAATACGCGAGTATTAGAACCTACTCGTTACGATTCCGGTGGGTCCAAATATTTCACAACTTGCTCATCCCTAATAGATAGATACATAGATAGATGAAAAGTATACATAGATTTATAGATAAGTGAATAGAAAAAAATTGACTTAGAGATAGATGAATAAATAGAATTAGAGATAGATGTCAAACAGTTATATTATTGTCCCATACTCCTATATATTGTAAGCTTGCACTCTTTATTGCCTTTTATGTTGCACTAAAGGACGTTTTAGTCTTGTATTTAGCTAAAAATAAATAATTTAAAAAAATCAAAGTAGAGACCCCTATTTTTCATCACCAGCTAGGGTAGAGCAGATAGCTGCCACCTGCAGACCACAGCTGGTGGCTTCACCTTCAGTGGTACTCCAAAGCAGAGGCCACCCAAGCTATTATATCAAATTATTTATATATAATAAAATAATTTAATATAAAAACGGCATGGGTCCCCCCATTTTGGATTAACAGTCAAGGTAAAGCCAACAACTGGGGTCTGGTATTCTCAGGGTGGGAACTGCCACAACCTCCCCTCTCCCCTCTCTGACCACCACCTACTTACTTTCCCATCCTTGTCCTCTCACCTGCCACCCATGTCCACCAACTCACACACACTTGCAGATTCCTCACACATCTTGACACTCACACACTCTCCAACGCCATTTTACCGCTATCATCTATATCCTCACTCCACGACACAGATAATGCCACAGCTTTCTACAACTCTACACTCACATCAGCTATTGATGCAGTTGCCCCTCTCATTCATGGCAGAACATGACAAATCAATAGACAACCTGGCACATAGACTCCACTAAAAATCTGCGACGAGCGGCTAGGGTTGCAGAGCGGTGCTGGAAGAAAGCACACTCACATGAAGACTACACAGCATTCAAACAAGCACTTCCCAAATTCAAGTCTGCACTCACCACCACTAAACAGAATTACTTCCTTACACTTATATCCTCTTTGTCCCACAACCCAGGTAGTTGTTCAACACATTTAACTCCCTCCTCTGCCCCCACTGCCCCTCCTACTTCTTGTATCTCTGCAGAAGACTTTGCAACATACTTCACCAACAAATCGATCAGATCAGACAAGACTACCGAACCACTGCAACCCCCATGTATAACAGACCAATCCTCTCCCCCACTAACCCTCCTACCCTCCATCAATGAAGGATAACTTACACACCTCCTCTCCAGATCGCACCTTACCACTTGTGCACTGGACCCCATCCACTTCCTCCCCAACCCCACCACAACACTTACAGTCATGGCCAAAAGTATTGACACCCCTGCCATTCTGTCAGATAATACTCAGTTTCTTCCTGAAAATGATTGCAATTACAAATTCTTTGGTATTATTATCTTCATTTAATTTGTCTTCAATGAAAAAAATACAAAAAGATTTGTCCTAAAGCCAAATTGGATATAATTCCACACCAAACATAAAAAAGGGGGTGGACAAAAGTATTGGCACTCTTAGAAAAATCATGTGATGCTTCTCTAATTTGTGTAATTAACAGCACCTGTAACTTACCTGTGGCACCTAACAGGTGTTGGCAATAACTAAATCCCACTTGCAGCCAGTTGACATGGATTAACGTTGACTCAACCTCTGTCCTGTGCCCTTGTGTGTACCACATTGAGCATGGAGAAAAGAAAGAAGACCAAAGAACTGTCTGAGGACTTGAGAAACCAAATTGTGAGGAAGCATGAGCAATCTCAAGTCTACAAGTCCATCTCCAAAGACCTGAATGTTCCTGTGTCTACTGTGCACAGTGTCATCAAGAAGTTTAAAGCCCATGGCACTGTGGCTAACTTCCCTAGATGTGGACGGAAAAGAAAGATTGATGAGAGATTTCAACGCAAGATTGTGCGGATGGTGGATATAGAACCTCAACTAACATCCAAACAAGTTCAAGTTGCCCTGCAGTCCGAGGGTACAACAGTGTCAACCCCGTACTATCCGTCAGTGTCTGAATGAAAAGGGACTGTATTGTCGGATACCAAGAAGACCCCACTTCTTACCCGATACATAAAAAAGCCAGGCTGGAGTTTGCCAAAACTTGCCTGAGAAAGCCTAAAACATTTTGGAAGAATGTTCTCTCTTTTTGGGCAAAGGCATCAACATAGAGTTTACAGGAGAAAAAAAGAGACATTCAAAGAAAAGAACACGGTCCCTACAGTCAAACATGGCGGAGGTTCCCTGATGTTTTGGGTTGCTTTGCTGCCTCTGGCACTGGACTGCATGACCGTGTGCATGGCATTATGAAGTCTGAAGGCTACCAACAAATTTTGCAGCATAATGTAGGACCCAGCGTGAGAAAGCTTGGTCTCCCTCAGAGGTCTTGGGTCTTCCAGCAGGACAATGACCCAAACCACTCCAAAAAGCACTAGAAAATGGTTTGAGAGAAAACACTGGAGACTTCTAAGGTGGCGAGCAATGAGTCCAGACCTGAATCCCATAGAACACCTGTGGAGAGATCTAAAAATGGCAGTTTGGAGAAGGCACCATTCAAATATCAGGGACCTGGAGCAGTTTGCCAAAGAGGAATGGTCTACAATTCCAGCAGAGCATTGCAAGAAACTCATTGATGGTTACTGGAAGCGGTTGATCGCAGTTATTTTGGCTAAAGGTTGTGCAACCAAGTATTAGGCTGAGGGTGCCAATACTTTTGTTCGGCCCATTTTTGGAGTTTTGTGTGAATTGATCAATGTTTTGCTTTTTGCTTCATTCTCTTTTGTGTTTTTTCATTGAAAACAAATTAAATGAAGATAATAATACCAAAGAATTTGTGATTGCAATCATTTTCAGGAAGAAACTGAGTATTATCTGACAGAATTGCAGGGGTGTCAATACTTTGGCCAACACTGTATCTCTGCCCTAACCCACCTCTTCAACCTATCACTAACTTCTGGTACCTTTCCTTCTGCTTTCAAACATGCAACAATTACACCTATCATAAAGAATCCATCCCTTGACCCCACTTCTTCATCCAGCTACCGGCCCATTTCCCTGCTCCCGTTCGCTTCCAAACTTCTCAAAACGCATGTCCCTGCTGTACTCTCATCCCACCTCTCATCCAACTCTCTCTTTCACAACCTTCAATCTGGCTTCCGCCCACACCACTCCACTGAAACTGCCCTGACCAAAATTACTAATGACTTACTCGCGGCCAAAGCTAACAGACAGTTCTCCTTCCTCCTCCTTCTTGACCTGTCCTCTGCATTCGACACAGTCAACCACTGCCTCCTATTACAGATCTTCTCTTCCATTGGTATCACTGACCTTGCCCTCTCCTGGATCTCCTCTCACCTTTCCAACCACACATTTAGCGTCTCCCACTCCCACACGACCTCCTCACCCTATCTCCTCTCTATTGGGGTCCCTCAAGGCTCTGTCCTGGGGCCCCTACTTTTTTCAATCTATACCCTTGGTCTGGGACAACTCATAAAGTCCCATGGCTTCCAGTATCACCTGTACTCACTCAGATCTACCTCTGTGGCCCAGACGTCACCACTCTCCTTGTTTTGCCAATAGTTTTGACAAACAGGCTCGGATAAGTCTTTTAAGAAGGTAATCAAGTAATTGTATTGAAAAGGCTAATATAGAATACAAAATTACGAAAATGTATGACATTGCATACACTATTTGTATAATCAACACACGAAGGTTATGTATTAACTTACATCACATCACCACGGAGTGATAACACATCATCTTGTCTTGGAACATCAATCGGAGAAGCACAATGAAGACAAGAGAGCTCAGTGGGAAAACACAACTCTGTATTCGGACGTCAAACGGATAAAGGTACACAAAATTACTTCTTCATTTAGGAGCTTATAAGAACTCCTGGAGAAGTCTCCACAAGAAAGCTTCTGTCAGTATCATGATTCCAGTGACTTTTATAAGGCTTAGACAATGGAAGCATAAAACTGATTAATGTTTATAAGTTTGACTTGTCGATAAACCGAATTGGTCAAGTTCTGCAATCTCGAAAAGTTTACTTATAAACATTATTTTAGACAAAAGATCTGTGTATTTCTCATGGGACATAATGGTAAGTGGACAACCATTATTTGATCACAGTATTTTGATTACAATAACACTATTTGTCAAAGCAAATATCACAGTGGTCACTTGTGTACAAAATTAGGATAATGAATCTCTGAAACACACAACTTCATAGACCATAGAACAATTAACATTGTCTTACTGTATTAGCACAGAGCAAACACTTTGTGGAGAGCAGACATCATGTGAATGAACTAGTTTATCAGTATCAAAGTACATCAATGATATTACACTGCAGTATATAGCAATATATAGTGCTTGAATTCAGACAACCATATTTCATATTTGCAATACATTCCACACTTGGTCTAGTGCCCACACTTTAACAAAGCATAAAAACAATATGTTACAATATGTAGGCTATAAGATATCCATATTTTTTATTAGCAATACACTCTTGTCCAGAATCCCGGAGTGTCTATCAGCCATATCCTCCTTCTTCTCCTCCCGCTTCCTAAAACTCAATGTAGACAAAACCGAACTCCATCTTTCCTCCATTTCACACACCTTCCTTACCAAACCCATCTATCACAATAAATGACATCATACTTTGCTCTGTACCTGAAGTCTGCTGGCTCAGAGTAACCCTTGAGTCTGCCTTGTCCTTCAAACCGCACATACAAGCCCGTGCCGCCTCCAACTTAAAAATATTTCCAGAATCTATCCCTTCCTCAACTCTCAATCTACTAAACTACTAGTGCATGCCCTCATCATCTTCGGTCTCGACTACTGCAACCTGCTCCTCTGTGGCCTCCCTGCTAACATTGTTGCACCTCTCCAATCTGTCCTTAACTCTGCTGCCTGACTAATCTACCTCTCTCCTCGCTATTCCTCCACTTTTCCCCTCTGCACAGAGGTGTAACTAGGTTTTCTGGCACCCGGGGCAAAGATTTATTTTGGCGCCCTCCCCCCCCCCGCTGCCAATTTTTATTTGATGCGTAGCTCTATTGAAACGCTCACTTACTAAGTAACCGCGTTTTTTTTTCGCGGCCGCACCTGCCGCGAGTGCCGAAACCGCACTTGCTGCACCTGCCGCACACTTACCACAAGCCCCATAGACATTGCATGGGGCTTGCCGCAACTGTGCCACAAGTGCAGCGGTTATGCCGTAATCGCGGCAGATGTGTTTTTTTCACCGCATCTGCCGCGATCGGCAAAAACCACTGATGTGAAAGTACCCTAATATATACACAGTATACACCTCATAGTGTGTGCCTGCCTGATGATGTATACATAAACACACCTCACTGTGTGTGCCTACCTGATGTATACATATATATACCTCAGGTATACAGGCACTGCTGTATATAAAGCACGCACAGGCTGCACACACAGCACAGCTGTATATAGATGACAGTCATCTATATACAGCTGTGCTCGGTGTGTGCAGTCTGTCCTCTATATACAGCTGTGCTCTGTGTATTATAGGTTTCACTGCCTGATGTATACATATATATACCTCATAGTGTGCCTGCCTGATGTATACATATATATATACATATATACCTCAGGTATATATATGTATACATCAGGCAGGCACACTATGAGGTGTATACATGTATACATCACCAGGCAGGCACACACACTATGAGGTATAATATTATACCTCATAGTGTGTGCCTGCGCCTGATGTATACATATATACACCTCAGCCAGGCCAGCCCAGGACAGGCACCCTCCCCCCCTCCTGAGGTTACTTTATTACTTCCTTACTTTATTAGGAGTAGATTTGCAGCCTTGTAGGCGTAGCCAGGACGGACCGGACCCGGACGACTCAGTCTGAGTCAGGAGTCAGGAGGAGGCAGCCGGCCACACAGCAGCTCCTCGGCTCTGTTCTTCTTCTCCTCTCCGTCCCAGACTGTGCGGCGCGCCGGGTGACGTCAGCCGCAGCGCGACGTGCCTGGGGATGGGGGGGACTGCCAGGGGGCGGACCAGCAGCAGGGGGGTTGTGCACGCACAGCTCCGCGGCCGCCCTGCACAATATGCGGTGAAGTCGGAGGAGATTAGTTCCGGCGGCGGCGCTGCAGTGCCACCGCCGGACGCCTGGGCACCTGATGCTGGCACCGGCGCCCCCCACTGAGTGGCCCCCGGTGCCAAAGGTCCGGCTGCACCCCCCTAGATACGCCCTTGCCTCTGCAAATCCCTCCACTGGCTCCCAATTTCCCAGCGTATCCAATTCAAACTACTAAGATTGATTTACAAAGCCGTCCACAATTCTTTTACCCCATATATCTGTAAACTAATCTCCGATATCATCCAACTCGTAATCTTTGATCCTGCCAAGACCTCCTCCTTTCCGCTACACTTGTACATTCCTCATCAAACCGCCTGCAAGACTTCGCCCGAGCATCCCCCATTCTCTGGAATTCTGCACCCCAAAACGTCCGACTGTCCCCCACACTCGGACCCTTCAAGCGGAACCTGAAAACCCATCTCTTCATAACAGCCTACAACCTGCAATGACCACAGTGCCACCTCACCACTAATGGACCTGGTGCCCCACCACCACTGGACCCGGCTCCCCACCACCATTGGATCTGGCACTCCACCACCATCGGACCCGGAGTTCCACCTCCACCAGAGCAGACCCAATTTACTGTCTCACTGCGCTGTAGAATGTAAGCCCGCAAGGGCAGGGTCCTCTCTCTCTCCTTTGTATCGGTCTGTCACTGTTAGTTTGTTCATTGTATTTTAACTTGTTTGTATGTATCCCTTTCTCATGTACAGCACGATGGAATCAATGGTGCTCTATAAATAAATAATAATAATCTTTCTTGGGCCCTCACCACCCGTAAAATAGCAGCATCAGCCACCCTAGAGGTTGTTCCTCCATAAAATGCACCATTCCTAGTGGTTTGCCCCAGAGTCTTCCGCTGCCCTGGTGTGGTGGCAGTCGGTGTAATAGTAGGGGTTAATGACAGCTAAGTATTGACAGCTGTCCTTAAAGCCCAGATTGGTAATGTTGAGGCATCTACACTACCGTGCAAAAGTGTGGGGTCATGTAGAAATTTCCTTATTTTTAAAAGAAAAGCACATTTTTTTTCAATGAAGCTAAAATTGAATGAATCAGAAATACACTTTATACATTGTTAATGTGGTAAATGCCTATTATAGCTGCAGATGTCTGTTTTTTAATACAATATCTACAGTACATAGGTATATAGCGGCCCATTTCCAGCAACCACCACTCCAGTGTTCAATGGTACTCAGTGTTTGCTAACTGTTTATGAAGGCTAATGGATGTTTAGAAAACCCTAGAAAACCCTTGCACAAGTATGTTGGCACAGCTGAAAATGGTTTGGCTGATTAGAGAAGCTATAAAATTGACCTTCCTTTGTGAAGGATGTTGAGAATCTGGAGCGTTACATTTGTTTGTTCTATGAAACTCTCAAAATGGCCAGAAAAAGTGAACTTTCATGTG
The DNA here is from genome assembly GCA_033576535.1 of Allobates femoralis. NCBI lineage: Eukaryota > Metazoa > Chordata > Amphibia > Anura > Aromobatidae > Allobates > Allobates femoralis. The sequence continues at coordinate 477,518,573 of JARQOC010000001.1, read as the reverse complement.
AAACTCGACAGTCTATTCTTGTTCTTGGAAATGAAGGCTATTCCATGCGAAAGATTGCCAAGAAACTGAAGATTTCCTACAACGGTGTGTACTACTCCCTTCAGAAGAGAGCACAAACAGGCTCCAACCAGAGTAGAAAGAGAAGTGGAGGCCCCACTGCACAACTGAGCAACAGGACAAGTACATTAGAGTCTCTCGTTTGAGAAATCGACGCCTCACAGCTCCTCATCTGGCAGCTACATTAAATAGTACCTGCCAAAGGTCTGCAATGCTGTAATTGCTGCAAAGGCAGCATTCTTTGACGAAAGCAAAGTTTTAAGAAGAAAATTATTATTTCAAATAAAAATCATTATTTCTAACCTTGTCAATGTCTGGACTATATTTTCTATTCATTTTGCAACTCATTTGATAAATAAAAGTATGTTTTCATGGAAACACAAAATTGTCTGGGTGATCCCAAACTTTTGAACAGTAGTGTATAATATCCCCACATTGACAATCTGGTAAGTAAATAGTTAAAAAACAGATGTAGAGAAATATCCTTCATTAGAAATAAAACACAAACAGAAAAATCCTTTATTGTAAATAAAACACAGACAACCTGCTGTCAACCATTTATTAAACCCAAATATACCCTCCGATGATAATCCACCTTGATGTCCAGGCACGGCTACATAACAGTGATCATAAACCCTTACAGCATTCTCAGACAACAGCAACTCACTCTCATTGACAGCCAGCTGTGAGTGATGACTCCAGAAGTTCAGCTGTGGTCACAGGTGAGTTACCATGGTAACCGCAAAAGCTGTTACCATGGTGACCTCAGATGAACTGTCTGACGTCACCACTAACAACTGCAGTTTAGTGTGAGGCTGGAGTCACACTGGGCGACGGACATGCTAGACTCGTGCAAGTGTCACATGCTTTACGGCCACCTGTGCCCTGGATAGGAGAATAGTGCTCCATAGAAATACATGCAGCAGCACGGTCCTGTCATAGTGATGTACAGGGACGGACTGGTCCAGGTGACAGGGAGGCATTTGCCCCCCAGGCCGGTGGTATCGCCACCTGCAACGATAGGGGCCGCACAGCGGTGCTTTTCAGCCACAGCTGCTGCAATGACAGCGGGACCCGTGAAGCAGGTGGTGGGCCTTGGCAGGCATCGTGGTGGAGGCTGGCGAGCAAGCCCCCCTCCCCCGCTCTTCACCTGGCTTGCTCTCACAGCACCCCTTCCCCCCCCGGCTCCTCACTTGGCTTGCTCTGATAGCACCCCCCCGGTCCTCACTTGTGCTCGGGTTGGAAAAGTAGACTGCCCCCCAGGGCAAGATCTACCAGCCAGCCCCTGGTAATGTAGTCATGCTGAGTGGGTTTTGACAGATATCGTGCTGTGTGGATTAGATGGCCGCCGGGGGTGATGGTCGCATGTGAGGAGGCTCCAGGCACCTTGGACACCATCTACCACATCCAAGCCTGCCTGTCCTCCCCACACACCATCTGCCTCCTGACTATCACCCCCGGGCACCCCACCAGCCATCTGGGCCTCTCACCCCAGCCGGCGGTCGTGCCCTGCGGCTCCCCACCTGGGCCCCACTTCCAGTCGCGCCGACGTCCAGGTGACTCCAGCGGCGCTGTGCTCCTGGCGCAGCCCTCCGGCTCCCCCGCTCTGCCTGCCCGGAGAGCCATTCCATCTAAACACTGCAGGCGCGTCCTGCCCCAGTGCCCTGGCCCCGAGCTGCGGCCCGCTCCCACGGCCTTCCTGAAGTCCCGGTGGCAGAAGCTGTGCGGGTGCTCCTCCCCGCAATAGCCCAGACCCATGTGCGGCCAGCCTGGCTCGCCGCCGCCCAGACGCCACCGGTAAGTGCAGTGCCACCGCCCCCGCCCTCCACCTCTCCCCACCACCGCTGCCACCCGGACCGCGACCTGTCCGGCCCCACTACTGGGCTCTGGTGGCGGTGCACGGCCCCCCACGGCGCTGCATAGCTGTGGCTGCAGGGGACAGACGGCGCTACCCACGGAGCCCACCACTGCCTACTAAGCTGTGGACCCAGTGGGGCCGGCAGTGCTACCCTCGGATCCCTCCACAGCGGCACATGGCAGTAGGCTGTGCAGGGACCAGCGACACCGCACGCTCCTGCCTGCCACAGCCCACTGACTGGTCAGAGGTGCCCATCTCCTACACCACGACCTTGGGCCCCTGACCACCTGGTCCCGTCCAACCCCTCTGCTACATCGACACACTGCACGGACCCCTCTACCTCATCATCCCCCTAGACACTTTGACCCCTCTGCCTCACGGCCCCGGCTACAGTGACCCTTCTGCTGCATGGACCCCTCTGGCTGCACCTGACCCCGGCTGCCTCACTGACTCCCGGCTGCACTGGTCCTACTGCACAGGCCCCTTGACCTCACGGACCATTCTGGCTGCAGTGACCCCTGTGCCGCATGGACCCCTCTGGCAGCAACCGACCCCGGCTGCCTCACTGACGACCCGGCTGCATTTGCCCTATTGCACAGGCCCCTCGGCCTCATGGACCCTTCTGGCTGCAGCGACCCCTCTGCCATATGGACCCACTTGCTGCATTTGACCCCTGACTGCAATTCACCCCCGGCTACATCCAATCCTGACTGCATCTCAGTATCTTGCCCCTATATCCAACACCAGACCAGTTCCGACCCCTGACCGTGCCACCTCACCACCGGCTACGCCACCCCATCCTCTGGCTGCATCATCTCATCATCTCATCCTCCGGTTACATCATCTCATCCTCTGGCTGCATCATCTCATCATCTCATCCCCGCTGCTTCATCTCATCCTCCGGCTGCTTCATCTCATCCTCCAGCTGCTTCATCTCATCCTCTGGTTGCTTCACCTCATCCTCTGGCTGCTTCATATCATCCTCCAGGTGCTTCATCTCATCCTCCAGGTGCTTCATCTCATCCTCCGGCTGCTTCATCTCATACTCTGGCTGCATCAGCTCATCCTCTGACAGCATCATCTCATCCCCCGGCTGCATCAACTCGGTCTCTGGCTGCTTCATCTCATCCCCTGACGGCATCATCTCACCCCTGGCTGCTTCGTCTCATCCCCTGGCTGCTTCATCTCATCCCCTGACGGCATCATCTCAACCCCTGGCTGCATCAACTCGGCCTCTGGCTGCATCATCTCACCCCTGGCTGGTTCGTTTCATCCCCTGGCTGCTTCGTCTCATCCCCTGGCTGCTTCATCTCATCCCCTGGCTGCTTCGTCTCATCCCCTGGCTGCTTCGTCTCATCCCCTGGCTGCTTCGTCTCATCCCCTGGCTGCTTCATCTCATCCCCTGGCTGCTTCATCTCATCCCCTGGCTGCTTCGTTTCATCCCCTGGCTGCTTCGTCTCATCTCCCGCCTCCTTCAGCTCACCCCCTGGTGGCATCATCTCCTCCTGGGCTACATCATCTCACCCTGGCTGCTCCACCCCAGCCCGGCTGCTTCACTTCACCCCGGCTGCATCACCTCATCCACGGCTGCACCACCTCATCCTCGGCTGCTTCACATGCGCCAACTCGTCCTGGCCGCAACGTCCTCGACTGCATCACCTCTTCACCGAACTGCACCTCACCCCTGAACCGCACCTCCTCCCCCGGACTGCATCTCATCACCTGGCCACACCTCAAACATGGCTAACCACCCACCATTTTGAACTCACCCTTGCCATACCAGATCCCCGGCTACCTCTGACCCCAGCCACCTCTCCCACCCTCTCCCCCCACCATGTTCTTGCTTCTCCTCACCTTCACTCCCATCTTTCTCCACTTCCTACAACCCTCACCCATCCCCCCATTGAGCAAAGGAATTCTGCTCTCATCCTCCATCTTTCCAACCCACCTCACCCTATCCTCTGAACTATTCCCCCACTTTCAACCCACCATCTCTAGATGTACACGCCCACCACGCAAGCTCCCCTGCTCCCACCTCCTAACCCTCTCCCTGCTCCTCCTGCTCTCTGGTGACATCTCCCCTAATCCTGGCCCACCCCACCTCACTCCCCTCCATCCCACTCCGACGACCCATCCGACCCATCCCCCCACCCCTGCCTCCCCTGTCCCCCTACCCGGCGCACTCTGGAACGTCCGCTCGGTCCGTAACAAACTCACACTTATCCACGACCTCTTCATCTCCAAAAAACTCTCCTTCCTCGACCTCACAGAGACCTGGCTTTCCCCTTCTGACACAACCTCCCCGGCTGCCCTCTCCTAAGGTGGATTCACGCTCTCCCACACTCCCTGCCCCACCAACACCAGCGGCGGAGGTGTTGGCCTACTCCTGGCCAACGACTGCTCCTTCTCACCACTTACACCATCCCCTGTCCCCTCCTTCGAGGCACACGCTGTTCGCATCTACTCCCCCTGCAACCTCCAACTGGCCGTTGTCTGCCGCCCCCCTGGATCCCCTCTACCTTCTTTGACCACTTCACAACCTGGCTCCTCCACCTCCTCTCCTCCGACATCTCCACCATCGTCAAGGGTGACTTCAATATCCCCATTGACACCCCCAAAGCCGCTGCCTCCAGACTCCTATCACTCACCTCCTCTTTCGGCCTCTCCCAATGGATCTCCTCCGCCACGCACACTGGTGGCCACACACTTGACCTAGTCTTCACCCGCCTCTGCTCCCTCACCGACCTCACATACTCAACCCTCACCCACTCCGACCACAACCTACTGACATTCTCATCCCTTTCCCCCCCTACCACGCTCCCCCCTCTCCAGACACTCCCCCACCCCCGCAGAAACCTTAAGCTCATAGACTTCCATTCACTCTCAGAATCCCTCCTCCCCCTCTCAGACTTGGCCTCTTCTCAAGACGCTGACTCAGCTGCCTCCCTCTACAACTCCACTCTCACCACAGCCCTCGACCAGGCTGCTTCACTCACATTTAACACAACACGAGTACAATGACAACCCTGGCTCACGACCCTCACCAAAAACTCAGACGGACGACTAGGGCTGCCAAGCGGAAATGGAAGAAATCCCACCCCGCAGAGCAGTTCGCCCTATACAAGCGTTCCCTCAATACCTTCAAGACTGCCCTTGAATCTGCAAAACAAGCCTACTTCTCCTCCCTAATTACCGCCCTGTCTCACAACCCCAAACAACTCTTCAAAACCTTCAACTCTTTACTTCGTCCCCCTGCACCTCCTCCCTCACCCCTCATCTCCGCCGACGACTTCGCCACCTTCATCAAAGACAAAATTGACAAACTCAGACAAAGCTTCGACCCTCAATTCCCCCGCCCCATCCCACCTCCAGCCGATCCCTCCTCACCCAAATGCTGTTTCACCCCCATGACAGAGGACCACCTCTCCTCCCTTCTAGCACGATCACACCTCACCACATGCGCCCTTGATCCCCTCCCACCTCATCCCTAACCTCACCTCAGTCCTCATCCCTGCTCTAACACACCTCTTCAATATTTCACTCAAATCCGGAACATTCCCCTCACCCTTCAAACACGCCCTAATCACGCCCATCCTAAAAAAACATCCCTTGACCCTACAACAGTCTCCAACTATCGCCCCATATCTCTCCTCCCGTTTGCCTCAAAACTTCTTGAACAACACGTCTATTCCGAACTGTCCTCCCACCTCTCTTCCTGTGCTCTCTTTGATCGCCTACAATCTGGCTTCCGACCTCACCACTCCACCGAAACAGCCCTAACCAAGGTCACTAACGACCTTCTGATCGCCAAGAGCAAACGACACTATTCCGTCCTCATCCTTCTCGACCTCTCTGCTGCCTTCGACACTGTTGACCACTTCCTCTTACTTCAAATTCTTGAGTCTCTTGGCATTACTGACCTCGCCCTCTCCTGGATCTCCTCCTACCTAACGGACAGGACCTTCAGCGTCACCCACTCCCACACCTCCTCCTTGCCCCACCCCCTCTCTGTAGGTGTCCCCCAAGGCTCGGTCCTGGGAACTCTACTCTTCTCAATTTACACCCTCGGCCTAGGCAACCTCATCGAGTCACATGGCCTCCAATACCACCTCTACGCTGACGATACCCAGCTCTATCTGTCTGGCCCTGATATCTCCTCCCTCTTATCCAAAATTCCTCCATGCCTATCCCCCATTGCATCCTTCTTTTCTACCAGCTTCCTAAAACTCAACATGGACAAGACCGAATTCACCGTCTTTCCCCCGAACAACCCCGCCCCTCTTCCTTACCTATCCATCACCGTCAATGACTGCACACATTCACCCCTCCCCCACACCTAGTGCCTCGGGGTAATCCTTGACTCCTCCCTCTCCTTCAAGCCCCACATCCAAGCCCTCGCCACCGCCTGTCGACTCCAACTAAAAAACATTGCCCGTATCAGCTCCTTCCTTGACCACAACACGGCCAAGACACTTGTCCATGCCCTCATCATCTCCAGCCTGGACTACTGCAACCTCCTGTTCACCGGCCTCCCTGCCTCCTCCATCACACCTCTCCGCACCATCCTCAACTCTGCTGCCCGATTCATCCACCTATCTCCCCGTTACTCCCCAGCCTCCCCTCTCTGCCGAGCCCTCCACTGGCTCCCCACCCCCCAGCGATCTCACTTCAAAACCCTAACCCTGACATACAAGGCCATACACAACCTGTCTCCTCCCTACATCTCCGACGTAGTCTCCCGCTACCTCCCCTCACGCAACTTGCGCTCCTCTCAGGAACTCCTTCTCTCAACACCAGCATTTCCACCTCTCACAACCTCTGGAACTCCCTCCCCCACCACATCAGACATTCCCCTTCCCTGGGAACCTTCAAGAAAAACCTGAAGACCCACCTCTTCCTACAAGCCTACAACACACAATGAGACCCAATCCACTGTACCATCTCACCTCTCCCCTTCCTACTGTCTCCCTCCCCACCCCCTCTAGACTGTGAGCCCTCGCAGACAGGATCCCCGGCCCTATTGTACTGTATGATTGATTGTGTCGATTTGTCGTCGTTTTTGACCACTTGTCTTTGTCTACCCTCTAACTTGTAAAGCGCCATGTATCCTAATAGCGCTATAGAAATACATAATAATAATAATAATAATACTGTTGGAGCTCGGTATGTTTGGGCTTAATAAATGGGTAAAAGCGAGTTGTCTGTGTGTTTATTTAAAATAAAGGATTTTTCTCCTTGTGATTTATTTTTAATAAAGGATTTTCCTCTGCATCTGTGTTTTTTATCTGTTTACCTACCTGATTGGTAATGTGGTGGTGTCATAGACGCCTCAACATTACTAATTGATGGGTTGATTACAGCTGTCAATACTCAGCAGTCATTAACCCATAATAAATGCACCTTATTTTGGAGAAGCTGCTGCCTGGTATTCTTACCCTGCGGGGGGGACAATAAGAATGTGTCTCCCCAGGGTAGGAATACCAAACCCCAGGTGTGCGCTTTATCTTTGCTTGTATCAAAATTGGGGGGTACCACAAGCCAATTTTTTTATTTACTTATTTATTTTTACAGTAATCTGACATCATAAAACCAACGAACCAAAATGTCTTTAAGGTACATAGAGTCACACAGTCCCCAGGCAGCAGGCATCTCTGGTATGAGAACTATTTATTAACCTCTTGTGTCCCTGACATTGGTTCTAGTTGTATGTTTATGATGTTGTAAATTGGCTGTAATCACCTTGGCTGCAACTTATGCAAAAGACTGCAACTGTATTCTCTGTTGGGGGAATTTTACCTTTTATATTAACGTCATTACCATTGAGATGTCTGCAATGTAAAATTCTGGGTCCTGTGTTTGATCTCTCTTTTCACCCTGCACTTTGTCCTTGAAAACCCCCCCCCCCTTTTTCACTGATGCACTTTTTGCTTACTAGCTGTGACAATCACTTGTTTTTCTACAAATAAAACTGGTTGTAACGCATGAAGATGCGTCGTGTGACTCTATGTACCTTAAAGACATTTTGGTTCGTTGGTTTTAATATGTGTATATGTCGATACTCATACAACAGGTCATGTTGATTCTCTGGTTGTTTATAGTAATCTGACATCAGTTTGATCACAGGCGCCTGCAGAGAGGGTGGGTGGGGCAAAGTATGACTTTAAACAATCACAGAAGGGGGAAGCAGTGAATATGTATGAGGTTAATGAGCAGACCCAGAAGCAGGGTGACACCTGTGCTGAAGCTTGGTAAGTGATAGTCTGGGAAGCTAAGGCTGTACCAAACCAGTGGGGCTCCATAGTAAAACAGTTTGTGGTGTGTTTGGCAGCTTTTGGGCCCCTTTGAAGATGTTTTTATGCCTTTGATTTTACCTCCCATTGATTTGAATAGGGTTTGGAGGTTTAACGAACTGTTTGTTGAACTATTTGTCGAACATCTGAAAGTTCGGCATACAGAACCAAACTTCAAAAGGTTTGCTCATCTCTATTCCTAAGCACACATCCAAATTAGTCATAAACTGATTAGCAAAGAAAAATGTTCGTCTGTTGCAATGGCCAAGCCAATTGCCTGATTTAAACCCTATAGAGCACCTTTGAGATGAGTTAGGGTGGAGTTGGGGCTCTTACCAATAGCAATAAATATGAATTGTTTACAGATTTACAAATGGAATGGAGCAAGTTATCTCAAGATGTCGTGAATACTTTAGTGGCTTCAACGTCCCATCAGTGTGGTGCAGTAATTTAAGCAAGAAGTTATGCTACGGAACACTAAGTTGTGGCATTGTAAGCAATTAATTACTCTATGTTGTGATCAATAAATAGTATATGCAAAACTTTTGTCAGTCAATTTTCTTTAAATAAATGAAAATATCTATATTCAAAAGCATTTTGGTTAAAATTAAAGTCTTGCATAATGCCAACTTCATGCACTTTCTGTTTATCACCGGGAGAATAGCATCACAACAACCAGCCAGAAGTAATCACACTTTTTGGTTGCCTCTGTATATACAGTATAATGACCCAACAGCCCCCCTGTATAAAATGTAAAATTGCCCATAGTTATGAGTACCGTAATATTAGCAGTCTCTATACTCACAATGAGTAGTTTTTAATACTCGCATACTAGTCCGAATAGCGAATTACAATGTAAGTCAATGAGTGATATGCTCCGCCCACACACTTCCGGCTATAAAACGAGTCTTTCCAGGGTGGGGCGGGAGGTGGGATTTTTCAAATGTTCACAGCATAAAACACCTTGAAGTGCCCCCCAGAGAGACCCTAACATTCAATCTGCACTCCCTGAGGTGCCAGCTCACTTTGTGTAATGAAGGGAGCTGTCAATTTATGTCAGATCGATAATGATCGACAAATTACTCACAAGCACCAGCGATACTCGCCAAATAATGAGTATTGCGAATACCATACTATTTGTCCGAGTAGCGAATAGCAACAAATACACTCGCTCATCACTACCCATAGCCTATCTGCATTCTGGCTCATCCTTCACCCAGCCTCATTACTTGGAGCCCCTCTGTGATGGGTTACAGGGGTGGATTAAGACTAGCCAGGATCCCAGGCTGTTTAGAAGGCGAGGGCCACCACTATACCTCGAAGTATCATGTGACATGTAATTAACACGCAGGTGCAGAATCATAAAAGAAAAAAACGAGAAAAATAGTGGTGCGCCTAATGCATATACATTATAATGCTTATACATAATAGAGCAGGGGTGGGAATTTAATTTATCACAGCCCCCATTATTACGCAGTCCCCAGCACACAACAGGAGGCCAAACGGAGTCCACAGCACACAGCAAGAGGCCACACATAGCTCTGACTGTTACAGCAAAATGGCCTACATAGCCCCGAGCATACATCAGGAAGTCGCACATAGCCCCCACTACACGACAGAAGGCTGCACATAGCCCTACCACACAGACGTGCCCAGGATCAAAACAGGGGGAAGGGGGCAAGCCATGGCCGTTAAGGTTGTAAAATGTTAGTACAAAAAAGGTGACTGAAGCAAACATTTTAAAAACATTATATGGATTATAGCAGTGCTTTATTAAAGGGGTTGTCTGGGCTCGTCACATAATCTCAGTGCATATCCAGGCTGCCTAATGCTGACAATCTGTAATGTTTCTGCAGGGTTTCCTAGATAACACTTGTTTTGTGTCTGAACAGAACGACCAGGGGGGGTGTTCTGTCATGATAATGAACACTGGTCGTTTCCACCTACTCTACCCCAACCCCTCCCCTATAGCAACATCCCCGCCCTCCCCATCTACATGACTGAGCCCTATCCACCGAAGGAAATCCTCCCCTGCATCCATTGCTGTGAGCAGACCTGCCGGTGTAGCTGCTCCTCCCCCGGCCAGACGGCAGTGATGTCTGGAAAGTCTGCAGAGAAGGGACAGTGTGCTGTATTCAGGGTCTGCTGAGAAGGGACAGGGTGCTGTATACAGGGTCTGCAGAGAAGGGACAACGCTGTATACAGGGTCTGCAGAGAAGGGACAATGTGCTGTATACAGGGTCTGCAGAGAAGGGACAGTGTGCTGTATTCAGGGTCTGCAGAGAAGGGACAGTGTGCTGTATACAGGGTCTGCAGAGAAGGGACAATGCTGTATACAGGGTCTGCAGAGAAGGGACAATGTGCTGTATACAGGGTCTGCAGAGAAGGGACAGTGTGCTGTATACAGGGTCTGCAGAGAAGGGACAGTGTGCTGTATACAGGGTCTGCAGAGAAGGGACAGTGTGCTGTATACAGGGTCTGCAGAGAAGGGACAGTGTGCTGTATACAGGGTCTGCAGAGAAGGGACAGTGTGCTGTATACAGGGTCTGCAGAGAATGGATAATGTGCTGTATACAGGGTCTGCAGAGAACGGACAGTGTGCTGTATACAGGGTCTGCAGAGAAGGGACAGTGTGCTGTATACAGGGTCTGCAGAGAAGGGACAGTGTGCTGTATACAGGGTCTGACTCTGCAGAGAAGGGACAGTGTGCTGCATACAGGGTCTGCAGAGAAGGGACAGTGTGCTGTATACAGGGTCTGCAGAGAAGGGACAGTGTGCTGTATACAGGGTCTGCAGAGAAGGGACAGTGTGCTGTATACAGGGTCTGCAGAGAAAGAACAGTGTGCTGTATTCAGGGTCTGCAGAGAAGGGACAGTGTGCTGTATACAGGGTCTGCAGAGAAGGGACAATATGCTGTGTACAGGGTCTGCAGAGAAGGGACAATGTGCTGTATACAGGGTCTGCAGAGAAGGGACAGTGTGCTGTATACAGGGTCTGCAGAGAAGGGACAGTGTGCTGTATACAGGGTCTGCAGAGAAGGGACAATGTGCTGTATACAGGGTCTGCAGAGAAGGGACAATGTGCTGTATTCAGGGTCTGCAGAGAAGGGACAGTGTGCTGTATTCAGGGTCTGCAGAGAAGGGACAGTGTGCTGTATACAGGGTCTGCAGAGAAGGGACAATGTGCTGTATACAGGGTCTGCAGAGAAGGGACAGTGTGCTGTATCAGGTCTGCAGAGAAGGGACATGTGCTGTATACAGGGTCTGCAGAGAAGGGACAAGTGCTGTATACAGGGTCTGCAGAGAAGGGACAGTGTGCTGTATACAGGGTCTGCAGAGAAGGGACAGTGTGCTGTATACAGGGTCTGCAGAGAAGGGACAGTGTGCTGTATACAGGGTCTGCAGAGAAGGGACATGTGCTGTATACAGGGTCTGCAGAAGGACAAGTGCGTACAGGTCTCAGAGGAATGTGCTGTATACAGGGTCTGCAGAGAAGGGACAGTGTGCTGTATACAGTGTCTGCAGAGAAGGGACAGTGTGCTGTATACAGGGTCTGCAGAGAAGGGACAGTGTGCTGTATACAGGGTCTGCAGAGAAGGACAATGTGCTGTAAACAGGTCTGCAGAGAAGGGACAATGTGCTGTATACAGGTCTGCAGAAAGGACAGTGTGCTGTAAACATACCGACACCTCAGTGTTACCATATAGTACTGACCCCAGACATCATACCGACACCATCAGTGTTACCATATAGTACTGACCCCAGACATCATACCGACACCTCAGTGTTACCATATAGTACTGACCCCAGACATCATACCGACACCTGTGTTACCATATAGTATTGACCCCAGACATCATACCGACACCTCAGTGTTACCATATAGTACTGACCCCAGACATCATACCGAAACCTCAGTGTTACCATATAGTACTGACCCCAGACATCATACCGACACCTCAGTGTTACCATATAGTACTGACCCCAGACATCATACCGACACCTCAGTGATACCATATAGTACTGACCCCAGACATCATACCGACACCTCAGTGTTACCATATAGTACTGACCCCAGACATCATACCGACACCTCAGTGTTACCATATAGTACTGACCCCAGACATCATACCGACACCTCAGTGATACCATATAGTAATGACCCCAGACATCATACCGACACTCAGTGTTACCATATAGTACTGACCCCAGACATCATACCGACATGTCAGTGTTACCATATAGTACTGACCCCAGACATCATACCGACACGTCAGTGTTACCATATAGTACTGACCCCAGACATCATACCGACACCTCAGTGTTACCATATAGTACTGACCCCAGACATCATACCGACATGTCAGTGTTACCATATAGTACTGACCCCAGACATCATACCGACACGTCAGTGTTACCATATAGTACTGACCCCAGACATCATACCGACACTCAGTGTTACCATATAGTACTGACCCCAGACATCAAACCGACATCTCAGTGTTACCATATAGTACTGACCCCAGACATCATACCGACACCTCAGTGTTACCATATAGTACTGACCCCAGACATCATACCGACACCTCAGTGATACCATATAGTACTGACCCCAGACATCATACCGACACCTGTGTTACCATATAGTACTGACCCCAGACATCATACCGACACATCAGTGTTACCCTATACCGTAGTACTGACCCCAGACATCATACCGACACCTCAGTGTTACCATATAGTACTGACCCCAGACATCATACCGACACATCAGTGTTACCATATAGTACTGACCCCAGACATCATACCGACACATCAGTGTTACCATATAGTGAACATGGTGAATAAAAAACCCAAAAAACAAATGTATAATTGCACTGTTTTTTTGCAATTTTTAAATAAATGTCGTCATTCAAAAGTACAACTCGTCCTGCAAAAAACAACAAGAAGCCTCATATGTCTGTATTGACGGAAAAATAGAAAAGTTATGGAAGAAGAGGAAGGAAAACAGGAAATCACCCAGGGGTGAAGGGAAAATATAGGCTTGAGGGGAAGAACGGATGGACGGATGGAAAGACTGAAGCATGGACGGAAAGAAGGAAAGACGGATGGATGGACGGAAAGAATGAAGGACGGACGGAAAGAATAAAGGACGGACGGAAAGAAGGAAGGACGGATGGAAAGAAGGATGGAAGGAAGGACGGAAGGGAAGAAGGAAGGACAGACGGGAAGAAGGAGGGACGGACGGATGGAAAAAGGAAGACGGAAAGAAGAAAGTACGGAAAGAAAGGACAGTAGGACAGAAAGAAGAAAGGACGGAAGGACGGAAAGAAGGAGGGACAGAAAGAAGGACAGACGGATAGATAGACAGAAGGAAGGATGGAAAGAAGGATGGAAGGAAGGACAGACGGACTGATGGGGCGACGGACGGATGGAAAGAAGGACGGAAAGAAGGAAGGACGGATGGACGGAAAGAAGGAGGGACGGAAAGAAGGACAGACGGATAGATGGACAGAAGGAAGGATGGAAAGAAGGATGGAAGGACAGACGGACTGATGGGGCGACGGACGGATGGAAGGAAGGACGGAAAGAAGGAAGGACGGATGGACGGAAAGAAGGACAGACGGATAGATGGACAGAAGTAAGGATGGAAAGAAGGATGGAAGGAAGGACAGACGGACTGATGGGGCGACGGACGGATGGAAGGAAGGACGGAAAGAAGGAAGGACGGATGGACGGAAAGGAGGGACGGAAAGAAAGACAGACGGATAGATGGACAGAAGGAAGGATGGAAAGAAGGATGGAAGGAAGGACAGACGGACTGATGGGGCGACGGACGGATGGAAGGAAGGACGGAAAGAAGGAAGGACAGATGGACGGAAAGAAGGAGGGACAGAAAGAAGGACAGACGGATAGATGGACAGAAGGAAGGATGGAAAGAAGGATGGAAGGAAGGACAGACGGACTGATGGGGCGACGGACGGATGGAAAGAAGGACGGAAAGAAGGAAGGACGGATGGACAGAAAGAAGGAGGGACGGAAAGAAGGACAGACGGATAGATGGACAGAAGGAAGGATGGAAAGAAGGATGGAAGGACAGACGGACTGATGGGGCGACGGACGGATGGAAGGAAGGACGGAAAGAAGGAAGGACGGATGGACGGAAAGAAGGACAGACGGATAGATGGACAGAAGTAAGGATGGAAAGAAGGATGGAAGGAAGGACAGACGGACTGATGGGGCGACGGACGGATGGAAGGAAGGACGGAAAGAAGGAAGGACGGATGGACGGAAAGGAGGGACGGAAAGAAAGACAGACGGATAGATGGACAGAAGGAAGGATGGAAAGAAGGATGGAAGGAAGGACAGACGGACTGATGGGGCGACGGACGGATGGAAGGAAGGACGGAAAGAAGGAAGGACAGATGGACGGAAAGAAGGAGGGACAGAAAGAAGGACAGACGGATAGATGGACAGAAGGAAGGATGGAAAGAAGGATGGAAGGAAGGACAGACGGACTGATGGGGCGACGGACGGATGGAAGGAAGGATGGAAAGAAGGAAGGACGGATGGACGGAAAGAAGGAGGGACGGAAAGAAGGACAGACGGATAGATGGACAGAAGAAAGGATGGAAAGAAGGATGGAAGGACAGACGGACTGATGGGGCGACGGACGGATGGAAGGAAGGACGGAAAGAAGGAAGGACGGATGGACGGAAAGAAGGAGGGACGGAAAGAAGGACAGACGGAGAGATGGACAGAAGGAAGGATGGAAAGAAGGATGGAAGGAAGGACAGAAGGACTGATGGGCGACGGACGGATGGAAGGAAGGACGGAAAGAAGGAAGGACGGATGGACGGAAAGAAGGACAGACTGATAGATGGACAAAAGGAGGGACGGAAAGAAGGAGGGACGGAAAGAAGGAGGGACGGAAAGAAGGACAGACAGATAGATGGACGGAAGGAAGGACGGAAAGAAGGAAATACGGATGGAAAGAAGGAAGGATGGAAAGAAGGAGGGACGGAAAGGACAGACGGATAGATGGATGGAAAGAAGGAAGGACAGATGGAAAGAAAGGACGACGGAAAGAAGGACAGATGGAAGGATGGATGGAAGGACGGAAATAAGGAAGGACGGAAAGAAGGATGGATGGAAAAAAGGAAGGAGGGAAGGACAGATGGAAAGAAGGAAGAGCGGTCAGATGGACGGAAAGAAAGGACGAAAGACGGACTGAAAGAAGGATGGAAAGATGAACGGAAGGAAGGAAGGATGGATGGAAGGAAAGAAGGAAGGACGGGCGGACTGATGGGGCGACGGAAGCAAGGACTCCTCAACAATATCAAAATCCTTAGTATCATCTATATCTCCATACATACACCCCCCAACACTTCACACTGCTGCAGTTACTGAGTGGATAGGCTGCTTCAATCAGTATTTGTGTCATTAGAGACACAGTTATGACCATCCTTCACCATGATACACTGCACCAGATCTCCTGCTGTGTGAAGACATCAGTGACACAGAGATGTCATTCACACAGCAGAGGCTTTGTTACAGTGTGTCACAGATTACATCAGTGTCTGTGCAGATTAGAAGCTGCAGACCCCCATCACTGGGCTCACACAGTACATTCTCCTTCACTGCTCCTGATCACTGACTGCCCGGGACAGTGAGGGAAGGAATCACTGAGAAGAGGGAGTTATTCACTGTAATCACGGAGCGGCCCTGTATACAGCACACTGTCCCTTCTCTGCAGACCCTGTATACAGCACACTGTCCCTTCTCTGCAGACCCTGTATACAGCACACTGTCCCTTCTCTGCAGACCCTGTATACAGCATTGTCCCTTCTCTGCAGACCCTGTATACAGCACACTGTCCCTTCTCTGCAGACCCTGTATACAGCACACTGTCCCTTCTCTGCAGACCCTGTATACAGCACACTGTCCCTTCTCTGCAGACCCTGAATACAGCACATTGTCCCTTCTCTGCAGACCCTGTATACAGCACATTGTCCCTTCTCTGCAGACCCTGTATACAGCACACTGTCCCTTCTCTGCAGACCCTGTATACAGCACACTGTCCCTTCTCTGCAGACCCTGTATACAGCACACTGTCCCTTCTCTGCAGACCCTGTATACAGCACACTGTCCCTTCTCTGCAGACCCTGTATACAGCACACTGTCCTTTCTCTGCAGACCCTGAATACAGCACATTGTCCCTTCTCTGCAGACCCTGTATACAGCATTGTCCTATCTCTGCAGACCCTGTATACAGCACACTGTCCCTTCTCTGCAGACCCTGTATACAGCACATTGTCCCTTCTCTGCAGACCCTGTATACAGCACACTGTCCCTTCTCTGCAGACCCTGTATACAGCACACTGTTCCTTCTCTGCAGACCCTGTATACAGCACACTGTCCCTTCTCTGCAGACCCTGTATACAGCACACTGTCCCTTCTCTGCAGACCCTGTATACAGCACACTGTCCCTTCTCTGCAGACACTGTATATAGCACACTGTCCTTTCTCTGCAGACCCTGAATACAGCACATTGTCCCTTCTCTGCAGACCCTGTATACAGCACACTGTCGCTTCTCTGCAGACCCTGTATACAGCACCCTGTCCCTTCTATGCAGACCCTGTATACAGCACACTGTCCCTTCTCTGCAGACCCTGTATACAGCACACTGTCCCTTCTCTGCAGACCCTGTATACAGCACACTGTCCCCTCCTCTCAGACCCTGAATACAGCACATTGTCCCTTCTCTGCAGACCCTGTATACAGCACACTGTCCCTTCTCTGCAGACCCTGAATACAGCACACTGTCCCTTCTCTGCAGACCCTGTATACAGCACACTCTCCCCTCCTCTCAGACCCTGAATACAGCACATTGTCCCTTCTCTGCAGACCCCGTATACAGCACACTGTCCCTCCTCTCAGACCCTGAATACAGCACATTGTCCCTTCTCTGCAGACCCTGTATACAGCACACTGTCCCTTCTCTGCAGACCCTGTATACAGCACACTGTCCCTTCTCTGCAGACCCTGTATACAGCACGCTGTCCCTTCTCTGCAGACCCTGTATACAGCATTGTCCCTTCTCTGCAGACCCTGTATACAGCACATTGTCCCTTCTCTGCAGACCCTGTATACAGCACACTGTCCCTTCTCTGCAGACCCTGTATACAGCATTGTCCCTTCTCTGCAGACCCTGTATACAGCACACTGTCCCTTCTCTGCAGACCCTGTATACAGCATTGTCCCTTCTCTGCAGACCCTGTATACAGCACACTGTCCCTTCTCTGCAGACCCTGTATACAGCACACTGTCCCTTCTCTGCAGACCCTGTATACAGCATTGTCCCTTCTCTGCAGACCCTGTATACAGCATTGTCCCTTCTCTGCAGACCCTGTATACAGCACACTGTCCCTTCTCTGCAGACCCTGTATACAGCACACTGTCCCTTCTCTGCAGACCCTGTATACAGCACACTGTCCGTTTTCTGCAGACCCTGTATACAGCACATTGTCCCTTCTCTGCAGACCCTGTATACAGCACACTGTCCCTTCTCTGCAGACCCTGTATACAGCACACAGTCCCTTCTCTGCAGACCCTGTATACAGCACACTGTCCCTTCTCTGCAGACCCTGAGTACAGCACATTGTCCCTTCTCTGCAGACCCTGTATACAGCACACTGTCCCTTCTCTGCAGACCCTGTATACAGCACATTGTCCCTTCTCTGCAGACCCTGTATACAGCATTGTCCCTTCTCTGCAGACCCTGTATACAGCACACTGTCCCTTCTCTGCAGACCCTGAATACAGCACACTGTCCCTTCTCTGCAGACCCTGTATACAGCACACTGTCCCTTCTCTGCAGACCCTGTATACAGCACATTGTCCCTTCTCTGCAGACCCTGTATACAGCACACTGTCCCTTCTCTGAAGACCCTGTATACAGCACACTGTCCCTTCTCTGCAGACCCTGTATACAGCACACTGTCCCTTCTCTGCAGACCCTGTATACAGCACACTGTCCCTTCTCTGCAGACCCTGTATACAGCACACCTGCTGACCCTTCTCTGCAGACCCTGTATACAGCACATTGTCCCCTTCTCTGCAGACCCTGTATACAGCACACACTGTCCCTTCTCTGCAGACCCTGTATACAGCACACTGTCCCTTCTCTGCAGACCCTGTATACAGCACATGTCCCTTCTCTGCAGACCCTGTATACAGCACACTGTCCCTTCTCTGGCAGACCCTGTATACAGCACACTGTCCCTTCTCTGCAGACCCTGTATACAGCACACTGTCCCTTCTCTGCAGACCCTGTATACAGCACATTGTCCCTTCTCTGCAGACCCTGTATACAGCACACTGTCCCTTCTCTGCAGACCCTGTATACAGCACACTTGTCCCTTCCTCTGCAGACCCTGTATACAGCACACTGTCCCTTCTCTGCAGACCCTGTATACAGCACATTGTCCCTTCTCTGCAGACCCTGTATACAGCACACTGTCCCTTCTCTGCAGACCCTGTATACAGCACACTGTCCCTTCTCTGCAGACCTGTATACAGCACATGTCCCTTCTCTGCAGACCCTGTATACAGCATCATGTCCCTTCTCTGCAGACCCTGTATACAGCACACTGTCCCTTCTCTGCAGACCCTGTATACAGCACACTGTCCCTTCTCTGCAGACCCTGTATACAGCACACTGTCCCTTCTCTGCAGACCCTGTATACAGCACATTGTCCCTTCTCTGCAGACCCTGTATACAGCACACTGTCCCTTCTCTGCAGACCCTGTATACAGCACACTGTCCCTTCTCTGCAGACCCTGTATACAGCACACTGTCCTTCTCTGCAGACCCTGTATACAGCACATTGTCCCTTCTCTGCAGACCCTGTATACAGCACATTGTCCCTTCTCTGCAGACCCTGTATACAGCACATGTCCCTTCTCTGCAGACCCTGTATACAGCACACTGTCCCTTCTCTGCAGACCCTGTATACAGCACACTGTCCCTTCTCTGCAGACCCTGTATACAGCACATGTCCCTTCTCTGCAGACCCTGTATACAGCACATTGTCCCTTCTCTGCAGACCCTGTATACAGCACACTGTCCCTTCTCTGCAGACCCTGTATACAGCACATTGTCCCTTCTCTGCAGACCCTGTATACAGCACACTGTCCCTTCTCTGCAGACCCTGTATACAGCACACTGTCCCTTCTCTGCAGACCCTGTATACAGCACACTGTCCCTTCTCTGCAGACCCTGTATACAGCACACTGTCCCTTCTCTGCAGACCCTGTATACAGCACATTGTCCCTTCTCTGCAGACCCTGTATACAGCACACTGTCCCTTCTCTGCAGACCCTGTATACAGCACATGTCCCTTCTCTGCAGACCCTGTATACAGCACACTGTCCCTTCTCTGCAGACCCTGTATACAGCACTTGTCCCTTCTCTGCAGACCCTGTATACAGCACACTGTCCCTTCTCTGCAGACCCTGTATACAGCACATTGTCCCTTCTCTGCAGACCCTGTATACAGCACACTGTCCCTTCTCTGCAGACCCTGCAGACCCTGTATACAGCACACTGTCCCTTCTCTGCATGACCCTGTATACAGCACACTGTCCCTTCTCTGCAGACCCTGTATACAGCACACTGTCCCTTCTCTGCAGACCCTGTATACAGCACATTGTCCCTTCTCTGCAGACCCTGTATACAGCACACTGTCCCTTCTCTGCAGACCTGATACAGCATTGTCCTTCTCTGCAGACCGTATACAGCACACTGTCCCTTCTTGCAGACCCTGTATACAGCATGTCCCTTCTTCAGACCTGTATACAGCACACTGTCCTTCTCTGCAGACCCTGTATACACACACTGTCCCTTCTCTCAGACCCTGTAACAGCACCTGTCCTTCTCTGCAGACCTGTACAGCACTTACCCTTATCGCACCTGTTCCAGCGTCCCTCTCTGCAGACCCTGTATACAGCACATGTCCTTCTCTGCAGACCCTATACAGACATGTCCTTCTCTCAGACCTGTATACGACACTGTCCCTTCTCTGAGACCTGTATACAGCACATGTCCCTTCTCTGCAGACCCTGTTACAGCACCTGTCCTTCTCTGCAGACCCTGTATACAGCACACTGTCCCTCTCTCAGACCTGTATACAGCACACTGTCCCTTCTTGCAGACCTGTATACAGCACTTGTCCCTTCTCGCAGACCCTGTTACGCACACTGTCCTTCTCTGCAGACCCTGTTACAGCACTTGTCCTTCTCTGCAGACCTGTATACAGCATTGTCCCTTCTCTGCAGACCTGTATACAGCACACTGTCCCTTCTCTGCAGACCCTGTACAGCACATGTCCCTTCTCTGCAGACCTGTATACAGCAATTGTCCCTTCTCTGCAGACCTGTATACAGCACATGTCCCTTCTCTGCAGACCTGTATACAGCACACTGTCCCTCTCTCAGACCCTGTATACAGCACATGTCCTTCTCTGCAGACCCTGTATACGACATGTCCCTTCTCTGCAGACCTGATACAGCATTGTCCCTTCTCTGCAGACCCTGTATACAGCCACTGTCCCTTCTCTGCAGACCCTGTATACAGCATTGTCCTTCTCTGCAGACCCTGTATACAGCACATGTCCCTCTCTGCAGACCTGTATACAGCACACTGTCCCTTCTCTGCAGACCTGTAACAGACATGTCCCTTCTCTGCAGACCTGTATACAGCAATTGTCCCTTCTCTGCAGACCCTGTATACAGCACACTGTCCTTCTCTGCAGACCCTGTATACAGCACACTGTCCCTTCTCTGCAGACCCTGTATACAGCACACTGTCCCTTCTCTGCAGACCCTGTATACAGCACACTGTCCCTTCTCTGCAGACCCTGTATACAGCACATTGTCCCTTCTCTGCAGACCCTGTATACAGCACATGTCCCTTCTCTGCAGACCCTGTATACAGCACACTGTCCCTTCTCTGCAGACCCTGTATACAGCACACTGTCCCTTCTCTGCAGACCCTGTATACAGCACACTGTCCCTTCTCTGCAGACCCTGTATACAGCACACTGTCCCTTCTCTGCAGACCCTGTATACAGCACACTGTCCCTTCTCTGCAGACCCTGTATACAGCACACTGTCCCTTCTCTGCAGACCCTGTATACAGCACACTGTCCCTTCTCTGCAGACCCTGTATACAGCATTGTCCCTTCTCTGCAGACCCTGTATACAGCACACTGTCCCTTCTCTGCAGACCCTGTATACAGCACACTGTCCCTTCTATGCAGAACCTGTATACAGCTTTGTCCCTTCTCTGCAGACCCAGTATACAGCATTGTCCCTTCTCTGCAGACCCTGTATACAGCATTGTCCCTTCTCTGCAGACCCTGTATACAGCACATTGTCCCTTCTCTGCAGACCCTGTATACAGCACACTGTCCCTTCTCTGCAGACCCTGTATACAGCACATTGTCCCTTCTCTGCAGACCCTGAGTACAGCACACTGTCCCTTCTCTGCAGACCCTGTATACAGCACATTGTCCCTTCTCTGCAGACCCTGTATACAGCATTGTCCCTTCTCTGCAGACCCTGTATACAGCACACTGTCCCTTCTCTGCAGACCCTGTATACAGCACATTGTCCCTTCTCTGCAGACCCTGTATACAGCACATTGTCCCTTCTCTGCAGACCCTGTATACAGCACACTGTCCCTTCTCTGCAGACCCTGTATACAGCACACTGTCCCTTCTCTGCAGACCCTGTATACAGCATTGTCCCTTCTCTGCAGACCCTGTATACAGCACACTGTCCCTTCTCTGCAGACCCTGTATACAGCACACTGTTTCTTCTCTGCAGACCCTGTATACAGCACACTGTCCCTTCTCTGCAGACCCTGTATACAGCACACTGTCCTTTCTCTGCAGACCCTGTATACAGCACATTGTCCCTTCTCTGCAGACCCTGTATACAGCACATTGTCCCTTCTCTGCAGACCCTGTATACAGCATTGTCCCTTCTCTGCAGACCCTGTATACAGCACACAGTCCCTTCTCTGCAGACCCTGTATACAGCATTGTCCCTTCTCTGCAGACCCTGTATACAGCACACTGTCCCTTCTCTGCAGACCCTGAATACAGCACACTGTCCCTTCTCTGCAGACTTTCCAGACATCACTGTGTCTGGCCGGGGGAGGAGCAGCTACACCGGCAGGTCTGCTCACAGCAATGGATGCAGGGGAGGATTTCCTTCCGTGGAGAGGGCTCAGTCATGTAGATGGGGAGGGCGGGGTTGGTGCTATGGGGGAGGGGTTGGGGTAGAGTAAGTGGAAACGACCAGTGTTCATTATCATGCCAGGACACCCCCCCTGGTCATTCTGTTCAGATGCAAAACAAGTGTTGTCTAGGAAACCCTGCAGAAAGCTGACACATAGTACATTACAGATTGTCAGCATTAGGCAGCCTGGATATGCACTGAGATTATGTGACGAGCCTGGACAACCCCTTTAAATATTACAATTATTTGCTTGCAAAAAAATTTAGATTTTTATTCTAATTACATGTCTTATACTAATATTTTTTTTCTACTCACCTCGCCGGGTTCCCATGGTGATCGCTCCTCATCTTGGCACCGTAGGACCTGGCACAGGACCTTAAACAGCACCATGTGTCCTGGCAATGTCACCAGTCACTTGGTACTTCCAGGTCCTAGAACCCATGCTCGCTGTGACCCAGCGGGGGATCAGAAGACACAGCCGGGGGTCACCGAGGGAGCGTGGCGAAGTAAGTATACAGTGCAGGAAGAAAGCAATCCTTCTCTCATTGGCTGCTGCCTGTGGACTCTGCTAGAGCCCTCTCCCTACCTTGAATCCCATTGGCTGGATGACATATTTTTTTTGCTTCCCCCTGTCCCTCGCTGGGTACGCCTATGGTGAGCTCCGTACGGTAGACTAGATTGCCCTCATTATAAAACACTTATGCATGGGTATAAGAAGCATCAGGCATGCTGCGTGACATTATCCAGCAAACATGGCTGCAAAGATTTACAGATGCAGTGCCTGTTCAGCTGATAGCTGCTACTATGCCATCTAGCCCAGCCCACCTCTGGTTGCAAGCTGCAAAAAATTGTACACTGATGGATTTTAATAAATTCTTAGCTCCACTCACTAGCAAAAAACATGTATTTTGTTTTAAAAATGGTAAGAAGTGAAAACAAAACATAGTTACTTAACTTTTATTTTACAGTTATTAGGTGTTGTTTGCATAAACATTATTTACATTTAGAATTATAGTATTGATATCTTTTTATGCAGTAGAAGGTTCTTTAAGCCCCCTTAGGTACAAGAGGCTTTTACACTTGTGTCACACCTCCAAGGACCGGGGTACCCGAGACCGGGCTACTGTGTCTCTAGGGTTTCAGGATGCCGTGGCCGGGTTCCGTTGTCTTAGGTGCGGCAATAAAAAGGGGAAGTAAAATTTATGAGATGTCATGACGCTATTCGTGGTGTGTGGTCAACGTGGACCACCGCTGCCGAATTCCTGCAAGGGATGATGATGAGGGGCAGCCTAGATGGTGAGCCCTCCACGGGTAGAGCTGTTTGTCCCTTGGGCAGTGGTAAAGGGGGTTTTGTGTGCTCCGGACACTGCACTTGTCTCTCCTTCGCAGCTCCTCCGGCCAGCAAGCAGGGACAGCTAATAGGCGGCTCCGCAAGTGGAGGCTCTGCCGCTGCTCAAAGAATATCAGTCTCACACACGTTTTGAGCTGATGGGGTACTTTACTTGTGGCACAGCAGCAATTCTTAAAAGCACAGTCTTGTACACACGTTGTGGACCGCTTCTCACAACTGCATCGGGCTTGGACTCTAACTGCAGCTGGGACGGTTCATCTGCGCCACTCCCCTCAGTGTACCTCTCAGGCCCTGCTGTTCTGTCTCTGTCCTCACGTATAGATTTGGTCCAGCCGTCACGGGCTTTGTAGTGATGCTTTCCCTCCTCTCCTTGGGTCACTAGCCCTAGTACGATGGCTTTGTCCTACTCCGTAGTGGTAGTTAGGTCGCTGGTCATAGAGCTCCCTCACCCTGCCCAGGTGTCTCGTGGTTAGGGTCATGTAGGATCCCCCACCACATCTACAAAGCCGGCACTCTGGCTGTCCTGGCCTAGCCACTAGTGGCCCGTGTTAGTTGGGCTGACCTGATTCCTTCAGTTTTTCTCCGGTTTTCTGCCTGGGTCCCCGGTCGGCCATTAGTAGCAGCCGCTGGGCCCTGTTGTTCTTTCACTGCTTTTAGTTATCAGTGCTCAGCTGAAGGGGGTCTCGACTTGTGGCTCCTTCCCTCTCCTTACCCTCCAGGGCAGCTTGCTTCCTGGGCAAATACCTCCAGGGAATTCTACCTCCAACTTAGTGTTCCAGTGTTTCACAACCGTTCCACCACCCCTTTTTCCAGGTTCTCTCTTTCTTCTCACCCACACGTTGTTCTGCTCCTGCTATCCCTTGCCTAACATAGAGTTACTTGGCTCAGGGTCGGGGCCCATTTGTGTGTGGGTGTTTTGTGAGTTCCCCGTCTTACTCGTCCAGCTGCAGCTCACCCTGTGGCCGCCTGGTCGCAGGGGCGCCACATTTGCCCCCACTTATAACAATGCCCATGTCAGGATGGCATGCAATTTCTAGTAAAGTGCTAGAATGCTATCCAGTTCTATATGTATCAACTGTTTGACATTTCTGTAAGCAAATAAGTATTCACTTTCTGGAGGTTTGGTGGTCATGATGACTAATGACTGATAACATAAAAGCATAATTCACATTTTCACAATATACTTTATTGACGGGATTCTAGTTAAACCAAAACATACGGACTCTTAATATAGGATTGCATAACATTTCAGACCATAAGTGGTTAATAGCTACAGAAACATGAGCACTTCCCCCCTGTAAGACTGCCCTCTTTAGAACATTCTTTTTGCCTGTAAGCTAAAGAATAGGAGTCAAACAAAGTGAGACTTCTGTTAGCAGCCCTAAATCGTATCACAATGGAGAATTTAGAAATGGCCAAAAAATTAGATAAAGTATTGGACATAGCCAGGAACACTCCAAAGGAGGACCTGATATATACATACAATGGAGTGATGTATCCGACAATAACATGTGACCTTGATACATTTAAAACTATTGAAACATTTGAAGTCCGTGAGGACGATTTGCTGATGGTAGCGTATCCCAAATGTGGTAAGTTCTAAAAAGATTTCTAGATTATGAGTCAATCAGAAATAACTTGTAGTATAGCAAATGATAATGTAAAATAGATGTCATATTATTAGGGTCTGAATTGGGTTGACTATATTTACAGTTACGCTACATTTTATTGCAGTGTATGGGAATAAAGTTTAATGCTTGTGTAAATGAGAAGTTTAATACCTTTGTAACATATTGTGTTTCATTTAGCATTTTGCAGATCAATGAATAATTATCTGCATTTATATGGTGTAAATTCTGTACATAGTTGATGGCTCTCCCTGATACGTGGATACCATGTAATCCCGGGTGTATTCTATAGTGATACCAATTGTCATCGAATCCCAAAAAGCATCATTATTATGTCAAATTAGGTGCAGAAAATAGTTTGTGTCCATCTGTAATGGCATACTAGAGGTGGTAAATGTGGCTATTAAATGAATGGTGATTGTTAATGGCCTGAGCATGAGGTCTGACAATGTTCTTCTAAACAGAAAGAATGATTGTTAGTACGATCTACCTGTGTGTACACCATCTCACAAGATTAACTAGTGTTTTCCTCGTTCGTCAGTTGATCATCAGCTAGTTTAGACAGATCAATAATAAGTAAACAAGTGTTCCTGGGAAAGCTGCTACCTTAATTATCTGCTCATCTCCTTTATATAGGAGAGACAAACATATTTACAGTACATTCCAATTTTCTTATTAGCAGACATTGCTGTTCCATGATTTTTGAGGTCTCCATACACATTTGACTAACTATATCTAAGGGCTTGGCTGATAGACCAATGTGTATGGTGATGTTAGGGGAGTGAAGGATCCAGCATATTTCATTTTGGACTGCCTATCCATTTGTTTTTGGTAAGAAAAACCGGTTTCAAAGGAGGCTGACAGTGGTTCTCTCATTGAGAAATCAAAAGGGGTCAGGAGAGATTATTGTTGTCAAATGATCAGCCAAACTATTGTTCAGCCGATTGCTATCTATTATGTATGGGGGTCTTTATACTGATCACATTATCTCTAGTATCTATGACCTTCTACATCAAGCCCTTCTGCTGGGTTGTGATATTGTGATATCAGTGGTAAATTGTATCTAATGTTTAGTACAAAATCATCTGTAGTTTTTGTTTTTTTAATTCAAATTTACAGGGACTGTTGAATGAAAAAGAAAACTATTGGGAGGCAACTGTTCAGCCACACCAAAGGTGCACTAAGTTCCTATGTGTGACAGCTGGTAGAAGTGGACTCACTGCACCACAGACCTGGCTTACTCTGGAGGAGCGTTACTAAGCAGCTACCTGCTTTTTTTCTTAGGCTTCTGATAGTGGGAATAGGCTTGAGCCACAATCATTCCCCCTGTGCTACTTCAGGGTAGTCCCCAGGCCTGCAGCAGATCACCGGAAGGGCAAGGTAAAGGAGATATACAAGGCAAAACCAAGAGACATAGACAAAATAGGCAGGACACTGATGGAGCAAACAGCACAGGTACACAAAACATAGGCAAGGACAGGATAGGAGAGATTATTATTATTGTAACAGTTACAAACAGCAAATAAGATCATTATGCTGGATTTTGTATTAAATCACTAGTCGGACACTTCATATACTTAAACAGAGGTATCTAATGAGTGGGGTAGTTTTTATCTCTTCAAATTGCTAAAGACGTGCGGACTACCACTTCAGGATTAGTATTAAAAGAATTATTTTATTAATTCTCTTTAAAAATGACTGGTCTAGTCAACAAAGTATACAAACGTGAAAAAAGTGAATATTTACAAGTTCACTGGAGGAGAAGAGCACATCACAATATGAGTATCCCTTTTCTGCCCCTATATCTGTAGAGCTGCCTAACAGTGGAGGTAATACCACCTTAATGTTCCGGATGCCCCCACTCCACGACGGCTTGCCCTATGATAGCCCCATGTAAAGGTTATCAATATCAAGGTTATCAAGTCATCATTTGGCGTAACTACAATAGGTGCAAGGGTTGCGATGGTGCCCAGGCCCTGGAGCCCTAGGTGGCCCCAAAAGTCGCTTTGGCCTATATGAAATAACCAATACTATTAAAGTCTTGCAATAATTCAGGGCCCGGTTGGAGCTTTCGCATCAGGGCCCATGAGCTTCAAGTTATGCCACTGCTTGTGGCGTTACTTGGGCTTATTTCTGTAACCCTCACAGTGACACCTGATTAAATATTAATAACATTTGTGTAATATTTCATTTTGAAACTGAAATTTGAATTTGTAAAAAGTTAAAAAATATCTGAAATGTTTTGGATAGTTGAGTAAATGTGCAAAGATAACTAATTGTCACATTAATCATAGGAAGTAATTGGATTATGTTACTGTTATACAACATTGTGTACGATGTTTACAAAAAGGAACCTTCATCTCTTGTGCCATTGATTGAATTTAAAGCTCCAAATAAATTTGAGGTATGTACAAACTGTAAGTGAACTTTTGTAGGTACAGTACATGGAAATGTGATGAGGCATTGAAAAACATAGTGGCACCCCTGGTCAAAATTACTGGTATTGTGAACAGTTAAGCAAGTTGAAGATTAAATGATCTCTAAGGGTACCTTTACACACAGAGATATATTGCTTGCAATTCACTGGTTGCAGTGAAATCATGGACACATTGTTCCATTTTGTTGCCATGTACAAGTGGAACAATGTGTCCATGATTTCACTGCAACCAGTGAATTGCAAGCAATATATCTCTCTGTGTAAAGGTACCCTAAAAGGCATAAAGATAAGGATGGCAACACTCAAAACTATAAAGGAAAGAGAGCGCAAATAGGGTCTTATCTTAATATTATATAGGACTCCCAATTGTCAGTTGCTCACCTGGGAGGGTTGTGTAGCACGCAACCAGCATACGTATAAAAAGATTGCTGCTGCAGGGTCCACACATCAACGGTGAAACGTGGTCAGGAGAAGTGATACGGACTGTTATCTGGACCCGCGCTGCTTCACAAAGGAGACGGTCAAGAGATGTTCATCACAAGTGGCTTCTTTATTTTCCGACGCGTTTTGGAGTCAGACCCGACTCCTTCCTCGGGGAACCAACAATATTGAGGAAGGAGTCAGGTCTGACTCAGAAACGCTTCGGAAAATAAAGAAGCCACTTGTGATGAACATCTCTTGACCGTCTCCTTTGTGAAGCAGCGCGGGTCTGGATAACACCGTCCATATCACTTCTCCTGATATGACACATTTTCTTTCTATTTTAGGCAAAAAAAATAATTTTTATCTTTCACATTTTAAAATAAAAAGGTAAAATTGGCCAATGCAAAGGTTTGAGCACGCTGCATGGTTAGCACCTAGTAGTATCCCCTTTTGCAAGTATCACAGCTTGTAAACATTTTTTGTAGCGAGCCAAGGTCTTTGAATTCTTGTTTGAGGGATATTCATCCATTCTTCCTTGGGAAAGTGTTCCAGTTCTGTGAGACTCCTGGGTTGTCTTGCATGCACTGTTCTTTTGAGATCTAGCCACAGATTTTCAATTTTGTTTACATCAGAGGACTGTGAGGGCCATTGTAAAACCTTCAGCTTGTACCATTTGATGTCATCTATTGTTGATTTTAGTGTATGTTTAGGCCATCCTCTTTTCAACTTCAGATTTTTACAGACGGTGTTGTGTGCAACAAGACGTTGTTGAAATTTCATTGAATCCATGTTCCCAGTGCCATTGGCTGCAACATAACCCTGATTGATGCACCCTATGTTTGATGGATGGCTACAGTTTTTTTTTCCTGAATTTCGGTGCCCTTTTTCTCCACCTAATTTTGATCCTTGTGGCCAAAGAGTTCTATTTTAACCTCATCAGTCCACAGGACTTGTTTCCAAAATGCATCAGGCTTGTTTAGATGTTCTCTTGCATACTTCTAATGCTGAATTTTATGGTGAGGATGCAGTGGAAGTTTTCTTCTGATGACCCTTCCATGCTGGCCATATTTGTGCAGGTTTCTCTGGGCAGTAGAACAATGTACCAGAATTCCAGAACCTGCTATATCTTCCTAAAGGCCACGTCACAAACTTCAATATCGTTGATATCGTTCAAAAGTCACATGTTTGGTGACGCACGAACGATGTCGGAACGACATCGTAGCGTGTAACACCGTGATGTCACCAGCCAAATTGAACGATCCTTTAATGGATCGTTCAACCCAGATTTGTGAACATGTTCTCAAATCTGGTGATGGACGATCCTTCAATCTGCAGGATCGTGCTGTGTGACTCTGCAATAAACGATCTCCCAGCGGCACAGCCTATGCTGGGAGATGGTAACCATGGTACACATCGGGTTACTAAGTGCCGCATGGCGCTTAGTAACCCGATGTGTACCTTGGTTACCAGCGTTCTCATTGGTCCTGATTGCTGGTGAGTCTGCCTGCGTGACAGCTCACCAGCGATCTGAATGATGTTGGTAGCGATCACGCTTGCATGTGATCGCTAACAACATCGTTCAGGAGATTGAAGCGTCTGACGTGGCCTTAAAGGCCTTTTGAAGTACAGCGGGGAGGGGGAGGTGGGTTGATTTTGCCTCTCTAACAATCCTATGAGCAGCTCTCATTGAAATTTTGCTTGGTCTTCCAGACCTTATCTTGACCTCCACTATTCCTGTTGACTGCCATTTCTTAATTACATATCAAACTGATTAAAGCACAAATTGAAAATGTTTTGCTATCATCTTATAGCCTTCTTCTCCTTTGTGGGCCTCCAACATTTTCATTTTCAGAGTGCTAGGCAGCTGCTTAGAAGAACTCATGGCTCCTGTTTTTGGCACAAGGTTATACGCTGGGTTTTTATAAAGCTGTGAAATTTTCATCACCTGGTCTTTCCTAACTATGATAGTGAACAAGCCATAACCCTAAATGGCTAATTAAGATCTGAAACCTTTGTCAAAGTTATCTAAGCACACAAATCTCCAAGGGAGGCCAAATGTTTGTATCTGCCCATTTTCCTTTTTGGTGATTTTAATATTTTAAAGATGAGAATAATTTTTTAAAAAATATATATTTTTGAAAAAATATTTATGTACTCACAGACACCTGAAAAAGAGAAGAGAAATGGAATGAAGATGTCAATCACCTGACAGTGAAGGTGGAAGTGGTGATGGGAAGATGTCCCACTATATAGACAATGTATTAGGTAGATGCTGTAGCTTCAAAAGTAGTGATACAACCAAAATGAGTAATAAAGTATATATAAAAAAAAGACTGAAACAATGAAACACCAGAAAAAAACATGAAAAAAATGTAGTATAATATACATATGCCTGATAAAGGATGTGTGTGATCCTGATAAGAATATGGTAAGACAGATTTCCAAGTTGGGACGGATGCCCAGTATAGTGTTTGGATTTGAATAATTCCTTTCTGAACAGTATAAAAATTAATGAAAATTAATAAAAAATGAATGAAAGGACAAATAGATAAGTACATAAATATATAATCATAATAAACAAATGGATAAATAAATTAATATAGCTTGCCTGGTACAATGCAGGAATTATCCTGCCATAAAGGCAGATGTGATCCAGAACATTGAATGGACACTGCTCTTGGGTTTAGCTGAGTGTTAGCCTCATTATACAGATAAAGGAAGGGGGGATGAGATTTAGACAGTACAGGATAATCAAAAAAAGAAAACATTTAAGAATAAATATCAATGATATCAGTAGTAAAATCTCAACGGATATATTTAAAAAGCAAATGGGATGTATGCAATACTGTCAGAGTGTTTTTAGTCATCATTGATGGAACTTGCCTTAGAAGTTAGTCAAGGAGATCTGTTACAGCTGGACTGCTTGAAGACCCAGGTCCAAATTTCGCACCCAGGACCTTTGGACTTTAGTTATACCACTGATCCTAGCTATATAGGAAGGTGATTCTACAATGGTTAAAGGGAGAGGTGCACAGACAGACAAAATACTACAAATTAAACAAGACTGAGTGCACACAAAGCAATCTGTACAGGTACCAGCGAAAAAAAACATATGACTACAAAAAGTTATTCCGCTGCACACTAGAACCCTAAGAATGAAATAAGACTATGGCCTTGCATTAGCACAATGGGAACATTAGAAAAAAAGGGAAAAATACAGTTATCTTAATGCAAAATGGAACAGACAAAATATGACACAGCATTACTGCTGTAGGTATGTTTGAGTCAAGGAGACACTTGGCTAATGTAATGTAATGTAGTCATGTGTTTTTTTTTCTGCTAGCACCTGTACATATTACTTGGTGTGCGTCTGGTTAGGATCCTCAACACAAAGTATTCACTGATCTCAGGGAGACCAGTCCAAGAAAACACTGCGGGCAGCCGGCTAAAGCACTCAAACACAGTGAAATCCTAGGTGCATTGCACCCTGGGAATTTTGAATATGCAAATAGAATCTGTGGAACCTTGTTTAGGAGTCTCAACACAGGACTAAGGCAGATATCCCTCCAGGGAAGGACCTAGCCATGAGGTGGATCTTTGAGGAGACCAACAACACAAAGTATTCTCTGATCTCAGGGAGACCAGTCCAAGAAAACACTGTGGGCAGCCGGCTAAAGCACTCAACACAGTGTTGTTGGTCTACTAGGCATTGCTCCCACCTAGCCAGAATCCTACTCCACACTGATGAGGGGCAACACCCCGAAACAGCTGTCTGTGGATGGATACTTGGCCTTGGATTTCCTTTGTAATATCTTTAAGCTTGTAAAGAGCTGGATATTGACTCAAAGGGCCACTTAATACGGTGGTTATGGTGGTCTCCTCAAAGAGCCACCCCATGGCTAGGTCCTTCCCTGGAGGGATATCTGGCTAGTCCTGTGTTGAGACTCCTAAACGAGGACTCTATTTGCATATTCAAAAATCTGGGTAGGATCCTGTCTGCCCATAAAAGCAGATTTTTAATTGCACACAGAGTAATTTCAAGTTAGGGTCCCGATATATAAGATGCACTTGCTGTGGTTATCAGGCTCATATGCATTGGCCAAGCAATGGCTAAGCATCTCCTTGATTCAAATATACCTACAGCAGTAATGCTATGTCATATTTTCTCTGTTCCATTTTCCAGTAAGCTAATTGTATTTTTTCCTTTTTTCTAATATTCCCACTGCAGTAATGCACAGCCATATTCTTATTTAATTCTTAGTGTGCTAGTGAGCAGAGGAATAACTTTTTGCAGTCATGTTTTTTTCTGTTAGCACCTGTACACATTGCTTGGTGTGCTAGTCAGTCATTTCTTTAATTTGGAATAAATGAAGCATCAGGTCAAAGTGTGTATGGTCATATAGCTATGCATGAAGGAGAAATAGTGGCCATTGATAATTAAATGTCCGTATTACACAATGACTGGAATGAGTATCACATTGATGCTGCGGAAGCAGAAATCCTAAAGTAAAATAGTATGTGCTAAATGCAGAATAAACCTTTTATCTGCACTTATGCCGGGGCTCGGCTGTCACATAAGCTGAATTCCCAGCAGCAATCGTGTGGGCACAGCTACTGTGCATGCATGATCGCCATGACATTTCCATAAGACATAGGTCAAGAATGATTTGCCAAGCATCATATATGGATACGTCTAAGGTCGTGAAGGAGTTCAGATAAGAGATGATAGTTTGTGCCTATAAAATTCTATGCAAAACTGTAACTGTAATTTCAGGAAAATGTGTAGCAAAATATTTGTGTGACTCAGCTCCTCCTTTCTACTGTCCTTTCCAAAGAATTTTAATGGTACCCACTGTCATCTCTTATCTTAAGTAGTAGGAAAATTAGTTTTCACTGAACACAGATTTACCCATGAATTGAGAGTGAATAATCAGTTCAGAAACAAATTTCTCTGATGCAATATATGACAAAATTGCTTATTTTCATGTATTACATTGATTTAAAGAAAATAAAATAAAGATTAAAACGATGGTAACTTTTCACATAAATTATGTTTTTTTCCAGAAGCTAAAAGGGGAATCTTCACCACGAGTATTAGCATCACACTTGCATTATGATAACATTCCTCAACCATTTTTTGACAAGAAAGTAAAGGTAAACTTAGTCTCCAATCTTGTAAGAGGGGTCAAGGGTGCTGCCACTCAAGGAGGGGCATATACTGTTTCTTTGGCCATGCTTAAATGTTTTTGTTTAATTGTGTAGAAAAATGTTGATGCTGCTGCTCCTCACTCCTGCAGGTAAGCTGAGGGTTAAACTTGTTATCAAGCAAAATGAAAGTGTTCTAGCCTGCTGATGAGTGTCCACCCACTAGAGGTGTGGTGTGAGGAATACAATTGTCTGCATGTACAGTTATGGCCAAAAGTATTGACACCCCTGCAATTCTGTCAGATAATATTGCAGAAAATTATTGCAATCACAAATTCTTTGGTATTATTATCTTCATTTAATTTGTCTTCAATGAAAAAACACAAAAGAAAATGAAGCAAAAAGCAAAACATTGATCATTTCACACAAAACTCCAAAAATGGGCCAGACAAAAGTATTGGCACCCTTAGCCTAATACTCGGTTGCACAACCTTTAGCCAAAATAACTGCGATCAACCGCTTCTGGAAGTCTCCAGTGCTTTCTCTCAAACCATTTTCTAGTGCTCTTTGAAGTGTGTTTTGGGTCATTATCCTGCTGGAAGACCCATGACCTCTGAGGGAGACCCAGCTTTCTCACACTGGGCCCTACATTATGCCGCAAAATTTGTTGGTAGTCTTCAGACTTCATAATGCCATGCACACGGTCAAGCAGTCCAGTGCCAGAGGCAGCAAAGCAATCCCAAAAAATCAGGGAACCTCCGCCATGTTTGACTGTAGGGACCGTGTTCTTTTCTTTGAATGCCTCTTTGTTTCTCCTGTAAACTCTATGTTGATGCCTTTGCCCAAAAAGCTCTACTTTTGTCTCATCTGACCAGAGAACATTCTTCCAAAACGTTTTAGGCTTTCTCAGGTAAGTTTTGGCAAACTCCAGCCTAGCTTTTTTATGTCTCGGGGTAAGAAGTGGGGTCTTCCTGGGTCTCCTACCATACAGTCCCTTTTCATTCAGACGCCGATGGATAGTACAGGATGAAACTGTTGTACCCTCGGACCGCAGGGCAGCTTGAACTTGTTTGGATGTTAGTTGAGGTTCTTTACCCATCATCTGCACAATCTTGCGTTGAAATCTTTCGTCAATTTTTCTTTTCTGTCCACATCTAGGGAGGTTAGCCACAGTGCCATGGGCTTTAAACTTCTTGATGACACTGCGCACGGTAGACACAGGAACATTCAGGTCTTTGGAGATGGACTTGTAGCCTTGAGATTGCTCATGCTTCCTGTTGTAGGGCTGGTTCTGTTTATCGGTTATTATTGTCGGTTATGACTACAATCACCGATATCCAGAATACACCCTTCCTTACCGCTTTCTGTTCCTAAGCTGATTAACTACATATATATGTATATACCGACGACTTAATGAAAACAAGTCTGTCCTAATAAATGAATATTTATTAAACACACCCAAAAAGTCTACAACAATAATATATATATTCCAGATAGCACGATAACTAATACACAATCAATTACTTTTACAATATGTAAAACACCCACAGTTACTAATACCCACGTTACCTAAATATACATGCACACTATATTAATTAATTACATCCATTCACCTGCCCCTAACTATCCCTGAACATAGACAGAATATTATGAGAGAGAGAGGGAGAGAGAGAGAGAGAGAGAGAGAGAGAGACAGAGAAGGAAGAGTTCCAGGAAAGATATAGAGGAGATATGGGGGTGATACTTAAGGCCAGATGTTGAAGGTCCTATTCCATGGTGGGTCCAAGTAGAAATAGAGCGAGCTTTTGTGTCTGAGTGCATTTTAACCTGTCCCTCAGCTGTGCACGTGACGGACACACCTCCTCATCCGTGCACTTCTGACAGGGTTGTAAGGGTGCACGCTCACAGTGCACTATATTGAAATGAGGTGGCTCCTGATACTATAGATTGGCAAACAATGGGAATAATACTTCTTAGAGATACCTAAAGTGATGTCTACCTATCACCTTAGACATCTTGGCTGCTGTAGTTTGTTAGCAGAAAGGGGTGAGAATAACCCTTTGTGCCAGCAGCCAGTAGATCTTTGATATTTAAATTAAGAGTCTTATCTGATGGCTTCTCACACTGAAATGCAAGAATGGACATCTTCTGATATGATAATTAACCATGTCAGTAGATGAACAGATTTCCATCAGATACAGCTGATTTGGCCAATGTTATAAGGAACATTTATTATGGCCTATTATACGAATGTGAGTATAAATATAGATATATACACATACATACCCACAAAGAGAAATATATATTTATGTGTCATATTAATTATTAATTATGCCATCATTTCCCCCTCAACACTTCCTCACAATTTGGTTTCTGAAGTCCTCAAAGACAGTTCTTTGGTCTTTTTTCTTTTCTCCATGCTCAATGTGGTACACACAAGGACACAGGACAGAGATTGAGTCAACTTTAATCCATGTCAACTGGCTGCAAGTGTGATTTAGTTATTGCCAACACCTGTTGGGTGATACAGTTAAGTTACAGGTGCTGTTAAGTACACAAATTAGAGAAGCAGCACATGATTTTTCTAACAGTGCCAATACTTTTGTCCACCCCCTTTTTTATGTTTGGTGTGGAATTATATCCAATTTGGCTTTAGGACAATTATTTTTGTGTTTTTTCATTGAAGACAAATTAAATGAAGATAATAATACCAAAGAATTTGTGATTGCAATCATTTTCAGGAAGAAACTGAGTATTATCTGACAGAATTGCAGGGGTGTCAATACTTTTGGCCACAACTGTAGGTGAAAGGGCAGAAAGTGTGAGCAGAGCAGTGTGTGTGAAGAGCTGTGTCTGATGGAGGCATAGAGAGAGGCCCAAAGTTGTCAATTAGGCCAGATCCTCTGGATCACCCCGGGACTATGAGTACAGGAGTGGGACCTCAGTCCAGGACACATGTGAGTGGGACTTCCTGTGGTGTTGGTACTCGACCCCTGCCTTGTGTGGGTCACCTCGGGCAGGACTGTTGCCTACGGTACGAGTGAAATGGACTTCTACATAAATTTGTCCGAACAAGTTGTCAGAGTGCTTGCATCGAAGGAACCTTTGTTTACTGGCAGCCCTAATTTGTCCTCTGGATGGTTCCCTGTGAGTGGGATAGAGTGGATGCTGTGGAGAGACTTTATGATTTTGAGGCAAAGCACAATGGTGTGGGAAGGATGGCACGAGAGTGTTGAGGTACCCAAACAGTGGGAGCAGTCTGCACTAAATTCCCCAAAGTATGCAACATTCAAGATTTGTGCCCATGATGTCTCTGTTCAGTGGTAGTCACGTGTTACAACAAGTAAAAATCTGTTTATAAAAGAAACATGCTCCTTGTCAGCTTTGACCCTCACCATGGATGAAAATAAACTGAACTGTTGCACTGGGGTTCCAGCCAGGGTACGCTCAGCCAAACCAGGGCTGCTCCGCAGCTGAGAATTAGCTTCGCCCGCCATGACTGCCGAGGCCTACACGCGATGCACTGGTCCCCCCAACAATCTGTTATAACAAAAACTATGTTCACAGCAATATTTTGTATACATAATGGTATTGCAAAATGTGTGAATTGCATTCATAAAGCATAAATATATGATACTATATATTCTAATTATATAATTAAATTGATGCAAAAATACCATGAATATATCCTGATATTAATGAATACTGATTACTGATAGATTATTATTATTTATTTATATAGCACCATTAATTCCATGGTGCTTTACATGAGAAGGGGTTACATACAAAATTATAGATATAGTTTACAGTTAAAAATTAACAATGACAGACTGGTACAGAGGAGAGAGGGTCCTACCCTTGCCAGCTTACATTCTATCAAACAAATCGCAGCAGATCGCAGTGCATCTAAAAAAAATTAGAATATCATTAAAACATTAATTTATTTCAGTAATTCAATACATAAAGTGAAACGTATCAATGCAGCGTGGAATGGAGGCGATCAGCCTGTGGCACTGCTAAGGTGTTATGGAAGCCCAGGTTGCTTTGATAGCAGCCTTCAGCTCATCTGTATTGCTGGGTCAGGTGTCTCTCATCTTCCTTTTGACAATACCCATAGGGTGTAGGTCAGGTGAGTTTGATGGCCAATCAAGCACAGTGATACTGTGGTTATTAAACCAGGTATTAGTACTTTTGACAGTGTGGACAGGTTGGACAGGTGGCAAGTCATCCTGGAAAATGAAATCTTCATCTCCAAAAAGCTTGTCGGCAGAAGGTAGCATGAAGTGCTCTAAAATTTCCTGGTTGATAGCAGCGCTGACTTTGGTCTTGATAAAACACAATGGACCTACACTAGCAGATGACATGGCTCCCCAAACCATCACTGATTGTGGAAATTTCACACTACACCTCAAGCATCTTGGATTTTGGCCTCTCCACTCTTCCTCCAGACTCTGGGACCTTGAAATGCAAAATT
The DNA here is from genome assembly GCA_033576535.1 of Allobates femoralis. Taxonomy (NCBI): domain Eukaryota; kingdom Metazoa; phylum Chordata; class Amphibia; order Anura; family Aromobatidae; genus Allobates; species Allobates femoralis. The sequence goes on along the minus strand of JARQOC010000001.1, from coordinate 477,480,603 downwards.
TACTTTCATCTGAAAACAAGATCTAGGACCACTGAGCAACAGTCCAGTTATTTTTCCCTTTGGACCATGTTAGATGCTTCTTGCATTGTCTATTGGTCATGAGTGGCTTGACACAAGAAATGTGAGAGTTGTAGCCCATGTCCTGGATACCTCTGTGTGTTGTGGCTCTTGAAGCACTGACTCCAGCAGCAGTTCACTTCTTGTAAATCTCCCCCAAATTTTTGAACAGTCTTCTCTCAACAATCCTTTCAAGGCTGCGGTTATCCCGCTTGCTTGTGCACCTTTTTCTACCACACATTTTCCTTACACTCAACTCTCCATTAATATGCTTGGATACACCGCTTTGTGAACAGTCAGCTTCTTTCACAATGACCTTTTGTGGCTTACCCTCCTTGTGGATTGTGTCAATGACTGCCTTTTGGGTATCTGTTAAATCAGCAGTCTTCCTCATGATTGTGTAGGCTACTGAACCAGACTAAGGGACCATTTTAAATGCTTAGTAAGCATTTGCAGGTGTTTTGTGTTAATTATTCTAATTTTCTGAAATATTGTATTTTGGGTTTTTATTAACTGTAAGCCATAATCATCAACATTAACAGAAATAAACACTTGAAAAAGATCCCTTTATTTGTAATGACTCTATATATGCATTTCACTTTATTGAATTACTGAAATAAATTAACTTTTGAGGATATTCTAATTTATTGAGATGCAATTGTATCTTTTATTTATTCATTCATTTATATAGCACTATTAATTCCATAGCGCTTTACATACATCAGTACTGCTGTCTCTCTTGGAGCTCACATCCTATCAGTATGTCTTTGCAATGTGGGAGGAAACCAGAGTGCCTGGAGGAAACACATGCACACACAGGGGGAACTCCTTGCAGATGTTGTCCTTGGTGTCCTTAGTGGGAATTGAACCCAGGACCTCAGGACCCCAGTGCTGCAAGGGCTGCAATGCTAACCACTTGAGCCACACATAGAAAAAATTGAAAGTGGGGGGCGCTGTAGCAATATTCCCATCCTGGTCCCCTTATTGTAGTGATGTCCCCATCCTGGTCCCCTTCTTGTAGTAATGTCTCCATCCTGATTCTCTTCTTGTAGGAATGTCCCCACCCCAGTCTTGCAGTAATGTGCCAATCCTGGTCCCCTTCTTCCTCCCCTTTGTCCTCATCTGGTAGTAAAGCCCCATACTAGTCCTCATCCTGTAGTGATGTCCCACATACTGGTCCCAATATTGTAGTAATGTCCCCATCCTGGTCCCCTCAATGTAGTAATCTCTCCATCCTGGTCCCCTCCTTGAAGTAATGTCCCTATCCTGGTCCCCATCTTGTAGTAATGCCCCATCCTGGCCCTCATCATGTAGTAATGTCCACATCCTGGATCCCATATTGTAGTAATGTCCCCCATACTGATCCCCACATTGTAGTAATGTCCTCATACTGGTCTTCTTATTGTAATAATGTCCCCATCATGCTCCCCATATTGTAGAAATGTCCCATCCTGGTCCCCATGTTGTAGTAATGTCCCAATACTGGTCCCCATGTTGTAGTGCTGTCTTCATCATGCTCCCCATGTTGTAGTACTGTCCCCATCCTGGTGTCCATATTGAAGTAGTATCCCCATCATGCACCCCTTCTTTTAGTAATGTGCCCCATCGTGCTCTCCATATTGTAGTAGTATCCCCATCATGCTTCCCATCTTGTAGTATTGTGCCCCATCATGCTCCCTATCTTGCAGTTCTGTCCCTACATTGTAGTAATGTCCTCATTCTCGTCCTTATTTTGTACTAATGTCCCCATCCTGGTCCCCATATTGTATTAATGTCCCCATCATACTCCCCATCTTGTAGTATCGTTCCCAATGCTGGTCTCCATGTTGTAGTAATGTCTCCATCCTGCTCCCCAAGTTTGTTCACACTACTACTTCTTTCTATCTCAGCTAAGTTGTTTAAAATGCTCCCCAAGTTGTAGTGCTGTCCCCATCCTGGTCTCCATATTGTAGTGATGTCCCATCTTTCTCCCTATATTGTAGTAATGTCTCCAGTTGTGTCCACACACACACACAGATCTTACCCACCTGTCCTCCGTTCCCTTGGCGACATCTTTTCAGCACATGCGGTGTCCTCAGGCTGCTTTGCTTGGCCCGCAGGCCCCGTGGATGCCTTGACAATCCTGACATCCTCCTGCCTGCAGTAACTGTGCCACCTTCCACGCTCGATGTGTATTGCAATTTGTCGGCACTGCGCAGTGGCAAGCTTTCTGTTTTGGTTACACCAAAGCCAGCCACCGACCAATCAAAGGCCAGCAGCTGACATCGGCATATGGTGTCAGCTGCTGGCCTCTGATTGGCCATCTGATGTCATTGATATATCTGAGAAGGGCCTTTCCCTGGCGGTGCCGGCAATACATACAGAGCGTGGACGGCTGCACAGTGACAGTTGTTCGCGCCGGGTGGATAATAGCATTGTCAAGGTATCCACAGGGCCTGTGGGCTGCACAAAGTAGCCTGAGGGACCGTATGTGGCCCAGGGTCCACGTGTTTGAGGCCCCTGCATTAGACTAATGGTGGCCAAACACGCAAATTTTGGTGGGTTCGGCCTTTACTTTAATGTGTATGGGGGCCCCTGACAGATGATATTGTGGTAGATAAAGATACAGCATGTCTAATTTCCAATGGCCAAACCTTTTGTTCTCTAAGATAATATCTTAGCATCCACAAGAGATGTCTGGTAGCGGTTCTATCAGAGAACACAGAAGCATTCAGCAGAGTGAATGTTCTTGTGCCAGAAATAGTCAGGCAAGATACAGTTGTGGGCAAAAGTATTGACACCCCTGCAATTCTGTCGGATAATACTCAGTTTTTTCCTGAAAATGATTGCAATCACAAATTCTTTCGTATTATTATCTTCATTTAATTTGTCTTCAATGAAAAAACACAAAAAGAATTGTCCTAAAGCCAAATTGGATATAATTCCACACCAAACATAAAAAAGGGGAGGACAAAAGTATTGGCATCCTTAGAAAAATCATGTGATGCTTCTCTAATTTGTGTAATTAACAGCACCTGTAACTTACCTGTGGCACCTAACAGGTGTTGGCAATGACTAAATCACACTTGCAGCCAGTTGACATGGATTAAAGTTGACTCAACCTCTGTCCTGTGTCCTTGTGTATACCACATTGAGCATGGAGAAAAGAAAGAAGACCAAAGACCTGTCTGAGGACTTGAGAAACCAAATTGTGAGGAAGCATGAGCAATCTCAAAGCTACAAGTCCATCTCCAAAGACCTGCATGTTCCTGTGTCTACCGTGTGCAGTGTCATCAAGAAGTTTAAAGCCCATGGCACTGTGGCTAACCTCCCTAGATGTGGACGGAAAAGAAAAATTGACGAGAGATTTCAACGCAAGATTGTGCGGATGGTGGATAAAGAACCTCGACTAATATCCAAACAAGTTCAAGCTGCCCTGCAGTCCGAGGGTACACCAGTGTCAGCCCGTACTATTATCCGTCGGCGTCTGAACGAAAAGGGACTGTATGGTAGGATACCCAGGAAGACCCCACTTCTTACACCGAGACATAAAAAAGCCAGGCTGGAGTTTGCCAAAACTTACCTGAGAAAGCCTAAAACATTTTGGAAGAATGTTCTCTGGTCAGATGAGACAAAAGTAGAGCTTTTTAGGCAAAGGCATCAACATAGAGTATACAGGAGAAAAAAAAGAGGCATTCAAAGAAAAGAACAAGGTCCCTACAGTCAAACATGGCGGAGGTTCCCTGATGTTTTGACATTCACAAACTGTCTTTAGATGCACATGACCCGGTTTTACCGGGTCGGTTATCCTGTTTGTGACGCCAAATTTGTTGCACCCCAGGGATGGGGGTACTCGAGACCAGCCTCTGTCGTCCTCTTGGGCTGCTGGGCGGAGGTTCCCTAATGTTTTGGAGTTGCTTTGCTGCCTCTGGCAGTGGACTGCTTGACCGTGTGCATGGCATTATGAAGTCTGAAGATTACCAACAAATTTTGCAGCGTAATGTAGGACCCAGTGTGAGAAAGCTGGGTCTCCCTCAGAGGTCATGGGTCTTCCAGCAGGACAATGACCAAAAACACACTTCAAAAAGCAGTAGAAAATGGTTTGAGAGAAAGCACTGGAGACTTCTAAGGTGGCCAGCAATGAGACCAGACCTGAATTCCATAGAACACCTGTGGAGAGATGTAAAAATGGCAGTTTGGAGAAGGCACCCTTCAAATATCTGGGACCTGGAGCAGTTTGCCAAAGATGAATGGTCTAAAATTCCAGCAGAGCATTGTAGGAAACTCATTGATGGTTACCGGAATCGGTTGATCGCGGTTATTTTGGCTAAAGGTTGTGCAACCAATTTTTAGGGTGAGGGTGCCAATACTTTTGTCTGGCCCATTTTTGGAGTTTTGTGTGAAATGATCAATGTTTTGCTTTTTGCTTCATTCTCTTTTGTGGTTTTTCATTGAAGACAAATAAAGTGAAGATAATAATACCAAAGAATTTGTGATTGCAATCATTTTCAGGAAGAAACTGAGTATTATTTGACAGAATTGCCAGGGTGTCAATACTATTGGCCACAACTGTAACTGCCAGCCAAACTATAGTTAAGATGACTGCCATCTAAAGTTTATGAGGGGCTTTAGGTTTATTTTATCAACTTTCATAAAAAGCCATAAGACAATAAAACTGAGTAATTGCTTAACTACGGTATACACAGTGATGGCCAAAAGTGTTGGCACTCTAGAAACTGTTCCAGAAAATGAAACTTTAATCTCAGAAAATGATTGCAATTGCATGTTTTGTCATACACATGTTCATTTCCTTTGTGTTCATCCCCTTCCCGACCTTTGATGTACTGGGACGTCACAGGTTGCGGTGACTTCCCGACATGTGATGTCCCACAATGTCATGGCGGGATCATGGCACTGTTGCTGTGGTAACCGCCTTCACACTCCGGTATACTGTGATTCTTATCACAGAATACCGGAGCTTGACGTCAGGAGGGGTGGATTCCCCACCCCCACGATTGCTGTGATTGGCTGTTGAACAGCCAATCTTAGCCATCGTCATTACAGCTATGGAAGGGGCTGTGTCTGAAAACAGCGGTTTTCCACCACATATGAGGTATCGGAGTACTCAGAGATTACCCAATAAATTTTAGGATCCACTTTATCCTGTTGCTCTTGTGAAAATGAAACAATTGAGGCTAAAAGTACTTTTTCATTTTCACGGCTCAATGTATGAAGCACCTGGGGGTTGAAAGTGCTCACTGCATATCTGGATAAATTCCTTGGAGGATCCAAGTTTCCAAAATGGGGTCACTTGTCGGGACGCTCAATTGTTTTGGCACACAGGTGCTCTCCATACATGACATGGTGTCCACTAACAATTGCAGCTAATTTATCGTTTGAAACATCAAATGATTCTCCTACCCTTCTCAGCCCTGCCGTCCGCCCAAACAGTGGTTATCCGCCACATATGAGGTTTTGGTATGCTCAGTAGAAATTGTTCAACAATTTTAAGATCCATTTTATCCTGTTGCCCATGTGAAAATAAAAAAAATTGAGGCTAAAAGAACATTTTTGTGGAAGAAAAGTTTTTTTTCATTTTCATGGCTCAAAGTTATAAAATTGTGTGAAGCACCTGGGGGTTTAAAGTGGTCAACACACATATAGTAAATTCCTTAGAGGGTCTAGTTTCCAAAATGGGGGTCACTTGGGGGGTGTTCCACTGTTTAGGCACATCAGGGGCTCTGCAAACACAATATGGGGTCAGTTAACAATTCCAGCTAATTTTGCATTTAAAAATTTAAATGGTGCTCCTTCCTTTTCAAGCCGTACCTTGCACCCAAACAGTGATTTTCGACTATATATGGTGTATCTGCGTACTCGGGAGAAATTGATCAACAAATTTTAGGGTCCATGTTCTAAAGGCTAAAGTAACATTTTTGTTGAAAAAAATTAGTGTTCATTTTATCCTGACACATTGCTTTAGTTCCGTGAAGCACCTGAAGTGTTAATAATATTCTTGTATGTGGTTTTGAGTAGCCTGAGGGGTGCTGTTTTTAGAATGGTGTTACGTTTGGGTGTTTTCTATCACATCGGCCCCTCAAAGTCACTTCAAATGTGATGTGGTCACGAACTTTGAACCCTTATAACTTCCTAATAAAAAAAACATTTGTTTCCAAAATTGTGCTGATGTAAAGTAGGCATGTGAAAAATGTTATTTATTAACTATTTTGTGTCACATAACTCTCTGGTTTAACAGAATAAAAATTCTAAATTTGAAAATTGAAAAATTTTCAACATTTTTGCCAAATGTGCAATTTTTTTCATAAATTAAACGCAAAAATTATCGACCTGAATTTACCACTAACATGAAGTCCAATATGTCACAAAAAAACTAACTCAGAATCAATAGGATCCGCTGAAGCGTTCCAGAGATATAGTCTCATAAAGGGACACTGGTCAGATTGCTAAAACTGGTCAGGTCAGTAAGGTCAAAACAGACTGGGTGGTGAAGGGGTTATTGGAACAACCTCCCCAAAAACAGAGAAAAAGGAAAATTGAAAATAATTTCACACAAAACCCCAAAATGGGACAGACAAAATTGTTATGACAAGAGAAGAAAGAAGTGTGTATTAGGCCACGTGCACACGTTGAGTGTTTGATGAGTTTTTTACCTCAGGATTTGTAGCCAAACCCAGGAGTGGATGATAAATACAGAAGTGGTGCAGGTGTTTCTATTAGACTTTTCCTCTGGTATGTGCCCACAGGACTTTTTTCCAGCAGTCCTGAACACAGCAAAACAGGTACTGACTTCAAGGATCTCTAGAGTCATTGCCAGGAGATTTGCTGCGTTTAGGTCCTGCATTTCTATCGTTTTTTGCACAATTTACTGCGTGTTTGATACAGGTGGTATGCTGCGTTTTTTCTGCGTTTTTGCCATTGTCTGCAGCAAAAACGCAGGACAAATAGAACATGACCAATCTTTCCCATCCGCAGCAAAACCACAGGGATTTGATACTATTTGACACCTGCAAAACCAATGTGTTGGCACAGTGTTTCTGTAAAACATGTTGGTTTTCCTGGGGGGCTCAACTGCAGGAACAAATTACCATACATTAGAAACAAGGGTAAATTTAATGCGGAAAACGCAGCAAAAATGCAGGAAAAAGTCCTGTAGGCACATATCCTTAATGATTGGGATCGGAAAAGTTGGATTAAAGTACAAAATTACAATTTTATTTAAATACCGTATATACTCGTGTATAAGCCGAGTTTTTCAGCCCAAAATTTGGGCTGAAAAGTCTCCCCCTCGGCTTATACACGGGTTAATACGGTACATGGAGTGGTGGGGGCTGTGTCCGGGGCTGAGGAGGCGGGGGGAGGCTGCTGTATGAGCGGCCCCGTCACGTGGGGCTGCTCATTAAATATGCACTGCTTCCCCCTGTCAATCAGCGGCAGGGGGAAGCAGTGCATATAAGCCCCCAAATGCTGGCACTCGCCCCCCCTTGTAAGGGCCCCCCCCGCTGCTTATATTACCATCCCGGTCTTCTGCTCAGCGCCGCTCCTCGGTGCTCCATCCTCGCTGCTCCGTCCTGCTACATCCGGGATCTCCGGCCGTCGGATCCCGGATGTAGCAGGACGGGAGCAGCGAGGACGGAGCACCGAAGAGCGGCACTGAGCAGAAGTCCGGGATGGTAAGAGAAGCAGCGGGGTGGGGGCCCTTGCAAGGGGAGGCGAGTGCCAGCATTTGGGGGCTGCTGGGTACCCCCAGGGGGCTGCTGTATACCCCCAGGGGGCTGCTGGGTACCCCCAGGGGGCTGCTGGGTACCCCCTGGGGACTGCTGGGTACCCCCAGGGGGCTGCTGGGTACCCCCTGGGGGCTGCTGGATACCCCCAGGGGTTGCTGGGTACCCCCTGGGGGCTGCTGGGTACCCCCGGGGGCCTGCTATATGTACCCCCGGGGGCCTGCTGTTTGTACCCCCGGGGGCCTGCTGTATGTACCCCCGGGGGCCTGCTGTATGTATTCCCGGGGGCCTGCTGTATGTACCCCCAGGGGCCTGCTGTTTGTACCCCCGGGGGCCTGCTGTTTGTACCCCCGGGGGCCTGCTGTATATACCCCTGGGGGCCTGCTGAATACCCCTGGGGGCCTGCTGTATACCACTGGGGGCCTGCTGTATACGATACTACTGGGGCCTGTATACCACTGGGAGGGCCTGTATACCACACTGCTGAGGGCTGTATACCTCACTGCTGGGGGTTGTATACCTGTGCTGGAGTCCACCCTCGGCTTATACGCGAGGCAATAAGTTTTCCCAGTTTTTGGGGGCAAAAGTAGGGGGTCGGCTTATACACGGGTCGACTTATACACGAGTATATACGGTAATTGACACAAAAACACATTAAAGATAAATACTGATAAAAACAATTAAAAAATCATACAACAGAACATAGTGAAATTCAAGATTAGAGATTTCACTAAGGCTGTGTTCACACATTGTGTTTTTTGCACTTTTTTGCGCAGGCGCTTTTTTCAGCGTTTTGCAAAAAAGCCCTGTAAAAAAACGTGGTGCATTCACACACCGCTTTTTTTACGGGGCTACTTGTTCAGTGATGTCACAGAGGGGAGGAAGAATCCTGTTCCTCCTCCCCTGTGTGACATCTGTCACAGCCCCAATTGATCTCACAGTGCATTATACACTGCAAAAGAATGACAAATGTATTAAAAATAATAAAGAGCAGCAGTACCTTGCGTGATGTCATCGTGCTGTCATCAGGCGCTGTGATTAGCCGCTCGCGGTCATGTGATATGTACATCATAGGACGTCACATATCACATGACCGCGAGCGGGCCAATCAGTATTCACAGGCCCTTGCATGTTGATACCTGCAGAAGATCTCCCTGCTCCCGAACACACGGTGGAGGGTAAGTATAACAATCTTTATTACGGTATATATTATTTGTCATTCTTTTACACTGTGTGCAAAATTATTAGGTAAATGAGTATTTTGATCACATGATACTTTTTATACATGTTGTCCTACTCCAAGCTGTATAGGCCAACTACCAATTGAGTAAATCAGGTGATGTGCATCTCTGTAATGAGGAGTGGTGTGGTATAGTGACATCAACACCCTATATAAGGTGTGCTTAATTATTAGGTAAATGCCTTTCCTTAGGCAAAATGGGTCAGAAGAGAGATTTGACGGGTTCTGAAAAGTCCAAAATTGTGAGATGTCTTGCCGAGGGATGCAGCAGTCTTGAAATTGCCAAACTTTTGAAGCATGATCACCGAACAATCAAGCGTTTCATGGCAAATAGCCAACAGTGTGGCAAGAAGCATGTTGGGCAAAAAAGGCGTAAAATAACTGCCCATGAATTGAGGAAAATCAAGTGTGAAGCTGCCAAGATGCCATTTGCCACCAGTTTTGCCATATTTCATAGCTGCAATGTTACTAGAGTATCAAAAAGCACAAGGTGTGCTATACTCAGGGACATGGCCAGGGTAAGGAAGGCTGAAAAACCTTTGAACAAGAAACATAAGATAAAACGTCAAGACTGGGCCAAAAAATATCTTAAGACTGATTTTTCAAAGGTTTTATGGACTGATGAAATGAGAATGACTCTTGATGGACCAAATGGATGGGCCAGAGGCTGGATCAGTAAAGGGCAGAGAGCTCCTCTCCGACTCAAACGCCAGCAAGGTGGAGGTGGAGTACTGGTATGGGCTGGTATCATCAAAGATGAACTTGTGGGACCTTTTCGGGTTGAGGATGGAGTGAAGCTCAACTCCCGGCCCTCTTGCTAGTTTTTGAAAGACAACTTCTTCAAGCAGTGGTACAGGAAGAAGTCGGTATCATTCAAGAAAAACATGATTTTCATGCAGGACAATTCTCCATCACATACATCCAACTACTCCACAGTGTGGCTGGCCAGTAAAGGTCTAAAAGAAGAAAAAATAATTACCTGGCCCCCTTGTTCACCTGATCTGAACCCCATAGAGAACCTGTGGTCCCTCCTAAAATGTGAGATCTACAGGAAGGGAAAACAGTACACCCCTCGGAACAGTGTCTGGGAGGCTGTGGTGGCTGCTGCACGCAATGTTGATCGTGAACAGATCAAGCAACTGACAGAATCTATGGATCCAAGAAATAATGGGAGTGCTGGTGTGTCACGGTCCGCGCTGCTGTGGTATGGATAAACTCACCAAAGAGCCAAAAGTACTTTCATCCTTTATTCCTCCTCTCTCCTACGCGTTTCAGCGCCACACCCGGCGCCTTCCTCAGGGATATTAATATCAATATCCCTGAGGAAGGCGCCGGGTGTGGCGCTGAAACGCGTAGGAGAGAGGAGGAATAAAGGATGAAAGTACTTTTGGCTCTTTGGTGAGTTTATCCATACCACAGCAGCGCGGACCGTGACACACCAGCACTCCCATTATTTCTTGGATTCAAACCACTATCCAGTGGTCGGTGGAGGTCCTGCAGCAGCTGGAACATAGATTCCAAAATTGCCTTCAAATCAGTTGTGGGGTTCACAACTGGACCAGGTGAGCAGCTTTACAGCACCACCCTCACAAATAAGTGTCACTAGTGATAGGGCACTATTGCGCCTCTTGTCCCCCTCCCTATTTTCTTTTTACAGAATCTATGGATGGAAGGCTGTTGAGTGTCATCATAAAGAAAGGTGGCTATATTGGTCTCTAATTTTTTTTTGTTTTGTTTTGGCATATCAGAAATGTTTTTTTCTAAATTTTGTGCAGTTATATTGGTTTACCTGGTGAAAATAAACAAGTGAGATGGGAATATATTAGGTTTTTATTAAGTTGCCTAATAATTTTGCACAGTAATAGTTACCTGCACAAGTAGATATCCTCCTTAAGGTACCGTTACATGGCACGATGTTGGAATGATGTCCGCAACGATCTCGTGGGCGCGCGGTCGTTTTTGACATCATTTCAACATCGCTGGTGAGATGTCAAACATCTAGATATCGTGGACAACTCACCAACGATGTTGTGAGCAGGTATCATTCGTCAACCCCGCGAATGATCCCTGCTCATTACTGTGACTGGGCGAAGTCGTCCATGACATCGTTATCGCGGTGTCACACAGCATGATGCAGCAGGTTGCTGGAGTTGAGATAGTCAGGTTTACCAACATGTTGGTAAACCTGTCAACTCCGACCCAACAATTTATCGTTACAACTTGCCAGAGGCAACAAGGTTGCAACAACATCGCTGGTGTGCCTCCACACCCGTGACGTATCAGCGATGTTGTTAATGATGTTGTGCCATGTAACTGGGCCTTTAGATAGCCAAATCTAACAAAAAACCACTCCAACTTCCAAAAATATTAAGCTTTGATATTTATGAGTCTTTTGGGCTGATTGAGAACATAGTTGTTGATCAATAATAAAAATAATCATCGAAAATACAATTGCCTAATAATTCTGCACACAGTGTACAGTGTATAATGCACTGCAAAATCAAATGGGGCTGTTACAAATGTAAGGGGAGGTGGAACAGGATTCTTCCTCCTCTCTGTGACATCAGAGCCGGCGTATTCCCGCTGGAATTCCAGCGGTTATAATGGGACCTATGGGAGAAAGCGCACGCTAAAAAGCGGAAAGAATTGACATGTTCATTCTTTTAAGGCACGTGCTTTCTCCCATAAAAGCGCGGACGAAAATAGCGCTGCGTGCGGACAGCAAAAGTGAAAGTTCATTCACTTTGCTGTCAAACGCAGATGCAGGTGCACTTTGGGTGGAAAAGCGAGCGCAAAAAAGTGCAGAAAATATGCGACATGTGAACAAGGCCTTATTCACAATTTGAAGGTGGGTAAGGTTTGTACATTAGAATCTGTTTTCATCTAATACGTGTGACTAAGGGTTAATAAGCTCCTGATTCCTGTGTTACAATTGACACTTGCACATCACAAGACAGCAACTTATAAATACAATGAACAGGCAAAGAGTATTATGAGCCAACATAATACGGTATATTAATCATTTGTTAACTATGCAAACAATTTAGGAAAGATTTTCTCAAGAAAAATCTCTGCAAGCAGAATGTTTTATAGTGGATGTGGTGCGCTTTGGATCATGAACTGTTCTAAGCCTTCTCCATACTTTCCTCTTCCCATTATTCTGGTACAGGTTCATTATAGTTTCATCTGTCCAAAGAATGCTTGTCCAAAACTGGGCTGACTTCTTTAGATGTTTTTGACGAAGTCTAATCTGACCTTTCTGTTTTTAAGGCTGATTAATAGTTTGCATGATGGGGTGAACCCTTTGTAGTTGCTCTCATGAAGTCTTCACTTTGTGGTAGACTTACATACCAAAACACCAACTTCCTGGAGAGTGTTCTTCACGGGTGAATGTTGTGAAGGAGTTTTTCTTCACCAGAGAAAGGATTCTGCAATCTACCACCATTGTTGGCTTCCATGGACATTCAGGGCTGTTTGTGTTCCGAAGCTTACCATTCTATTCCTTTTTTGTAAATGTACCAAACTTTTGATTTGGCTCCTCCTAACATTTCTTCTGTCTCCTTGATGGATTTCTTATTTTTCTTCAGCCTACGTATGGTCTGTTTATCTTCCATTGTGATATCCTTTTTTTCGCATGTGGGGTGCTCACAGCAACAGCTTCCAAATGCAAATGCCACACCTGGAATTAGCTCCAGACCTTTAACCTGCTTTATTGATGATGGATTAATGAGGAAATAGTCCATGCAGCCCATTAAGGAGCTTTTGAGATGATTGTCAAATTATAAAATAACAAAACCAGTTATTAAAATTATACCAGAGATGGTCTTCTCAAAGAAGAAGACCAGAAAAGGATTCTGCATCTATTGTGACCTTCTCAAAGACAAGTTGTTGTAGAGAGGTATTTCTTTACATGATTCTATTTCTACAAAGTATACAATTACCGTACCTTACTTTCCGGACACATTCAATTTGTAGTTCACTGACTACAAAAAACTAAAATTCTGACCTCATACATCAGTATTTTGCTTTCTATTTTGTACAGATGCTGGTGGTGTTTCGAAATCCAAAAGATACAGCTGTGTCACTTTTTCACTTCTACAATAGCAATCCAATGCTTCCTGGGTACAATAGCTGGGATGATTTTTTCCCAGACTTCATGGCTGGAAAAGGTACAGTATTAAAAGTTTAACTTTTCTCCAATTGTTTTTATTGTACTTTGCCATTTTTTTTTTTATAATAAAATAGATGTTGCAAGAATAATTTTATAGGAACATGGAACAAAATTAGGACCATTACTTAAATATACTTAAAATGATATAATACAAGAGATATAAATTTAATAAAAAGGTGAGAAAATTCAAAAGATGTTTCCAAGATGTCTAAAATTAGAGTTTGTCCATACCAATGCAAGCTCAAAACTGAATAGCAACGGGAGAGTGATAAGTAGGACAAAAATGGAGATATACATGGCAGGGTGTAGCTCTGGAGGATCAAACAGAGAAGAAGGTAGAATATTCTTTTACCCCATGTTCCTGACATCAATTATTATGTTGCAAAGAGAAAACAATTTCTAGTGTGAAAAAAATCTAGTGGTGAATGTTCTTTTTTTTAGTTTAGCGTGTACCTATTGAGGCAATTATTGATGCAAAGATAGTCCAGAATGACTCTCTACCCTGCATAAGCATTTGTTTGGGGGGGTATACTTGTAGATGCATTGATTTAGGAAGGATTCCTATCGATCTTTATACATATTGTGGTCAGCAATTCAATGTTTAAAGATGTTGTCCAAGCTTTTCCCAAAAATCTGCAATCACTCTATGTGACTGCAGGATTGTGAATCGTGACATCACACATTGCCAGCCGCAAGAGCAGGTGATCATGTGACTGTAGATATGTGATATGTATACTCTAGGCCACATTCAGACTAGACGTTGTAGCCTCATGCAAGGTAAGGAAATTGAGCAAGGCCATGCATGTCTAGTCTGAATGTGTCCTGGCACCTATTAAGCTCACGAAGATAAGTGTCCAGGAGTGGACCCACTGGGCTGTGACACCGAGACTTTGCTATAGCCAAAGGAGGTGGAAATAGGCTTAACTGCTAGTGGTCACCAGTGAGTCTTCTGGGAGTGCGCTTAAGTGGTGCTTCCTCGCATCTCTTCAAGGGCCAGTGCACCCTAACCAGGAAGTAGTTTTCAGCCTATGACTGCGAAGCACAGTGTATTTAAGATGCCTTCCTCCATTGAGAGGTGCCTGACCAATGTGGTCTAAACCCTAGAGACACATAGCTAGTTCTCGGGTCTCCGTTCTGTATACCTATATCCATATAAACCTGCGAGCTTCAGCTTAAATACACTGTGCCTCTCAGTCATAGGCTGAGAAGCATTTCCAGGTTAAAGGGAATCAACCAGCAGGATTTAGAGCTATTTAGCACTAGGATGCTGAATGTAATCATACCTTTACTTAAATGATTGCAGAGAAAAGTGTTATAAAACTCCTGGAAAACAGGACAGCCTTTTGGCTCTAGGCTAAACCATCCACTCCTCTTTTTTATTTCTACTTTCAGTTTTGTCAGGCACCCTGTGACTGTTTTCCAGGAGTTTTATAACACTTTTCACTGCAATTAAGCATAGAATTATTCAAGTAAATGTATTATTGCATTCAGTATCCCAGTATCTGTAAGGCACTGGCTTTACTTTATAGCCCTAAGTCCTGCTGGTTGGTTCCCTTTAAGGTGCACTAGCCCGTTAAAAATGCAAGGATGCAGAGTGTGCCACCCAAGCGTTCTCCCAGGAGACCTGTGCAGTGATCGCAGGCCCTATGTGCAAGAAGACACTGATGGGGAATGGATGGATGGCAATGGACCGCCCACGGCCTGAGTACGCCGCAGATGCTAGTCTACCTGACACATGGAGACTGGTGCCATTGTGATATTGTGATATGCCTTCCCTTTTTCAGGCCAAAAAGAAACTTCTCAAGGAGAAGAGGAGTATTATTGTTCTCTTTAGGCCCCCATGACTTCTCCGCAGGACCAAAACCCTTCCCTTTACAAAGAAGAAACCAGCTCCAGCCAGTGATGAGGACTTCTGGATGAATCCCCTTGGCATGTTCTGCTTAATGTAATTGGACATTGCCTGTGTCTCAGCCTGAGAAAGCAGGTAGACATGACCTCTTGGAGGAGTGAACTGGGAGGAGGCTGATTAGACAGTCGTATGGCCTATTTGGCAGCAGACCAGGGCCGCGTCAGCACCCAGCATACCTGGGAAGATGGTGGGGCCCTGAGCAGCCAGATGGTCAGAAGCCCATCAGGGACAGGTAACCCTGGCAAGAACAGGCCCATCAGGGACACTAAGCCAGTAGCTGAATGCTCCCGCAGTGCTGCCAGTGCACATGGCTAATTTGCATGTAATGGAAATTAGCCATGTGCTGGCTCCCAGGGCTGAGAAGCTTCCTCCTTTGCCAACTACAGCAGAGTGATGAATCATCACCCTGCAACCTCATCATACTGGTGCAGCCTTGCAGGAAGGAAGCACAGACCAGAAGGGACAGCATGTGAGGAGGACATGGCCCTAGGGGAGTGGAGAGAAGGTGAGTATGAAATTTTATTTTTTTACTGTGTGCAGCACAATGGGGGATTATATGTACCAAGAAGAGGACAGGGGACAGATACAGCAGGGCTATAAAGGCTGTTCTGGGCTATAGAGGTTGCTGCTGGGCTATGGAGGCTGTTCTGTGCTATAGAGGCTGCTCTGGGCTATGGAGCCTGTTCTGGGCTATAGAGGTTGCTTCTGGGCTGTGGAGGCTGCTGCTGGACCATATGGAGGCTGCTGCATGCTATGGAGACTGTGCAGTATTATATCGAGGCTGCTGCTGTGCTATGGAGGCTGTTTAGGCTATATGGAGGCTTCTTCTGGGCTATGGAGGCTGTGCTGGGCTACATGGTGGCTGCTGCTTGGCTTATAGAGGCTTTTCTGGGCTATAGAGGCTGCTGCCTGGCTATGGAGGTTGTTCTGGGATATATGGAGGCTACTGCTGGGCTATGGAGGCTGTGCTGGGCTATATGGAGGCTGCTGCTTGGCTATAGAGGCTTGTCTGGGCTATAGAGGCTGCTGCTTGGCTGTGGAAGTTGTTCCGGGCTATATGGAGACTGCTGTGGGCTAAGGAGGATTTTCTGGGCTATATGGAGGCTGCTGATGGGCTATGCAGGCTGTGATGGGCTATAGATGCTGCTGCTGGGCTATGAAGGCTAATCTGGGCTATACAAGCTGCTGTTGGACTGTGAAGGCTGCTGCTGGACTATATGGAGGCTGCGGCTGGGCTTTGGATGCTGTGCTGGGCTATAGAGGCTGCTGTTGGACTAAATGGCAGCTGCTGCTGGGATATGGAGGCTGTACTGGGCTATATGGAGGCTGTGCTATTTATATTATTTGGAGGTTGTGATGTATATATAAAATGGAGGCTGTGCTGTATATATTATTTGAAGGCTGTGCTGTATATGCAATATGGAGGCTGTGCTGTTTATATTACTTGGAGGTTGTGATGTATATATATTATGGAGGCTGTGCTGTTTATATTATTTGGATGCTGTGCTGTATATATTATTTGAAGCCTGTGCTGTATATACAATAAGGAGGCTGTGCTGTTTATATTACTTGGAGGCTATGATGTGTATATGTGGCGCCCCTGCGGGTATGCGCCACAGAGTAGTATTGCATTTATTATTTCTGTGTAATATTATTTTGTAAGTTGCTGGTTTAGAATTAAATCTTATGGAGTCTATTTTTAGCACTCACTTAGGACCGCACCACTTAGAGTAGGGGGAACTGGTAATATAGTAGGTTCCACAGGTGGGGGCGGAGCTTAAGACTGAGTAGAGTGACAGTTGACAGTTTTACCTCAGTCGGTGCTGGGAAGGCAGACAGATTGGTCAGGCCTGGCAGCCCAGCTGAGTGGAGGGTACCCCATCTTTATGTGGGGGCCCAGGACAGATGGCAATGGGCCAGGGCTGGTAGGAGCCAGCTGGTCATGTTGAGGGGACACCGGTGACACGGACAACCGAGGCAGCCAGGAGTTCAACCCTGACTGCAAAGCCGACGAGCTGCAGGCCCAACAGGACCGGGTTGCTGACAACCCCACAAAGGTACCTCACCCCTCAAGCCCAAAAGGCGGTCCTACACTAGTGAGGGAAGACTGAAACCCGGTGTCAGGTGGGAAACGTGTGCGTTCCTGCTGTTCCCATTTGGACCGGAATAAGTCTAGCTAAGCCTACTAGATACAGACTGCAGGACTGGTGGGTGAGCTCTTCAAAGGTGGGAAAGACTGAAAGACAGAGAAAGATAGTAGAAAACCCTGAAAGACAAAGAGAGGACATCTAATGACTCCGTAAGAAAAACCCTGAGTTGGCAACAACACCCTAAAACCAAATTGTACCGTGTTTTGTTATGCCATCAGCCGGTACCGAGTAAAGCAAAGTTAAACTAGAACTGGTTTCTGTTATTCTTCCTGCCGCAGCTCAAAGGACTTAACATCATCAAAATCAACAGCAGAGGGGTAAGAACTGCACCACCATTACCATCACTGTCCTCCCTCACCGTCTCACCACAATAGCTGCCCTGAGGTAAAGCTCCACCTGTGGGGAGCTGTACCACACACTGCTGCCCCCTCCATCACCTCAGTGGCCGGCTGGCAGCAGCGGTATCATCTTATCGGACTCTACAGGTGGCGTCACATTCCCTGTAAATAACCCCTTTTACCCCCACCGTTTACCATCAACATCTGGTATAATTGATCACCAGGGCACGGCACCGGGGTCCCAACCATCCGTGACTCCCCACACTAGCCCCGGTGACCAAGTCCCTCATTCACCATAGCTCTGGTTGAATCAAATTGGCGTCGACGAACAGAACGAACCAGCCTGGTATCTACCAGGTGAAGTGTGCGCCTAAGGACTTTATTACTGATTAACTGTGTGGATTATAAAAACTGAGCCGAGCTGCCATTACACCACCTCACAAAATCAAACTGCGTCACTACAGCAGGAGAAAGAGCGGGAAGATAAGCCCCGCCCCCTCCGCTCTGCCGAGGAGTAACGAAGGTAGTGGCGGGCTCCGGAAAAGCCCGAAAGACTTGCCCATAGAAACTTCGTGGTGGGCGGGCTTAAAAGTGCATAAAGAACTATGTGCCGGCCCAGGGGCATGCCTCGGCCCCTCAGCATACATAAGCCATCCAAGAGGTGCCAAAAAGTCTCCCCGCCCCATTGCTCTCAATCAACCAAGGGGGCGGGTTGAGCACTGTAACGGAAGATCCAGCGAGCATGGAGCCCAGAAGAGGAAAGACCGCCGAACCGGAAAGCCTGATCCGGTTCTCTGAAGAGCCCGACATGACAGGGGAGGAGGACCGAGAGGAAGGAACAGCCGGCGGCGCAGAGGAGGCCAGGCCCCGCGAGCTATGGAGGGTCGTGGTACCAGCACCAACAGCAGCGGCTGGAGAGAGGAGAGTGTCTCTAGCTGCAGTTTCCCAAGGCCACCCAGACCAGGACCTGTATCGTGGGGACATGATCACATATGAACGCCACGCAGGTCCCCGTGGGTGGTTTGCAATCCGGGTTAGTAAAGTCAAGTAATAGAAGTTAACCCGGTATTGCACTGTTAAGAGTGTGAACTCCACTCTAAAGGTACCTTTACACGCCACTACAACAGGCTGGATACAACCCGCTACTTCACGTGCACGAGCACGCACAAACGGTTACAAACGGTAAACGCACCACATTTACACGCCGCCACAAGGTGCGCTACGCTACGCTACATCTATAGCTAGATACATCACCGGGTGTCTCAAGTAGCCATCTGTAGCTCATCTTACCTCATTTACACACCGCTACAACAAGCTAATATGGGCGGACCTGGTGCAGCAGGGACAGCACATAGGCGTGCGACAATTGTGGATTACGAGACGTCCGTACGCTGATAGGACAAAGCAAGAAACCCATGATTGGGCAGGCATCGCAGGAGGCTGTTTAATACATGACGCTCGAGCAATTGTGTAGTGTGACTGGTCAGCTCCTTAAATATGCCTCCCTATGCAGCGACTACCAATCGTCATGCAGGAGCTTCCTCCAATGATCGCTGAAGGGGCGCGGTAACCCGGAGCCTGTGTCACGCCCTAGCTACATACCAGGTACATCGCCTGGTGTATAGACATCCCTTCAGTTCCTTCTTTACACGCCGATACAGCTCGCTACAACCGCCTGTGTAGCCATCTGTTTCCGGGCAGTGCTCGGAAACAGATGTATCTGCTGCCGGCTGTCTCCTACCGTCTTCACACGCCGCTACTACGGGCTATATTGCCGCTACAAGCTACATTTGTAGCGTGTAGCGGGTTGTATCCAGCCTGTTGTAGCGGCGTGTAAAGGTACCTTTATTGTTGAAGTGCATTTGTTCTTTTCACTGTTTAATTCTTGCAGTACATGAATATAAATGTATGCGAAGATTTTCTCTTGTGTTAAATCCTGATGATATTAATCAGAGACATGTTACCTGGTCCCTGTTGGACCGAAAAGGACTAGACTATAGTCAAAGTTTTCAAAGTTAAAGTAACGTTACAAGAAGTGAGCCTCCTGCAAAGGAAGAATATAAGTGAACATAAAAGTTTTCTTTTTTTTATTATATGTTTGAGAGTTACCCAGTTAACCAGTTAATAGAAATGTTCAATGTTATATGTAAAATGCATTTATTCCAGGTTTGGTTTAACACCCGCGGACGGGTGTGTTTCACCAAGGGGGTATGTGGCGCCCCTACGGGTATGCGCCACAGAGTAGTATTGCATTTATTATTTCTGTGTAATATTATTTTGTAAGTTGCTGGTTTAGGATTAAATCTTATGGAATCTATTTTTAGCACTCACTTAGGACCGCACCACTTAGAGTAGGGGGAACTGGTAATATAGTAGGTTCCACAGGTGGGGGCGGAGCTTAGGACTGAGTAGAGTGACAGTTGAAAGTTTTACCTCAGTCGGTGCTGGGAAGGCATACAGATTGGTCAGGCCTGGCAGCCCAGCTGAGTGGAGGGTACCCCATCTTTATGTGGGGGCCCAGGACAGATGGCAACGGGCCAGGGCTGGTAGGAGCCAGCTGGTCATGTTGAGGGGACACCGGTGACACGGACAACCGAGGCAGCCAGGAGTTCAACCCTGACTGCAAAGCCGACGAGCTGCAGGCCCAACAGGACCTGGTTGCTGACAGCCCCACAAAGGTACCTCACCCCTCAAGCCCAAAAGACGGTCCTACACTAGTGAGGGAAGACTGAAACCCGGTGTCAGGTGGGAAACGTGTGCGTTCCTGCTGTTCCCATTTGGACCGGAATAAGTCTAGCTAAGCCTACTAGATACAGACTGCAGGACTGGCGGGTGAGCTCTTCAAAGGTGGGAAAGACTGAAAGACAGAGAAAGATAGTAGAAAACCTGAAAGACAAAGAGAGGACATCTAATGACTCCGTAACAAAAACCCTGAGTTGGCAACAACACCCTAAAACCAAATTGTACCGTGTTTTGTTATGCCATCAGCCGATACCGAGTAAAGCAATGTTAAACTAGAACTGGTTTCTGTTATTCTTCCTGCCGCAGCTCAAAGGACTTAACATCATCAACATCAACAGCAGAGGGGTAAGAACTGCACCACCATTACCATCACTGTCCTCCCTCACCGTCTCACCACAATAGCTGCCCTGAGGTAAAGCTCCACCTGTGGGGAGCTGTACCACACACTGCTGCCCCCTCCATCACCTCAGTGGCCGGCTGGCAGCACCGGTATCATCTTATCGGACTCTACAGGTGGCGTCACGTTCCCTGTAAATAACCCCTTTTACCCCCACCGTTTACCATCAACATCTGGTATAATTGATCACCAGGGCACGGCACCGGGGTCCCGACCATCCGTGACTCCCCACACAGTAGCCCCGGTGACCGAGTCCCTCATCCACCATAGCTCTGGTTGAATCATATATATATTATGGAGGCTGTGCTATTTATATTATTTGGAAGCTGTGCTGTATATATTATTTGGAGGCTGTGCTGTGTTGTATATATAATATGGAGGCTGTGCTGGGCTATATATATTATCTGGAGACTGCTGCTGTGCTGTATATAGTATTTGGAGGCTGTGCTGTATGTATAATATGGAGGCTGTGCAGTATATATAATATGGAGGCTGTGTTTGGCTATATTTATTATTTGGAGGCTGCTGCTGAGCTGCCAAAGCCTCCAAATAATATATACAGCCTGGCACAACTTTCAAATATATACAGCCTGCAGCCTCTATAATATATATACAGCCCAGCAGCAGCCTCTATATTATATATACAGTCTAGCAGTCTTCATATTATATATACTTCCCAGCAGCCTCTATATCATACATGCAGCCCTACACAGCTTCAATATTATATATACAGCCCACCCAGGAGTCTCTATATTATACAGTATATACACAGACTGCAGCTTCTATATTTTATTCATGGATTGCGGTATGTGTTAAAGGGGCCCACAAAAATCTGGAGCCGGCCTTGCAACCGAGTTTTAGTCTCCTTTTTATCGAAGACATCCGTGTAGGACCAGTAAGCAGACGGCAGACCTAGAAGGTTGGTGATGGGTGAATGGGGAGAACAGGTGCAAAACATCTTTTGTGAAGGAACTGTCCCCATTTGAGTATGTCTCCTGACCTCCAGTCCAGAACTGGCTGATGCATATGGAGCCACAGTAAAGCCAGCAGCAGGGGATAAAACATACTGGGAAGCATATGGAATGAGACCTTCACCTAGTACAGCATATCCACCCATACAGTTACTTGCTCAGGGATGAACTGGATTGGTTCTGGCAGGGGTTTGCTATCGACGGAGGAGACACTGATAAGCACCTGAAGTTGCTGGACAGAGATGTGGTACCAATCCACTATGGCCTGTTGCAGAAAGTTGCCAGTAGAACCAGAAACCAGGAAGGCTGATTCCAAGAATCAGACAGAATTGCAGGATATGGACCCAGAGAGCATTAGGAATGAAGAGGACTTTCTCTTACCTAGGATGGCCACTCCGAGGGTCCCAAAACTGGGTAGATTCCCAGCTTGACAGACCAGTCTTGGATCTGGTGTTTTAAGTCCCCTCAATAGAAGCACCCTCCTACAGTTCGCTAGATCTCCAAACTACATCTAGCTAATTCCACTAAGGGCCTTTTCACATAAGGGCTGGGCTGCATTAATGCTGTCAAATGCTAGCTTTAACGCAGTTGAACGCATCTCATAGACATATATGGGAAACACATTGCAAATGCAATGCCAAATGCAGTCGCGGTAGAAACGCATGCGTTTTCACCCAGCGCACAGGAAATATTACCTGCAACTTTTCCTATTCCACTGAGTAAAAATGCATGTGTTTCTACCGCGACTGCGTTAGGCATTGCGTTTGCAATGCGTTTCCCATATAAGTCTATGGAATGTGTTCAACTGCGTTAACGCTAGTGTTTGACAGAGTTAATGCAGTGCAAAAATGCATTGCAGCCAAACACAGAGCAATGCGTTTGATGTGAACTTAGCATTAGTCTACCTCCATGGGCTCTGGCTAGTGGATGGGGACATGATGGGTCGCTGAAATGAGGGAGCCAAAAACTATTCCTTTTCTCTTGGTTTGCCTCTCTGGAAAACTCTTGGAAACGGAGGTCAATGCTAGTAGTCAAGAATACCACGTGTGAGGTAGCTCTTCCTGTACGTGTTGGGAGGATAGTCACAGCAGCACAATTGTAGAAACACAGCAATCACTTTTTTTTAAAAGATCCACAGATTTATTGTCTAGTTTTCATACACCATACATGTACATAGGTCTTTCTTCAGGCAAATAAAACATAAATGTCCATAACATGAAGTCCATTTACCTTGCGGGCTCCGACAGCACAGAAACGCGGTTCAGCTCTGCTCCATCAGAGCTGCACCCTTTCAGGCTGTGCAGTCAAACTGTTGCTTGGCTCCCAGCACACAGGCTCACACACCTGCTCCAGACACTAGGCTCTAAAATGAGAACACACCCTGTCTTGCAGTCCTGGTTCAACACATTCCTGGATATGGGCAGGCATGTTAGAAGACCTGGCATGGAGGGAGAATCCATCCCACCCATTCCTACAGTTTCTCCCAAAACAAGGCCCATATTTGGATCTCCTAAAAACCTCAGTCACATAACATGACCCAGTTCACACTCCTTTATTTCTGTGTTGAACTCACAGTACCCACTGTGAATACAGCACACTCCAACGGGTCTAATAAGGTTTCAGCACACATTCTATGGGACACATAGCAACCTTCATATATCACACCAGTCACTGCCTTACACAGGTCATCTATGGTGGAAAGAACAACTCGACAGGCCAGTGCATCCTTGATTCTTCCTGAGAGTCCCTCCCAGAAGGCAACTACTAATGCTTCATTGTTCCAGCCTATTTCGAAAGACAATGTGCCGAACCTAATAGCATACTGACCCACGGTGAGGTTTCTCTGGCGAATCCTCATGAGAGATGATGACATAGAGGTAACTCATTTGGGCTCATTGAACACCCTGTGGAAGGTCGCTAGGAAGGTTGGCAGGTGAGAGACAACCGGATAATTTCTCTTGTGAGTTCATCTACGCAAGTGCCTCACTAGACAGCTGTGAAATTATGAAGGCTACCTTGGAGCGGTCTGAGACAAAAGGTTGAGGTGATAGCACAAAGTGCAGCAAGCACTGGTTAAGGAACTCTCTGTACAGCTTGGGATCCCCATTAAATGGTAGTAGGTGTGCCAGATGAGACTTGGATTCGGAGTTAGATGTCACAACTTGGTCTGGAGTGACAGGAGGGGCAGGATTCTGCAGAGCATATAAGCGGTAGTCCACAGAGGTAGGTTTGCACTTCACGGTGGTGAAAGAATTCCTGCTGCACCCCAGTAAGCTTGGTTGCATCTGGGGATCTGATGGTTTGCATTGCCGCCAGGCAAGAGTACATGGACTTCATATAAGCCATCATTCTGGCTTGTTCTCTTATTGGCTGGTGAGCTGTTGTTGCACTTCTGGTAGACAGAAAGGTTTGGAGCCAGTGGGATCCATGGCCTGGACAAACTGTTATGCTCATGAGGATGAGTGGACCCAATGGGCTGTGACACCGATTGCAACCTGAAGGAGTGAGCCTAAGAGGGCCACTGAGACTTTTGCTATAGCCACATGAGGTGGAAATAGGATTAGCTGGTAGGTGATCACCAGATGCAGCCCCAGGGAGTCTCAATGCCACAGCAGCCAATGCCAGGGGTAGTTTCTTATGAACAGAGTCTCTGGATAAGCAGGTGAAGCCAGATGACTCAAACTGTCAGGTAGCAAGACTCAGTGGTAGCAAGCTGGTGCAGACTGGTATACCGCACAGCAGGGGCAGGTAGATGCAGACTGGTATATGGGATGGTAGGTGCAGGCAGATACAGATGGTATTTAGCACAGCAGGTACAGGCAGGTGCAGACTCTAACACAAGACGCAGGATTAGCGGTTTTAGGCACAGGATAACAGGCATAGGTATACAGGTGAGGACCTGAGAACTAGCAACATGTCTCTAGGGTTTAGGCCGCGTTGCTCAGGCACCTCACAAAGGGAAGATGCCTTAAAAACACTGTGCCTCTCAGTCATAGGTTGAGAAGTACTTCCGGGATAGGCACTTTAATAGATGCAAGGAAGGGGTGAGTGCTGCCTAAGTGCTCTCAGGAGACCTGTGTAGTGAGCGCAGGCCCTGGGAAAACTCAGACAGGGAGTGGATGGATGGTTTGGGACCGCCAGCGGGGTGAATATGCTGCGGATGCCAGTCTCCCTGTCAAGTGGAGACTGGCACTGCTGTGATAGATGCTACAGTACTCATATAATTTGCTTGTTGTCACAAGCAACCTCACAGCTAACACAATTTGAGGATTCACAAAGTCTGCAGTCATGTCACATAGAGAGCTGCAACTTTGCGGACAACCCTGGGCAACCCCTTTAGGCTACTAAGTTAACATCTGGTGTTTCTTGACACCGAGGCAGGTCCTCCTCATAAACAACTGGAAAGTAGCCGCATAATTCAATAGTAGCCTGTCCTTTTGTGTAATAAGGATGTAGTGAGTGAAGACAAACGCCCCAATTAATGAAAGTACTTACCCCACAAAACTGCTTTGAAAAACGCTTTGAAAAGTCACCAGATTTTGGCACAATCAATTTGATCAATATTGGCTGTGTTTATTACACTCAAAATGTTATGGCAGTGATAAGATGCGCCACAGTCATTAAGTGACGTATGCCTCTTAATGAATTTGGCACATCTTAACTGTCACTAAAGGTACCGTTACACGCTGCAATGTTGAAACGATATCACTAACAATCTCGGGGCGCGCGGTCGTTAGGACATCGTTTTGACATCGTTGGTGAGATGTCACATGTATAGATATCGTGGACGACGCACCAATGATGTAGCGAGCAGCAATCGTTCACACAACCCAGCGATCTATACTTGCTCATTGCAAGTCGGTTGTTCATGACATCGTTATCGCGGTGTCACACAGAACGATGCAGCAGGTTGGTTGATCGAGTATCGTGTGATTTGAAAACATGTTCTCAAATCTGTGATCAACGATCCTACGATTTATCATAGTCGTATCGCTGTGTTACATTCAACGACGGCCTAATGATGTTGTTTCAACGACTCCAAACCCGTGACGTTTGAGCGATATTGTTCACGATATCTTACCGTGTAACGGGGTCTTAAGACTGGCATAAAACACAACAGTCTTAATGAATTGCATCTAAGATGTTATGAAATCTTAAAGGTCATCGCTGAACTGAAAGATATTCATCAATTCCATGTAATAGCACAAATGTTTTACTTTTACCAACACTTTACAGTATTTCTTAATACCTAAAATTCCTTTTTGTCCCTTCTGATATTGTGCTGACTGTATAATCATCTTAAATACACGTGTAAGGAGATGGACATATTGCCGATGTCCCCCCTCGAAGAGATCAGTAATGTTGATATAATGTATAATATCATAAGTGTTAATAAGGTGCTATGTATAATGTATTGTATTACGTCGACAGTAGGGCAAGAAGCAGTTAATGTTTGGGACTAGCCCAGAGTGGGAAGGACATGTGCAAAGGAACACTGATGGTTTTGACTCGCCCAAGGTATGGGGTACTTAGATCTCGGACATAGATTCGGGGTGCTGTCACTGGTGGTCGGTGTCCGAGTCTGTGGTCCTGGTGGTCACTGAAAATAATCGATCGTTCATGACGCCACCTGCAGTTTCTGATGATAACACCAGCGCCGCTATCAGACCTCCGGAGATGATGGTATTTCAGCCAGTTGCATTTGCTCCCTGTAGGCGAAGCAGGATCTCCGGGGCAGAGTTGCTGCTGTGCTGGTTGTCGTGGTAGCAGCACTGTAGTGTACGGAATAAGACAAAAGAGGCTTTCTTTGCTCTGTACTGGTATTTACTGGTCACTTCTCAACACAGTTCAATATCAGGTTAACAGTCACACAGTCCCGGGTAGCTGGCCTGGGTAGTGGTCGCTGAATGGGGCATCTCAATGTGGCTTAGGCAGATGTCCCACTTTGCTATGCTCTTGGTGACCCAGAGGCTAGACTCTACTGGGTCTAACCGGTTTTGGCGGTTCAGAGTTAGACTTGCCTGTGATGCTCCTGGAGCCGGTTCTCCACTCTATGGACCAGGGATTCCCCCAGACTGTGTACTCAGATAGTTTGGCACTGGGTTTCTCTCCTTCTTCCTCGGGTCACCACTCCTTTTGGGTGCCCTGTTTGTGCATCCCCCTGAAGGGTCCTCCTCGAATCTGCTCACTGTCTGTTCTCAACTCCGTTCTCTGTTCTGTTCTAGCTTCCCGCCTTCCACTACCACTCTTATAACCTCCCCCCAGGATCGGTTACCTAGGTAACAGGTTGAACCAATTGGTCCCCTGAAGCTAAAGGTGTGTGGATGCAGTGTAAAAAGCCACATATTAACCTCCCCTTTTACTGGCCACAAGGGATACCATACACGCTGGTCTGGGTGCAGTACCCTTTAGTGGCGCACCGACCAGTGGGGCGCCACAGTTTCTTGCAGGAAGCCTTCGTCAGGAAATATTCTATACAACATATGAAATAAAAAAAAGAAGAATATTACAATTAAATTATGAAATCAAATACAATAATGGTAACAAAAAGGTGCCCATGGAATCCTGACCTGGTGCAGTAACTGGCGTGTGTGTTTAAGGTACTGTGAAATTTCTTTTGCACCAAAAAAAATAAAAAAATCTCAAAAGAAAGATGTTTTTCAGACTACAATTTTTTTCCTGTAGTGTGCCAGAGATAAAAACTCTTTACTGTAGTTCATCTCTTTACTCCAGAACACCTATTAAGTGGTCGAGCTTGAATATACCCATTCCAGAGTGACAGACAGACTTAAAGTCTAGTTAATCAATGCTGCCACATGACATGGGTGTCTCTTTAGTGAGAGGAGACCAAGATGGTGACAGCGATATCCTGAGTGGAGAGACCAAGATAGAAAGAAGTGAGTTAATGAGCAAGGAAAAAGACCTGACTGAAGACAGAGTGCCGGTTTACTTGTGACGTTGCAGTGACCTCGTAGCTATGTTGCTGATCTTTGGTACAATGGCTAGGGCCATTTTTCGATCATTGGTCTCTCGCTGGGTAGCCAGCATTACCGTGTGTGACACCGGGAGACCAACGATCATCGACCTCCCAGCGCAGCACAGCACACGCTGGGAGCTAGTAACCAGGGAAAACAGCGGGTAACTAAGCAGAGCGCTGCACTTAGTTACCTGCTGTTTACCCTGGTCACCAGCTTCCAGCATGTGTTGTACAGCACTGGGAGCTGGTAACCAGGGTAAACAGCGGGTAACTAAGTGCAGTGCTCTGCTTAGTTACCCGCTGTTTACCCTGGATACCAGCGCTCTCACTGGTCGCTGATCGCTGGTGAGTCTGCCTGTTTGACAGCTCACCAGCGATCAGATAACGATGTCCCAGCGACCCCATCGTTGGTGGGGACGCTGAATGATTGTTATGTGTAAACCGGCCCTAAGAAGATGCCTGGTAGAGCAGCCCAGAGAATACAACTCACAAAGGTAATAGGCCAGGATGAGACAGAATTGAGACAAAGTGAGTGCCACAAATAGAAGTTCTCTAAGCATCAGAAAGCTCAAACCTCACTCTGGCTATGTTGGCAAAAGATTCCCTTTAAGAGGAGAATAAGACATGGAGTCGGGGCAAGAGGAACTGACTTTTATGGACTGTATGTTGTACTTAGCTGGACAGTGGTGAAAAAAGTCAAGTAATTGGAGGCAGAAACAAGTGGGTTGAAAATATAAAGAGATTATGTGTTGAAAAACTCTGTATTTATGAAGAAATGTACGACAAGTTGTGTACCCGCTATCTGCTGTATATAATTGCCATCAAGTAGTTGTGCAGTAAAATAGCATTTTTAAAGAGCTGGTGGTCTTCCTCAATGAAATGGGTAATATCTGGTCCTGGGCAGCCGAAGTCAACTGCATCAAGCGGCCTTCAAAGGCATACCTCCTCCATAGACCATGTCCACAAGCCCAGAGAACCCTTCTTTCTTTTAACATGTGGGGTGCAAGAGAAGAAGACCTCTCCTACAGCTATCGCCCTGCACCTTGTTACAGATGTCAATGTTATTGAATAAAAATTAGTAATGCCTTAATTTTGCACAGTTATAATAGAGCTATGTCCATTGGTACCAAGTTTCCATGATTTCTAGTTCATAATCTGGATTTTTCATCTCAATTTCAGAATAAATATTTACTTTTGATTATTTTAGTTGTTTGGGGATCATATTTTGATCATGCAGCAGCTTGGAACAAACATCTTGCTGAAGACACAGTTTTGCTGATGACATTTGAAGATATGAAAGAAGTAAGTAAGCTTTTACTCTGCTGAATGATGGCTTACTATATATCCAATTATGTATTTGCCCCCAAGGCTTTAAAATGACATGATAAATGCTGAGACATTCCGCTTCGCAAGCTGGTAGCAGCTGAGCCCCAGAATTGCGCGATTTTTTTCCTTGTGTCCTAAAACGGATTTGTCACCAGATTTGCCAACACAAACTGCATACATAAATAGATTGATCTCTTAGCACTGTTGGAACTGATGTACTTACTTTGAAACTATGTGACTGTCTAAATCTGATATTAAGTTGAGTATTTTATGAGAGTGGCTTATTTTAATATCAGACAAGGTGAACTTTAAATAACATTATACAACTATTCTAATATGGATTTTCGTAGTAAATATACAAGCTTCACCGGGTGCAGAGATCAATTTAAAGGAAACCTGTAAGGTCCCGTATGCCCTTCAACCTAGCAGTAGTGACATGTGTACCCCAAAATTCCCTGCCTAACCAGCACTGCTATTTTCTAAAATCAATGTTTATAAAAAGCATTTATAACCTGCGCCTTCTCTATACTAATTAGGCCTTTGACTAGTCGAAAGGGTGTTGTTTCCCTAGTGGGTGTGATTTCCAAGAGCTGGCATCATTGCAGCTCCTGGAGATATTGTGCATGTGCGTGGCTCGTTTTGCCAGCGTTAGTGCGCTTCTGAAGCTGGGTATACGTGTCCAGGCTTCAGAGAGGTGCACTGCACATGATCGGAAGATTAGCTTCTGCACTTAAGATAATACGCAGTGCACTTCAGAAGCTGGGTGTACGCATTCTGGCTTCAGAGAGGTGCACTGTGCATGATTGGAAAAACATTTTCTCTATGAAGACGGGATGCAAATGTAAAGACCCCCGACAATGGCGGGATCAGTACTCGTTTCAATACAGTGGTGCCACTGACAGGAAATATGACCTCCCAACCCAGTGGTATAACAACAAGATTTATTAAGCGTAACTCGCCACTGTTTTTATGGGGGAAAAAAATAAATTATTCTTCTTTACTCTAACAGTGAATGGATTAAGCAATAAACGTAATTCCAGCAACTCTTATACAATAAGATCCTACCAGGAGAATGCCACATATCCCTGGTCAGAATAAGAGGTTGTCTTCCCTTGGGCCAACAATGCCACTCCTTCCCCTGAATGTGTCCAGACCTAAACAGGGCTAGTTCTTATGGGGAAGCCCGTGATATGTGTCCTTTCTCTTGATTCACAATCTTAACCCTACCCCAACCACCTAATTTTCCGGGATCCCGGTGTTACCTATCAGCTGCGCAGCTAGGCAGATTCAAAATTACTATGTAAAATGGGAGATCTAGCGCTTACTGTAATTTTATGACCCACTGGGATTTAAAAACCAAACAATTAATTAAAAAATGTACATTTTATTTTCATCAATTCTAAAATCAATCAATTTTTTATATAATTTTCTTAGACAATTTTTTGTATACTTTTTGGTATAAAAACTTCAATTTGTTAAAATTCAATAACTGTTTATAAATAAAATTCTGCGGTGTTTCCCTTGATGGTTTCAATGGTTAAACTTTACTGGGTCTTTGCTTGTGGGTACTGTGTTATTCTTTCATTTTGGTGCCTTTATCTGTAGGAGATAACATATAATAAATTTCATTTGGCATGCAAACTTTGTATGGATTTGCTTGATTAGTGGAACACCAGAACTCACCTGGTGTTTGCTATTGTTGCTCAGAAAAACCGCTTCCTATCGTGGTCATCAATGGATAGACCTGTTGATACACCTTTTAATTAGTTTGCTTAAACAGCTATGCACTAATTAGTTATAGACACTTCATGGAGTTGTTTTTTATATTTTGTATACACCTTGTATGTTTCCTGTATATCTTTGGTTCTGTTGTGTGTGTGGGTTAGGTTCTTTCTCTGTTTAGAAAAACACGGTATGATTACAGTTTGTTTGCTGTAGTTGTTCCAGCTTTAATTGTTAATGTGATTACCTCTGTTTGTCTTGTCAAGACCCTGGTGCTGTATTTGTTGAGGTTACACTTTTTTCAGTTGTAGTCTGCAATTATAATGTGTATATTTAAGGGGGTGTCACACGCGTCAATATCGCCTGCACGATATCGACTGCACGTGACGTTGCAGCGATATTGACGCGTGTGACATACTGCATCAACCAGCGATAAATCGCTGGTTGATGATCGCCAGGTTTCAGAACCAGCTCTGAAACCTGGCGATTGTCGCCCGGTGGACACGCAGCATCGCTGCGTGTGACACCGGGAGCGAGCGATATTCCAGCTCCCAGCGCCTGTCACAAGCGCTGGGAGCTGGTCTCCAAGGTACACTGCGGGTAACTAGGCAGCGCGCGCTGCCTAGATACCCGACGTGTACCTTAGTTACCAGCCTCCTCCGCTCACCGTGTGAGCGGAGGAGGCTGGTAACTAAGGTACACGTCGGGTATCTAGGCAGCGCGCGCTGCCTAGATACCCGACTGTGTACCTTAGTTACCAGCCTCCTCCGCTCACCGGGTGAGCAGAGGAGGCTGGTAACTAAGGTACACGTCGGGTATCTAGGCAGCGCGCGCTGCCTAGTTACCCGCAGTGTACCTTGGAGACCAGGCTGCTCCCGCTTCCAGCAGGCTGGCAGCGGGAGCAGGACATCGTGGAAACGATATTTAAATCGTTTCCATGATGTCACTGGTCAATTGATCGCTGGTGAGTCTGTCTGTGTGACAGCTCACCAGCAATCAGCCGTCAATGTCGTCAGCGATCAGATCGCTGACGACATTGACGCGTGTGACACCCCCTTAAGGATTCACCACTGCAAACTTGTTGATGTCTTATGCTTTCAACTAGTTACCATGGGCTAGTGCTATAGTGTGCATAATGACCATTCACTACTGCAAACCTATTTTGTGGCTTATGTCTTCAGCTGATTTAACACAAAGGCTAATCCTGTGGTTTGTAAATCATATGTATTTGTACTCACTCTTTGGCGGGCTTGTATATAATCGTATCCTTTGGAGCAACTTTCAAGTCTCCCCGCGGTGCTGTTCGCGCTCACTGCGGCCGACAGTGGCGCGCCCGACTTCCGGGTTCGCTGACGTCAGCGTGCGTCCGCGGTCACGTTACTAGTTGCGTGCATATAATTCCAGCTGACCCTGCGTCCGTCGGTTAGGGCTGACAGTGGGTGTTGTTTGCATAGGATGGGCGGGGTTCGCATGCCAAATCTGATTAATTATACGTTATTATACGTCTCCTACAGATAAAGGCACCAAAATGAAAGAATAACACAGTACCCACAAGCAAAGACCATGTAAACCATTGAAACCATCAAGGGAAACACCGCAGAATTTTATTTATAAACAGTTATTGAATTTTAACAAATTGAAGTTTTTATACCAAAAAGTATACAAAAAATTGTAGAAGAAAATTATATAAAAAATTGATTGATTTTAGAATTGATGAAAATTAAATGTAAATTTTTCAATTAATTGGTTGGTTTTTAATTCCCAGTGAGTCATAAAATTACAGTAAGCGCTAGATCTCCCATTTTACATACTAATTATTAACTCTTGAAGATTATACAGTTTATACACACACGGAAAGTCTTCTCAGATCTTTAGCTGCTACTCAACATGGGCTGACTCCAGTGTACAAACAATTATCTCTAACTAGATTAAAAATTACATTCACATGACAACTCTAACATTTAAAACAATCGTTCTTCATTTCCTATCACAGGAATCTTTTTTGCTAGCAATTTCCATTTAGTCAACAGTCTCTGCAGAAGATTCAATTCAGATGGATGGGTGCCTTGGGAGCTTCACTACTGGCTGTGGCCTTTTGGATCTTCGCAATGTGCTATAGCTGCGGTTCTTGATAATGTCAACACAGTTCATGCTTTACTGACACACTCCCCTTATAGACAAGTCATTCAGATTAGTCCAGTCACCTAGGTCCTAGCTGACCCTAACTAGCTAGTTGGACTGGTCAAAAAGTATTCAAAATAAGTAGATGAACAAGAGGTACCTTATCCTTGGTTGTAACAAAAGGTGCTTTACCCTGTATAGGTGCCGTGTCATTTCTCTCAAGATGGCCACCTTCTTCCCTTACTATCCCACTGATGGCCTTCCCTGCTTACTCCACCGAACATAGTTAAGGGTTAACTGTCCCAGGCATCACCGTTCACAGGAGCATGAAACTGCTGCACTCCACAGGGGATCAGGTTCGCTCGCTCAGGTCCTTTCCCTTTTTCCGGAGCAGAAAATGCATGTCTAGTCCCTGCTCTGCCTCCATGGCGACGACTTGCCTCTCACCAAACAAGCCTCATCTCTCCTCAGCTTGAGTGGTAAAGTGATGATGCATTAAAAGCAATTTACCCATCCAGCAACAAAATTGTATTTTCACTGCAAAGTTCTTTTATTAAATTCACCACAGCATATCTAAAATTATTCAAGCTTTATTCTTCTAAATACTTAATAAATTCAAAATAGCAGGTGTTACTGACATCTAGTAGTCATATGTTATTGCTACAGGTGTGACTCATTAATAGACACTACTGAAACGTACAGCTCTGTACACCTTCTTACACGTACACCCAGTTTCAGAGGCGCATTAACGATAGCAAATCAATCCGCATACATGCGCATTATTTCCAGGACGTGCAATAAAGCCATCTCTTGGATATTATGTTATCACGCCCTGCCCGTAGGGGTGTAATAACATGGAAAGAGGCCAACTAGTCTGGGGAAACAATGCCCCTTTGATAAATCAAAGGTCTGATTAGCATAGAGAAAGTGCAGGTAGTAAATGCTTTTATAAACATTGATTTTAGGAAACAGCATTAGACAGGGCTGGTTAGGCAGGTAATGTTGGAGTACACATGTTACTGCTACTACATAGGTTGGAGCGCATAAGGTGCCTGACAGTTTCCAATAATAAATGTATGCTTTATGTATGTGTTGCAGGCATGAAAATGACCCACCCTAGGGCCCATGGGTTACCCAGTCCCTGGCGGTTGCAGTGGAGAATGTTATGGGTGGCTTCCCCGAGCCCATGGCCCTGGTGGTGGCTGAAAAATGGCAAAAAGGAAAAAATAAAATTAAAGAAAGTCTCATGACACCACCTACGGTACCCAGTAATGATACCAGCACTGCTTTCAGACCTCCGGGGATTTTAATGCTAGATGATAACGCTACCCGTAGGTGGAGGTGGGTCCCCGGGGCAGTGATGTGGAATAGGAATTTTGCACAGGGAGATGGCACTGCAGGCGTGCTGCTGACACACTCTATATGTTGGGCAGGATCAGGGCTGTAAGAACTGACACTCACACACTGAAAGTGGTTTCCGTACCTTTTACTGATGTTGTTGCAAAGTAACGTCCAGGGTACACTCCAGGTGATCGGGAGGCACTTCAGGATCTCCACACCCGGTGAGTTATGAGGCCTCCTTGTCCTTGTGGGTGTGCTTAAGTCCTGGCCTGTCTGGAACCTGGCCTGACCTCTCCTGTGTCTCTCACTTGTATTGCAGGCGGGGAGAACCCTCTGTTCTCCTGCGGTTCCTGGCTCTCGTGGTTGCTGTGCTACAAGTGTCACAGAAGACTGAAGTCTTCTTGGTTGACTGTTTTTTGCTGGGCTAAGTAATCCCTGACAGACTTGGACTCCGGTGTGACTTGGACACAGAAGCTGCGTGTGTATGTGTGTGCACGTGTGAGTATGTATGTGCATATGTGAGTGCATGTGTGTACATATGTGTGCACGTGTATGTATGTGCATGTGTGTGTCTGTATATGTGTGCATGTGTATGTGCATGTATGTGTATGCATGTATGTGTATGTATGTTTGCATATGCACATGTGTGCGTGTATGCACATGTGTATGCATATGTGTGCATGTATGTATGTATATGTGTGTATGTGTATGTTCGTGTGTATGCACATATGTGTATGTGCGTGTATTTGCATGTGTGTATATATGTAAATCTGTATATATGTGTGTGCATGTATGTGTGTATGTGAGCGTGCATATGCATGTATGTGTGTGTATGTGTGCATGCGTGTGCATGTATGTATAAGTATGTGTCTGTACGTGTGTCTGTACATGCGTGTATACATGTGTGCATGTGTATATGTGCGAGTATGCATGTGTATGTGTGTGCATGTATGTGTGTGTTTGTGCATGAGTGTGTATATGCGTGTGTGTGTGCGTATATGTGTGTATATGCATGTGTATGTATGTGTGTATGCATACATGTGCATGTGAGTGTATGCTCATGTATGTGTATGTGCACATGTATATGCATGCGTGTGTATGTGTATGTGCATGTGTATATGTGAATGCGCATGTGTGTATGTTTGCGTATGTGTATATGTGTGTCTGCACCCACCTATTAAACTTCAAAGCTCTGTCTGTGGCCTGTGTGTATAGATGCAGAAGAGGTGCGACGCCCTCTGTAGCCACCAGAGGGTACCCACACCTCATCTCATCCTGGACACAGAGGTCACAGACAGAGCCTCAGAGTCTCCTAGCATGGTGGGCGGAGGTGGGTGTAGTGGTGCGACGGGGGTGTCAGACAACAGGCGTTGTGGGCAGCGGGCGTATCAGGCAACAGGCATGTCAGGTAGCAAACGTCTTGGGCTATGGCCTTGGCATGCAGCTGGGCCAATGTACGGCTGAGCAGGTGTGCGTCCGGGTGTGCGACCAGGCATGCTTAGTGCAGTGAAGTTTGTAGCGGCTGCCGTCTTATTGGGACATCCATTACATGGGTGTCCCAATATGGCTTCCGGCTTACTTCTGGTCAGCGCAGTGGATTGTGAGATTCGGCCTCGTAAAGATGGAAGTGGATGACGGACGCCATTAGATGAGCATATAGATAGATGCTCGTGGTAAAGGAAAAATATGTCTCTGGGTGAACAATAGCTATGATTATGATAGTAAGAGTGTGGTACAAAAAGATGGAAAAAAGATGCCTCCGAGTACCAACGTTGAGGGATACCTGGGGAAGCTTCACGCATGCGGATAATGTGTTTTGTACCCCTTCCTGACTGGATTTCAGGTGCAGAGGGTTTAAGGCATCTGGCTGGGCCTCGGCCTCCGTGAAGGTGGCTGCAAGGACATGTTGGTGAGAGCACATGAATTGTAACAGTTAAAAATTGAAAGTTGAAAATATGCCAGTTGACCTAGAAATCGCACCCACAATGACCTGTTTAAGGCTCCATTCACACTGCGTTTTCAGACTGTTTTTGGTCATCAGTTTTTGTAGCCAAAACCAGGAGTGGATGATAAATACAAAGTCGTGCCCATGTTTCTATTAAAGTTTTCCTCTTTTCCACTCTTGATTTTGGCTACAAAAACTGATGAGCAAAAAACAGAGCAAAAAACAGAGCAAAAAACAGAGCAAAAAACAGAGCAAAAAACAGAGCAAAAAACAGAGCAAAAAGGCACAGTGTGAATGTAGCCTAAATATCACATTCCCACTATTCGCCGTTTCAGAGGAGTTCTTGTGACAGACAAACTCACACACTTAGGGCCACTTTACACACACCAACTTATCTGTCCAACTTCTGAACAACTTAAGGCCACGTCACACGCATCAATCTTATGAGCGATATTGTTAGCGATCACGTGCATGCGCGATCGCTAACAATATCGCTCACATCGCTGGTGAGCTGTCACACAAACAGACTCACCAGCGATGTGGAGCAGCGAGATCGCTGGTAACTATGGTAAACGTCGGGTTACTAGGCGCCGCGCGGCGCTTAGTAACCCGACGTTTACCATAGATACCATCTCCCAGCATAGGCTCTGCCGCTGGGAGATCGTTCATCGTGGTGTCACACACCACGATGATGCAGATTGATCAAGCGATTATCGCTTGATATGAGCTCCAGCTCACAAATCTGCAATCAAACAATCAAGCGATTTTACATTGTAAAATCGCTTGATTACACGCAGCGACGGACAAACGATATCGCTTAAGCGATCAAAAAAGCAGATCGCTTAAGCGATATCGCTCACAAGATTGACGCGTGTGACGTGGTCTTTACTGGCTGCAGTGAAATCATGGACACATTGCTCCATTTTGTTGCTGTGTACAAATGGAGCAATGTGTCCATGATTTCACTGCAACCAGTAAGTTGTTCAGAAGTTGGACAGATAAGTTGGTGTGTGTAAAGTGGCCCAAACTTTCCATAGATTATACTATTGGTTGTGCTCTCTGGCTATATGCAATATCTTTTAACTTTTACTACTGCTTGAATTGTTTTCTGCACCCAATATGAGTATTTATCATAGCTGTTCACCTTAGCCCTCTACAATTGATCCATTTGTTTTCAATTCCATCTCATAATGGCTTGCCACTAGATCGTTGTGTGCTTCTAAAATCACTTCTTTCATTAAAAGTCTCAGAACAAATATATACAAAAAACTGAGCAGGAGCAAACATAAGTGATATAAGGCCCCGTTACATGGCACAATATCGTTAATGACATCGCTGATACGTCACCGGTTTGGAGGCATACCATGTTGTTGCGACCTTGTTGTGTGTGACTCTGGCAAGTTGCTACGATATATCGTTGGATCGGAGTTGACAGGTTTACCAACATGTTGTAAAACCTGACAATCTCAACTCAAGCAACCTCCTGCATCGTTCTGTGTGACACCGTGATAACGATGTCGTGGATGACTTCGCTCATTCACAGCAATGAGCAGGGATCGTTCGTGGGGTTTGCGAATGATACTTGCTCACAACATCGTTGATGAGTTGTCCACGATATCTAGACGTGACATCTCACCAGCGATGTTAAAATGACGTCAAAAACAACCGCGTGCCCCCGAGATCATTGCCGACATAATTTCAACATCGTGCCGTGTAACGGGGCCTTACACTCATTGGTCTTAGTTACACACCTACTCTTATC
Organism: Allobates femoralis; assembly: GCA_033576535.1. Taxonomy (NCBI): domain Eukaryota; kingdom Metazoa; phylum Chordata; class Amphibia; order Anura; family Aromobatidae; genus Allobates; species Allobates femoralis. The sequence continues at coordinate 477,442,713 of JARQOC010000001.1, read as the reverse complement.
TGTACATCCTGCTCTGTTTGATCTCCCCCTGTGTAACATCTAAATGCTCATACTAATTGCAATCTCCCAATTCCCTACTGCTGACTCTTTAGCCTGTCTCATTGCAGCTCCTCCCTTCAATTCTCACCTTATCCATTTCATGTTCACATAAGGCCCCATTACATGGTACGAGATCGTGAACTATAGCGCTCAAGCTTGGAGTCGTTCAAACGACATCGTTAGGACGTCGTTGCGTGTAACACCGAGATAAGACTACGATAAATCATTGATCGCAGATTTGAGAACATGTTCTCAAATTAAACGATCCTCGATCAGCCAATCTGCTGCATCGTTGTGTGTGACATCGCGATAACGATGTCGTTAACGAATTCGCCTCGGTTGTACAAGCGATAGCTGCTCGCCACATCGTTGGTGCGTCGGCCACGATATATCTAGACGTGTGACATCTCACCAACGATTTCAAAAAGATGTCCTAACGACCGCGCTCCCGTGAGATTGCTGGTGATATCGTTACAACATTGAAGCGTGTAACGGTACCTTTAGAAACATTTAAAAAAAAAGCCTGGTCTGATGACCGTGGTCTGATTATGTCTTCAAAGTATATTGCAGAAATATACCAGAAATAGTCCAAGAATAGGACAAAAAGTAGGACCTATCACTATTTAACAAACTTATTTGCCTTTATTTTCTCACCTTGCTCTTTGACCATGCTGACATTTGCCCTTTCAGTTTTTTCTCCACTAATCCTCACTCTCCTTCACTATACATAAACCCACCAACTCTCTCTTCTATTTCACAAGCTACCGCAATCTCTTACATGTGAAATCTGACCCCCGTCCCTTGCCCCCTCTCTGTGGAGCACTTTGGAATGCCCACTCCATCCGCAACAAACTCCACATGATCCATGACCTTTTTACCTCCAGCAATCTTCCCTTCCTGGGCCTCACTGAGACCTGACGGACACATTCTTTCACTGCCCCCCATTCAGCACTGAAATATGGCGGCCTCCATTTTACCCACACTCCTCGCCCTGGCAAAAGACATTCCTTCTATCTTCAAACTGCTCCTTCCACACATTCCAACCCCCACCCTCCCTCATCCTCCCTTCTTTCGAAGTTTACTCTGTCCGCATCTACTCTCCTAATCTCCAAATGGCCATTATATACTGATCTCCAGGCTCGACCACCTCTTTCATTGACCAATTCTCCACCGAGCTTCTTCACTTTCTCTTTGCTGACATTCCCACCATCATCATGGGCGACTTCAATAACCCTACTGACACCCACCAGTCAGCAGCCTCCAAACTCCTGTCACTTACCTCATACTTTGGATTCACTCAGTGGTGCTCCACAGCCACCCACACAGACAGACATTCCTTAGACCTTATCTTCACCTGCCTCTGTTCCCTATCTAATCTCACAACCTCCCCTCTCTCCCTATCTGAACACCATGTACTCACTTTCTCATCCTTGTCTTCCTCACCCGACACCCATGTCCAGCCACTAGCACATCCTCACAGAAACCTCACACTTCTAGACATTCACAAACTCTCAGACTCTGTTCTACCTCTGTCTTCCATATCCTCGCTCCACGACACGGACAGCGCCACCGCTTACTATAATGCCACCCTCACATCAGCAATAGACCCTGTCTCCCCTCTTGCGCATGGCAAAGTTCAATGAATCAATGGGCAACCCTGGCTCAACATCCTCACAAAAAAAACTTTGGCAAGTGTCCAGGGTTTGTTTGACGACTTCACTGCTTTAAAATGAGCTACACTTGCCTTCAAATCAACCCTCATCTCTGCTAAACAGACCTACTTCACAAACATTGTATCTTACTTACCCTACAACCCCAAACAACTGCTCAGCACATTTAACTCTTTCCTCTGCCCACCATTGTCCCCTCCGACCTCCCTCATCTCTGCCAACGACTTTGCCACATACTTCAAAAAATAAGATCGACCTAACAAGGCAAGCCTTTATTGCTCCACCACCCCAACCACTCCATATATCAGACCTCTGCCCTTCCCTCATAACCTCCCTCTCCAACATCACTGAAGGAGAGCTTACCCATCTCCTTTCCAAATACCACCTCACCACTTGTGCACCTCATCCCTTCCCAATCTCACCACCACGCTTATCCCAGCCCTAACCAATCTCTTCAACCTATCGCTAACTTCTGATACTTTCCCCTCTGTGTTCAAACATGCCACGATCACACACAACCTCAAAAAGCCAAACCTTGACCCGACTACTATGCCCAACTATTGCCCCATATTACTGCTCCCGTTTGCTTCCAAACTCCTTGAGCAACACGTCCATGCTCAACTTTCCTCCCACCTCTCGTGTAACTCTCTCGACAGCCTTCAATCTGACTTCTGGCCCCACCACTCCACCGATGCTTTCCTGACCAAAAATACTAACAACTTACTGCCAAAGCTAACAGACAATTCTCCATCCTCCTCCTTCTAGACCTGTATTCGGCCTTTGACACAGTTGATCACTTCCTCCTCCTATACATCCTCTCTTCCCTTGGCACCAAAGACCTTGCCCTCTCCTGGAATGCCTCATACCTTTCTGACTGCACATGTAGCATTTTCCACTCACACACTACCTCCTCATGCCACCCTCTCTCTGTTGGAGTCCCACAAAGCTCTGTCATGGGGCCCCGACTTTTCTCCATTTATACTCTTGGCCTAGGACTAAAAGCCCTATGGCTTCCAGTACCACCTGTAAGCTGACGAAACTCAAATCTACCTCTCTGGCCCAGATATTAACTCTCTGCTATAATAGTATAATAGAAGTGTGCTCACTGTTTTTGGCGTGGTGCCACAGGGCAAAAATTTGCAATATTTAAGAGAATGAACCCTGGCACACACAAAAAAGTCAAAACGGAATCATGTGCAAAGATCCTTTTATTTCAAATTATCTCATAATCCCGACGATCGTTTCAAACATTTAGTTTTTCATCAGGGGATGGATCTGTAATAGTCATATATATAAACATGACAGTCAATATATTTCATAAACAGCATAATATACATTATCATAAGCATCATGCTAACTGATATATGGTCTCAGTACAATGATGGGAAACAACTTATTGTCAGCATAATCATATGATAACTGAACATAAATCTGAATACAGGAATTAATTACCTCATGGAAAAAAAGAAATGGATTCAAAGAGGCAGTCAGGGACGACTCAAGAGATGAAGTATTTCTCAGCAAAGGATATGGGTATTACTGTTAAAGAAATAACAAGGCACTGTCTGACGTGTATTGTGTATATATAAGGCACCATAATTTGGATAGGGATCAAGGTATGCTACCTGAGGACAAGAGTTAAGTCAATCGTGTACAGCGTCACAAGGTAACCTATACAGGGAACCTGATAGTGAAATATGAAAATACTGAGGGAACAGAATTTACGATTGTAATATGCTGACAATAAGTTGTTTCCCATGATTATACTGAGACCATATATCAGTTAACATGATGCTTATGATAGTGTATATTATGCTGTTCATGAAATATATTGACTGTCATGTTCCCCCTAATATCTCCCATCCTCTGGAATGCTGCACCCGAACACGCACGATTATCCACCATGCTCGGATCCTTCAGACAAAACCTGATAATCCAACTCTTCTGGACAGCTTACAGCCTACAATGACCACGCTGACACCTCACCACTAGTAATGGGCGAATCCTAAATTACTCGGAATCGCTTGACTCTAGCGAGTCCGAGCACAGGACTCGCTACTCGTTGCGAGTCTAGCGAGTCCAATGTTAATGAATGGGGAAGCGAGTAATAGCGAGTAGTGTGAGATTTACAAATCACAGATGTGTCTCGGAAGCTTCAGCCTGAAGCAATCCTAGTTTTGCCATTTATTTGCATTGGACTCGTTTACTTTGAAGTAATCGCTGGGAAACTCGCACAGATAAGAGTCCTGTCTGCTCTGTGTGCTGGCTGCCACAGCTCCAGGGTCCTAGAGCCCGCCTGCTGCCTGATGTAGCAGTGCTGAGATTGTTCTCAGTCTGCTCATTCCCTGTGCATAGACATCTATATCTATGCACAGGGATGAGCAGAGAGGACATCGCGTTTTGGACTGCGTCGGACGGAAGAGGATTTTTTTAATTAAAGATGGAGTCCCTAATGGCTTTTTTTTTATTTCTAATAAAAAATTTTCTCTGTGTTGTGTTTTTTTTAAAACAATTTAATAGAAATTCATGGCGGTCATGTCTAATATTGGCATGACCGCCATAAATTTCGAGCTTAGGGCCAGCTGATAATACAAAGCTGGCCCTAACCTCTTTATTACCCAGCGTGCCACCACCACCAGGGCCGCTGGAAGAGCGGGGTTCAGCGCCAGAGGATGGCGCTTCAATGAACGCGCCATCTTCTGGGGCGGCTGCGGGCTGCAATTTGCAGCGGGGGGTGCCCAGAAAGCTTGGGCATCCCTGCGCTGCGGATTCCAGCCCCCAGCTGCTTAGCTGTACCTGGCTAGACATAGAAATTGCGCGGAGCCCCACGCATTTTTTTAAAATTATTTCATGAAATTCTGAGATTCTGACTCTGAGACTCTGACTCTGAGACTCTGACTCTGAGACTCTGACTCTGAGACTCTGACTCTGAGACTCTGAGACTCTGACTCTGAGACTCTGACTCTGAGGGTGAGACTCTGACTCTGAGACTCTGACTCTGAGACTCTGACTCTGAGACTCTGACTCTGAGACTCTGACTCTGGCTCTGAGGGTGAGACTCTGAATCTGAGACTCTGACTCTGAGACTCTGACTCTGAGACTCTGACTCTGAGACTCTGACTCTGACTCTGAGACTCTGACTCTGACTCTGAGACTCTGACTCTGAGACTCTGACTCTGAGACTCTGACTCTGAGACTCTGACTCTGACTCTGAGACTCTGACTCTGAGACTCTGACTCTGAGACTCTGACTGAGACTCTGACTCTGACTCTGAGACTCTGACTCTGGCTCTGAGGGTGAGACTCTGAATCTGAGACTCTGAATCTGAGACTCTGACTCTGAGACTCTGACTCTGACTCTGAGACTCTGACTCTGAGACTCTGACTCTGACTCTGAGACTCTGACTCTGAGACTCTGACTCTGAGACTCTGACTCTGACTCTGAGACTCTGACTCTGAGACTCTGAGACTCTGACTCTGAGACTCTTACTCTGAGACTCTGACTCTGAGACTCTGACTCTGAGACTCTGACTCTGAGACTCTGACTCTGACTCTGAGACTCTGACTCTGAGACTCTGACTCTGACTCTGAGACTCTGACTCTGAGACTCTGACTCTGAGACTCTGACTCTGACACTGAGACTCTGAGACTCTGACTCTGACTCTGACTCTGACTCTGAGACTCTGACTCTGAGACTCTGACTCTGAAATTCATGAAATAATAAAAAAAAAATGCGTGGGGGCTCCGCGCAATGTCTATGTCTAGCCAGGTACAGCTAAGCAGCTGGGGGCTGGAATCCGCAGCGCAGGGATGCCCAAGCTTTCTGGGCACCCCCGCTGCAAATGGCAGCCCGCAGCCGCCCCAGAAGATGGCGCGTTCATTGAAGCGCCATCCTCTGGTGCTGAACCCCGCTCTTCCAGCGGCCCTGGTGGCGGTGGCACGCTGGGTAATAAAGGGGTTAATTCCAGCTTTGTTATACAAGCTGGTATTAAGCCCGAGATTCTTAATGTCAGGCCACGTTTGACCCAGCCACTAAGAATCTCCAATAAAGGGTTAAAAAAACACAACATAGAGAAGATTTTTTATTTGAAATAAAAAAAAAAGCCATTAGGGACTCCATCTTTAATTAAAAAAATCCTCTTCCGTCCGACGTAGTCCAGAACGCGATGTCCTCTCTGCTACATCCCCTGTGCATAGATATAGATGTCTATGCACAGGGAATGAGCAGACTGAGAACAATCTCAGCACTGCTACATCATGTCTGTGAGCAGGCGGGCCCTAGGACCGTGGAGCTGCACAGAGAAGACAGCTGGACTCGGCTCGCAAAGTAACAGCAGTTACTTTGCGAGTTTCCCTGCTATCACTGGCACAGTAGCCGAGTCTAATGCAATCAAAGGCAATCCTAGTTTTGTCAGCGTTTGCCATTGATTTGCATTGGACTCGTGCGAGTAAACACTGGGAAACTCGCAGAGTACCGAGTCCTGCGAGTCCCTTACTACTCGCCGAGTAACGAGTCCTAGCGAGTAGATTCGCCCATCCCTACTCACCACCACTGGAGCTGCCACCTCATGACCACCGGATCTGCTGCACCCTCAACCTACTGTCTCCTCCCCATTGTCCTGTAGCATGTAAACCCGCAAAGGCAAGGTCCTCTCCTCTCTGTACCAGTCTGTCATTGTTAATTTGTTTACTGTAAATTCCAGTATATCTAAAATTTTAGATGTAACTCCTTCTCATGTACATCACCTTGGAAATAATGGTGCTATATAAATAAATAATAACATGCCTGTAGGAGCATGTTCACACTGACCACCATACAAACTAAACCTTAAGGAAAAAGTATATACAAACATATAAAAATACCCTGCCATAAATAAATAAAAAAATGAAAAGCTAATGCCCCCTTGAGTTAATGCTTTGTAGCACCACCTTTTGCTGCGATTACAGCTGCAAGTCTCTTGGGGTATGTCTCAATCAGTTTTGCACATCGAGAGATTGAAATTCTTGCCCTTTCTTCCTTGTAAAACCGCTCAAGCTCAGTGAGGTTGGATGGAGAGCGTTTGTGAAAAACAGCAGTTTTCAGCTCTTTCCACAGATTCTCGATTGGATTCAGGTCTGGACTGTGACTTGGCCATTCTAACACCTGGATATGTTTATTTTTGAACCATTCCATTGTAGATTTTGCTTTCTGTTTGGGATCATTGTCTTGTTGGCAGATAAATCTCCATCCCAGTCTCAGGTCTTTTGCAGACTCCAACAGGTTTTCTTCCAGAATGGTCCTGTATTTGGCTCAGTCCATCTTCCCATCAATTTTAACCATCCTCCCTGTCCCTGCTGAAGAAAAGCAGGCCCAAACCATGATGCTGCCACCACCATGTTTGACAGTGGGGATGGTGTTTTGAGTGTGGTGAACTGTGTTGCTTTTACGCCAAACATATCGTTTTGCATTGTGGCCAAAAAGTTTGATTTTGGTTTCATCTGACCAGAGCACCTTATTCCACATGTTTGCTGTCTCTCCCAGGTGGCTTGTGGCAAACTTCAAAGGAGACTTTTTATGGATATCTTTGAGAAATGGCTTTCTTCTTGCCACTCTTCCCACCTCAGCTGTAGATCTCTGCAGTTCATCCAGAGTGATCATGGGCCTTTTGGCTGCATCTCTGATCAGTCTTCTCCTTGTTCCAGATGAAAGTTTAGAGGGACGGCCGGGTCTTGGTAGATTTGCAGTGGTCTGATACTCCTTCCATTTCAATATGATCTCTCGCACAGTGCTCCTTGAGAGGTTTAAAACTTGGGAAATTATTTTGTATAGAAATCCGGCTTTAAACTTCACCACAACAGTATCTTGGAACTGCCTGGTGTGTTCCTTGGTCTTCATGATGCTCTTTGCACTTGAAACAGAACCCTGAGACTATCACAGAGCAGGTGCATTTATACGGAGACTTGATTACACACAGGTGGATTCTATTTATCATTATCAGTCATTTAGGATAACATTGGATCATTCAGAGATCCTCACTGAACTTCTGGAGTGAGTTTGCTGCACTGAAAGTAAAGGGGCCGAATAATATTGGTTTAAATTTCTTTGTTAACAATTTAAAGAATAAACAAATCAATAATTGCAGTAACATCTCATACGAATTACAAGTTTAATAAATACAGAAATATTTTCTTAAATGAGTGTTATCAAACAACAGTAATATCAAAGAAGAAAAGGAAGACACAGACAAAGACAAAACGAAAATAAAAGAAAACAAACTATCTATCTATCTATCTATCTAACTAAAATATATACAATGACATGGCAAACCAATACAAAAATTGCAAGAGAATATTGATTCTTCCAATTTCATCTAATTTATAAGAAGTCAAACAAGACAAACAGCAGAAACTTTAGACTATATTAACAGTTAGATCTGGGGCATAACGCAATACCCAGGAGGACCATGTGTCCATATATTTATGCTGAGTGGAGTTCCTAATTGAAAATATGTACTCATATAAGTTGTGAGTGGCCAATTTGTCCATTAATATTCCAATAGATGGTGGATCTTTATTTCTCCAAAAAGATGCAATAATATTTTTGGCAAGCAAGAGAATATGGGAAATTAAGGGCCTGTCCTGTTTTTTTAATCCATTTAAGCCAATCAAAAGTAAAGCCAATGCCATAGAGATATTAATGTTAACATTCAACACCTATCAAAGATTGAACTTCCAGCGAAACGTCTCTTAATTTAGGGCAGGACCCAAAAATATGTCCAACCGTGCCAACTGAACTACAGTCTCTCCAACAAAACTTACTGTATTGGGAATGTATAAAATGCAATTTTTGAGGAGTACGATACCACTTAGTGTAAATTTTGTACTGTGTCTCCAACAGGGTGACACAAGAGATAGATGAGAATAGAATTGGCAAAATAGTAGAGTAATGATCACTCAAGGTTGTACAACCTAAACCAAGATCCTCCCTCCAAACATTTAGAAGTCTACAATTATTCAATAGAAGAATATATGTGCTGAATAATATTGCACGCCCCACTTTTCAGTTTTTTATTTGTTAAAAAAGTTTAAAATATGCAATAAATTTCGTTCCACTTCACGATTGTGTCCCACTTGTTGTTGATTCTTCACAAAAATATTAGAATTTATATCTTTATGTTTGAAGCCTGAAATGTGGCAAAAGGTTGAAAACTTCAAGGGGGCCAAATACTTTCACAAGACACTGTATGTATCCACCTTTGCTATTTGTCTGTTTTATTACTTTACAACCTTTGTTTATATATTTTTTAATCCGATTTGAGTTTGATGCATCAGCACTAAATAGTCAAACTTGGAGAAGTCAAGTGAGAAAAATATAGACAAAAAATAAATTTATGTGATGTAATAAATAAAATTGTCATGTGCATATGTATTTACCCCTTTTGCTATGACACACCTAAAAATATTGGTCAAAGTAATTTACTTTGTAAGTCACATACCGTACTTCGATTTCACACAAATGTACTTCCTTTAATATTTATTTATTTATGGTTGAAACTAATTCAAGTCTGTTATCTTCCCAGGACCTGGAAGGATCTGTTAAGAAGATGACTGATTTCTTGGGCATTCCATTTACTGAGCAACAAGTGAAGAAAGTTGCTGACAAAGGAACATTTAAGGCTATGAAAGAGAATTCCGCGAAAACTCATGGTAGTTTTGCACAAATTATTTTTAGAAAAGGTAAAACATACCTCATATCATATCATGACCAAAACGTATTAGCAATCAGTGCATTGTTTCGCAGTCCAAAAATTGATTGTTTTTAATGCTTACTGTTCTGATATATGAAATACATGGTATTACATAACACAGAAAGAAATATATTAAATACACAACTGACAGAAACACAATGATTGGTGGATAAAAAAAAATCTGTTGCCATCTGTTGCCACATCCTTTATTAAATTAAAACTATTTAAAGGGACTCTGTCAGGTTATTTTTCAGTATGATACTAATATTACCCTTGAACAGTGCCTGGGCAGATCTTTTAAAAACATGTAAAAATCATTATTCTACACTTTCTAGTATCAATGCTATGAGCATTTTCACACCCTGCAGGCAGCTCCTGCATTACTCCTCTCCATTATATTCACAGCCGAATAGTCCGGTTGTACAAGTGTTATTTAAATATCTACGCCTATCCTAGATGGTATTCTGTCCCTCCCCTCTGTGCTCTGGAGTGGAGACATGTTTTGTCCTGCACTGTGTGGTATCTGTTGGGGTACCCTTATACGCGGCAACTTTTCTAGGAATTTCACTAGCAACTTACTGGTTGCAGTGAAATCATGGACACATTGTTTTATCTTGTTGCTGTGTACAAATGGAACAATGTGTCCATGATTTCACTGCAACCTGTAAGTTGTCAGTGAAATTCCTAGAAAAGTTGCTGCGTGTAAAGGTACCTTAAGAGATTTCCATTATATGAATGTTGGTTTTCCTGCATGGATCTAATGTGTGTATCTGTTGAGCAAATGATAAAATGTCCTTAAAATCACATAGAAATATCGCAGACTGCACACACTACACACACACCTCAGATACATACAGTGAATGAAGATCTCAGAGCTGCAGCTAAGATTACACACCTCCTCCCCCCTCCTTTCTGCTGTGTAATGAGTCACATAGCATAACAGACCTCAGGAGGGCCGGACAGTGTAATGATGCGTGAATAATCATTCCTTGGAGAGTGGGCAGCAGAGAGCTAACTGTGATTGACAAATGGAATTAATCTTTCATTTTGAAGTTTACAGAGGATAGAAGGGAAGTATAAATAATAGAAATACATGAATAGAGAGAGCTTAGAGAAAGGAATTATGAAAAATGATAGCAGTTACATATGGATTTTTGACCTGACAGATTCCCTTTAAACATAACATTACTCTTTCCACAAAATGATGTAACTGTACGTAATGATTGCACGTAATTTCCCGTAATCTGACGTAGTTTTGTTAGAAAGATGTGACGGGCTTAGTAACTGTGCCTGTACACATCTGAGCTCCTGATGCATGTGTTGGGACTGGCATAGCACCAATCCCATAACTTTACCGTTCACATGCTGCAGTCCATATTAACAGTGGCAAATAAGGAATTTGACAATAACAGATCGCTCATTTTGTAAGTCCATTGACAACAATATAGCACAATAATGGAGAGCTGATGACTGCCTTTGGCCTCCATGTCTACCATATCCTTCAGCCTATTGGATCCCACGGGAGGGTTATATAGTATGACAGCTGAATGACAGAGCTGAGATCTTTGGTATAGTAAGCGGTGAGGTTACCATTGCCATAGTAACTGTTAATAGCAGTGAGGTCACCGTTGCCACCGTTACTAATAGTGGTTACTATGGCAAGGGTGACCTCACCGCTTGTTATACTGCAGGTCTCAGTGTTATCATTAGCTGCCATCCTATGTGACAGTGCTGAGACCTGTGGTATAGTAAGTGGTGAGGTTACTGTTGCCAATGTAACCGCTATTAGCAGCGGTGACCTCACTACTATTAGCGGTTACTATGGCAATAGTGACCTCACTGCTCACTATACCACAGGTCTCAGCGCTGTCATATAGTATGACAGCTGAATGACAGTGTGCATGGCAACCAAGCATAATCACCATACAGATTGAGGAAATGCAGTCTGATTGTAACAAGGCAATCACAGATTTTCATGTAGTGTATGGCCACCAACCGGCCATCATAGTTTGTTAAGTAAATAATTTTAAAAAAGCATGAGGATTCACAGTATTATTCACTTTAACAGAGATAAAGCGGATTCCTGCGAGCTGCCACACGCAGCTGCCTAATTTTACCTTAGTTAACAAAGCCCAATTTGGCATCATGTTTAGTGTGCGCCCGACCTCGCGGACCAATAATCCTAGGGAGGGTGCAAAAGCTAGACATACTCAAATATCATTTTGAACAAATCAACAAGGGAGTATCAAACAATAAATGTAAGCTCTTTATTATGAAAGACTTAAAAACTAGATGAAGGTTTGGGATAGAGAGAAGTACGCATCCAAATTGTGGGCTAAAACCCTGTAAAGCATAAGTTAGAATAGAAAGATATCAAAACAGTACAGAATAAAGGTATCCGTGCAAGGATGTTCATATATAAGTATGGTACATCAAGTTTGGGATACAAATGCAACAAAGTTGTAACAGTCAAACATTAATATGACCCAAATAAAATGACCTGTATATACAGAGTAATAAAAGGTAATGGGGCAAAGCCTGTTGTCTCAAAGTGCAAGTGCATAAAGTTATGGTAAACATAAGAACGTTCAGAGTATACAGAGACCTCACAACAGGCAAAGAACCAAATACCTTTACAGAAGTACTGCTTGGTTAAGGTGCATCAAGGGGTTAACAGAGGCCCATCAATAGGATAAGGAAGAGAAGCACGGAACTGCCCTACATACATTTCACCTATGTAATATAGGTTTCTTCAGGGGAATATAGGTTCCAGTGTGCTCAATAGCCTAATCATGGCCCTTTTATATGGTGTGTCCCCAGGATATGCACATTGCTGATTGTAAAGTGTGGGTACCTGCCAACTCAGCGGCGCACATACTCAGAGGCCGCGTCTCCTTCCTGCCACCGCCAGCGTGCCGGGGACTTCCGCGTATGCGCGGGAGCGGGGATGCCTCACCATGGCTCCTGCACATGTGCAGACCCCCGTAATGCAGCCGACGTTCGGCAGAGAGAAGTCCAGCCCTCCGGTGATGCGTGCACAGCAGCGGGGCATCGGTAGGACATCTGGCACACTGGCATTGGCAGGAAGGAGCCTCGGCTTATGTGCGCTGCTAAGTCGGCAGGTGCCCACACTTTACAATCAACAATGTGCATATGATCGTTTCTTATGTTTACCATAACTTCATGCACTTGCACTTTGAGACAACAGGCTTTGCACCATTATCTTTTATTACTCTGTATATACAGTACAGGTCATTTTATTTGGGTCATATTAATGTTTGATTGTTACAACTTTGTTGCATTTGTATCCCAAACTTGATGTAATTTATTTATATATGAGGATCCTTGCACGGATACCTTTATTTTGTACCGTCTTGGTATCTCAATTTTTACTTATGCTTCACAGGGTTTTAGCCCACAATTTGGATGAGTACCTCTCTCTATCACAATCCCCCATCTAGTTTTTAAGTCTTTCATAATAAAGAGCCTAAATTTATTGCTTGGTACTCCCTTGTTGATTTGTTCAAAAAGCCTCATTTTACCTTGGCTGGCAAAAAAATGCATGGGCTTCGCCCTATTTTTAGTTACCAGCCAAGGTAAAGCTAGGCAGCAGAAGGCTGGTCTTCTTAGCAAGGCAGAGGCCTTCGTTAATGGGCCCCCCATGCTATGGAATAGCAGCCCGCAGCCGCCCCTGAAAATGGCGCATTCATAAGAACTTAAATTTCCAGGCACTTTACCAGGCTCTTCCAGTGACCCTGGTGGGGGGTGGCACACTGGGTAATAAGAGGTTAATACCAGCTTTGTATTTTCAGCTGGTATAAAGCCCTGAGATTCTTAATGTCAGGCCAAGTTAGACCCTGCCATTAAGAATTTCAAATAAATGGTTGAAAAAGAAAACACAGAGAAAAATCATTTTATTCAAAATAAAAAACACAAGAGATACTTAGTGACTCTATCTTTATTACCCCCTCCCCACTCTTGTACCCCATCCACGATCCTATACAACGTCTTCTTCATTGGAGGCTATAGTGAAGAATACAGCATTCTGTCACCACAGCCTCCAGTCACTGAATGAATGAGCTGCGAGCATAGTCCGTAAGTGGCGACTCGCTAAGGTCACCTGAGGTCACCGTTCAGTAACAATGGTACTCGCTATGATTAGCGGCCGCCATTGTTACCTGAACTGTGAAGTCAGGTGACCTCAGTCTGAGTCACCACACACCCCGAGCAGAGCTGGCCGTGATTGACGTCCGCGGCAAGTGAACTGGTCACCATAGTGATCAAGTCAGGTGACCTGATAAGCTGACACTATCTGGTCATGTGAAGCGATTTCTATGGTGACCAGATCAGCTGACCACGCACATCACTCACCAATAGCGCAGATGCGTGAGTGAGAGGGAAGCGCAAAGATAGACCAGCGCAAGCAAGCAGCGGAGAAACGGTAGGATGATCTGTGTTTGTCTGTCTATGTGTGTAGGATAACATAGGACACAAGCATTAGTGTATTTGACCAAATGCGTCTGTCCTACGTTAAGCTACACACACATCTGAAGCATTACCAAATGTTCGCTGAATTTCCCAACTTTTTAGCAAAACGTTTGAATTCGAGGTGACGAATCAAATTGGCCGGGTTCTTGCCGAATTTGAAATTGGCAAACATGTACGAGCAAAATTCGCTCGTCACTATACATAATGCACCCACGAGCCACTTGTGAATAATAGTTAATTCTTTTTATGAGGCAAAATATTTTCCTGCCTGTTTTTAACAAAGTTTTACCTCAAAGAAATAATTATTTGCAATCCTTTGCTGTAATATCTGCATACTTTTTTTAGACAGTACAAAGCAGGGACACATATATAAGAATACTTCAGCACAGGAAAAAAAAAATGTAAATACATACAAATGTGGAACTTATTATTATTCCAAGATCTGTTGATTAAACTCAACTTTGTGCATGGGAAAACCCATTTAATGTTTAGGACTGGTCCAGAGTGGTAGGAGCTATACTGTACAGATAGTGTTCATGTTAGGAAGTTAGATAGCGCCCAGCACACAGACGTGGCGGACCTAAGGGCTGACTAGTGACAGAGACGCATAACGTGGGTAATACAAGTCCACATACCCAGCCAGGGTGCTCATCTTCATGTAACATGCCAGGGGCACAAAGATGACTACCTCTCCTTCAGCTAATGCCCTGCACCAAGTTACATATTTATAGATATGCTATAATTGATTGACAAACAAGGATCTCAAGAATGGGACCCCATTGTGCGCACTCAAAAAGGCTATATAAAATGCAGTTTTTTTATTTACATCCATATACATTAAATAAATTGAGTGATACATTTACGTTGCCTAGCTCTACAACTTGCATTGTCTTGCTCAGTCATAGGCTTAGTCACAGAGGCAGCACTACAGTCACTTATTACAGTTTCTTGCACATTGCTGCTGCCCCAGAAAATGTCCTGGATCATGGGTGACAACACTATGGGTATGGAAGATGTGCCAGCTCTGTGCTTCTATTTCCACCACTGCTGTAACTGTGACAGAAGATGTAAGGGAGAGAAGTTAGTAGCAGTGAATGACACTGGTGTCAGGGAGATGGGGCACAGAATTTTGCCTAGTACACAGCACAGGGGGAGACAACGCACATGGGGGACAGAGCACAAATAAAGAGCATATGGGGAAGAGACAAAGCCCAGGTGGAGAGAGGCAGCATGGGGGGGGCGAGAGAGAGCACAAGGGGAGAAACTTCACAGGGGGAAGACAGCACAGGGGGGGAGAGACAAAGCATACGGGGAAGAGACAAGAGCACAGGGGGAGAGAGAGAAAGCACAAGGGGAGAGACATAACAGGTGGAGAGACTGCACAGGGGGAAGAGAGCAGACAGGGGAAAGACACAGCACACAAGGGTGAGAGAGACAGTGCACAGAGGAACAAACAGTGCACAGGTGGAAGAGAGAGCGCTCACAGGGAAGAGACAGTGCACAGAGGGGAAAGAGCATGGGGTGAGCACGCAGGAGAAGGTGCGAACGCACAGGAGGGAAAGAGAGCACACATGGGGAGACAGCTCAAAGGACAAAGCACAGTGAGGAGAAGCCAGCACAGGGGAAGAGAGAGTGCACACGGGGAGAGACAGCTCAAAGGAGAGAGCACAGAGGGGAGAAGACAGCACACGGGGGAGAGTGAATGGACAGAGGGGAGAGAGACACAGCACACAGGGGGCAGAGACAGCACACAGGGTGAAGAGAGCTCACAGGGGGAGAAAGTACAGGGGGCAGAGACAGCACACAGGGGGTATGGGCAGTGCACAGGAGGCAGAGACAGGGCGCAGGTGATGAAAGAGAGCACTCAGGGGGAAGAAACAGTGCACAGGGAAGAAACTGTACACAGAGGAGAGACAGCACACAGAGGCAAGAGAGACCACATGGGGTGAGTGCACAGGGGGAGGGGTGAGCGCACAGGGGGAGAAAGAGAGCACACATGAGAGAAACAGCTCAAAGGATAGAGCACAGAGGGGAGAAACCAGCACAGAGATGAGAGAGAGTGCACACAAGGGGGGGGTAAAAGGTCAAAGGAGAGAGCACAGAGAGGAGAAGACAGCACACAGGGGGAGAGAGAGAACGGACAGTGGGGGAGGAAGAGATGGCTGCCACTCTACCGATGTAATAGCATCAGGCACCCTTCTAGTGTTCTATATAAATGGCAGGGGAGTAATGTTGCTGGTGTCCCTGAATTTGATTTGCCTGAAATAGGACAGTTTTGATTGCTGCAGCAAAAATCTAGAAACATGTGACTCTGACAATGACTGTTCACTGGTTTTTCTAGGTGATGTTGGAGACTGGAAGAATCACTTCTCTGAAGCTCAAAGCCAAGAAATGGATGCAAAATTTGAAGAGTGCTTAGCAGGAACCAAACTTGGAGAAATGCTGAAGTATAATGTCCACTGTAAATGGTGAAACTGTAATGTGGTACAATAAATATTTTATATTCATCTGGATCCAGTCATTTAATGAAGTAAGATCCTGATATCTAGAGTATCTGGTTTATAGTGCCAACTATTGAATTTCTTAAAACACCATGTTATAATACTATACCATATAAATGCAAGGCAATAATATATGAAAAATCCCCATTGTAGAGGATGCTGTCTCAGTGAAGACAAGGATGAGATAAAGTAGAAAAAGCACTGAGCATTTATTAAGACAGCAATACATTTCACAACTGATCAGATTCTTTACTTATAGCCTTTGAAAACGTGTTGCTGTCTTTCAATAAATGTTAGTTGTTTCTATTCATCTTCTCATGCTTGTCTTCATTGTGACAGCGCCCACTACAGTTTTTTTTTATGTTTTGGCCTTGTAATTGTTTAAATGAGACACTCTGTGGGCTTTAATGGGCGGAGAAGCAGTCTATATAAATGAGGAATGAAGGCCACTTCACACACACAGATATCTGAGTCCAATATCTGAACAGCTCTCTGGTTGCAGTGAAATCATGGATACATTGTTCCATTTTGTGGCTGTGTACAACATGGAGCAATGTATCCATGATTTCACTGCAACCAGAGATCTGTTCAGATATTGGACTCATCAGATACCTGTTTGTGTGAAGTGGCCTTTACACTTCATTACTATTCTCAATTGAGTTGTGCCTGACCTCCACAATTCCACCTGGTGAGCAGATTCCATCTACTCTTCCCTGTTTGTGATCATTAAACCTGTCACCAGGTTTTTGCAACCTAATCTGAGAATAGCATAATATAGGTCCTGAGATCCTGATTCCAGCGATGTGTCCCTTGCTGGGCTGCTCAGAGTAGTTTTGATAAAATCACTGTTTAACCATCTGGAGATTATCATCAGTCTGGAAGTCTGATAGTCTGGCATATTCACAAACTGCTAAATCTGCAACATAGAAAACACTCATTTTATCAAAACTACAGTCAGCAGCTCACTAAGTGACACATCACTGGAATCAGGGTCTCTGTCTCTACATTATGCTGCTCACGGATGGGATGGCAAAAACCTGGTGACAGGTTCCCTTTAAGACTTCAACATGGAGCGCTCCTATTTTGTCTTCTATGCAATAGGGGAAATGTACTACATCCCAATGGTACACTTGGACTCCCGCTTATCCATAATGAAGGAACTGAAGTCACTATGACTGTTCTCCTACCCTGCTGTTTACCAGACACCTGTTGTAGGCAAAACCGTAGGAGTGCTTTATTCAAGTGAAAAATGTTTGTCCCGTGTTATTCAAGTGAATGGATTTGTGTTGTAGTTTTCTGCACGGTGGGCTAACTATGGAGTTCACTTGTGTTCCTGGTTAGTATTAGCTCCCAGATATTAGCTATCGGCAGGACCATCAGCTACTTTGTCTCCTAAATCCCTGTCTCCTGTCAGTTATAAGGTCTGTATGACCTGATTAATTTATGTTTAGCCTCAGCACTGTTTAGTTGCACACAGGTATTGACAAAGCAATATGACTATCTCTTATGACTGAGCCTTTCCCCTCACAAGTGGTTGAGAAACCTGGGGAGTTGTTAAATACAGGTCCCTGTACAGACTATGAATTCACTAAACCTGACTCTGCTTTGCTGAGCCTTAGGGTGCTTAACTGCACTCTAAACTATAAACCAAGTGTAATGAGGTGAACAATTCAGACTGTATCATAGAAATGGATATGGAAATGAACTGTTCACAGTCCGCTACTGCCCCCTTTTGGACAAGTGCTGAAACAAACGCAGAGAAGTGGGAAATTCCCTTTTCAGCAAAAGTGTTTACCCAGGAAGAGAAAGAGCGGGAAGTCAGTGGAGATCCAGAGCTGAGCCAGGGGAGACCTGCCTGTGGATGTCTGTTGAAAGAGGGCTACTTTGCTACACCTTGCCGGAAAAATAATCCCGGAAGAGCCCCCGTGACTGATCCTGGGCCACTTTACTTTGGTGCTGTGACTCTGGCCGCTCTGCAAAACCTTGCCCGCCGAGCACCCGGAGTGCATGTGCAGGGGCCGTGACCGACATAAGGGAGCCATTTGTACTGCCGTGATCTCCCTCCTGCTGCTCGGGGTGCCCCCGAGACTGAGAGAGACTTTTGTGCTACTGTGGGCTCCCTTCTGCTGCTCGGTGTGCCCTGAGACTGGGAGAGACTAACAAAGAAAAATCCCGTTACCTGCGGAAGGAGACCAAAGAAGAAGACTGAGGAGTTTCCCCCTTCAGCGCTGCACCGGGACCCGTCATCGTGAGATCCCCAGGCCTGCTACGTGGGAGCGACATCTTCTTCTGTGATAGACTGGTACGTGATTTTAGGGAAAGTTAGGGAAAGATACCTTCATTGTTGTGTTTTTTTTTCTTGCTGCGTACCCGGAAGAAGTGAAGATCCAGAGACTCTAATATATACAAGTGCGCATATAGTTCAGTTGACTGTGATATAAACATGTTTGACAGTAAAGAAACGTTATTACCGGTTAAACCTGAGTATGGGGATTCTGTTGAGAAAGATCATACACACACACCCGCGGCCTTGCCACCGGTCGCTACATCTGGCGTAGTCGGCAGGATGTGTGATCAACAGAATCTCCTCCCGGTAGTTGCTTATAACCAGACTTATACTACGGCCTGCAGGTCCATATCCGGTGCCAGCACTCCGAACAGTGACACGGAAGAATTGAAGCAGATAGTAGCAGAGTTGCAGAAACAGATACTACAGCTACAGCTCATGCTAGACCAACAGGCGGACAGGCAAGCGAGACAGCAACCCAGCCGGCCTATGGGAAGGTGCTGGACATGCGGCGACCCCCGCCATAGGGCAAACCATTGTCCGCATCCTCCACCCGTGGTCCGATATACCAGAACCAGCAAGTCGTGCCCCACAACAGCAGCCACCTTTAAACTAGACGCCCCAGCCAAAGCAGCTCACTCGGCAGGGGAGGCCAAAGAGAGGGGTGTAGGAAAACAGAGCCAGCCACGGAACAAACTTGCATCAAACAGCCCTACCCTGGAAGTATTATTGGAAGGGACCGCCGTGCAAGGATTAATGGATACTGGGTCTCAGGTATCCACCATCTCCGAGCAGTTTTACGAAGAGTATCTGTCACGGGTGGCACGGGTGACAGGGTGGAGGCCACGCGCAGACGGTCCCAGCGTTTGGCCAATCAGCCATAATGTTTGAGGACGGTCCGTCTTTCAGGGGCATTTACCTTCTGTGTAGATAGAGAGAAGGTATGATAAGATCTCCCTATCATGGGGAGACGGCTGGGAAGGTCTTGTGCTCGGTCTGGTTTCTACACCAGTATTCTGGGTCACTAGGACCCAGCAGGTTCTTCCCATCTTTATAAGGAGTTTCATTGCCCTCCCTCGGTGCAGGTGATATTTCCTTGTGCACTCATTATCTTTGCTCCAGCAGAAGCTGAGGTTGTGGAGGTTGCTGTGCTCTGCTGCAAGATAAGTGTTTTCTTTCCCCATTGTCTGTTTTTCCTTGTGTTTGTCTTTAGTTGTTAGTGGAGGGGTCTAGTGAACCTCTCCATCTGATCCTTAGATAAGGTAGTGCTAGGATCAGAGAGGGACGAGGTTCGTGGTTGGCGACAGTTGAGGAAACTGTATAGGGACGTCAGGGCAGACAGGGTCAGCCCCAGTAAGACTAGGGGTCACCCTCTCCTTCTTGTGCCCATAGCTTTAGGGACTCCTTATTCCCCCCCCCCGTCGTTGTCCTACACTGAGTGTCTCTCCCGCTCCCAGCGTGACAGTATCTGAAGCCGCGGGTTGCCTATGACCCTGATACTACTATCAAGATCAAAGCAGCCAATGATCTACCCATTCCGGTGACGGGAGTTGCCTGGATGAACACCGAAGTCTGTGGGCAAGATCTCGGCAAGAGAGAGATAATCGTGGTCAGGGAAGGCTGTGGATCAGAAACGCCCATGATTATTGGGATGAACATCTTGAAAGACCTGAATCTGGTGTTGTTTACCAAGAGGGGGCCCAAGTACTGGCAAGAAGTGACCACACATAGGGCCACCCGCCGAGCCTTCCAACAAGTGGTCCGGACCTGCAATCTCCAGCGAATGACAGAAGAACAACTGCCGCTGGCCACGATCACCGTACCCCGCCATACTAGGATAACTTTACCTGCTGAGAAGGAGACCGTTATCTCGCTACCCCTTAGCACCACAAGACAGCTCGAAGGCGTGGAGGTGCTGATTGAGCCGCGCACCCCGAAGGAAGGGAAGCTGAACCCCCTAGTTGCTCGAACGCTAGCCGTTGTGAGAAAGGGGAGGATTCCTGTCAGGCTGGGTAACACGGCTAACGTGAGCGTTGACCTAGAGGCTGGGACACAACTCGCCCGAGTTTACGCCCTAACCGAAGAGGTGGACCCTATGAACCCCCTCCAGTTTGCACCGTCTACAGAGGGAGATTGGACAGTGACGGTCTCTGCCATGGCCGCTGTCGCGGGTGACGTCAACGCGGGGCGAGAACTACGAGAAAAGTGCCAGTTGGACATATCCCAATACTCCAACCAAGAAGTGTCCCAGGTAGAAGAGTTACTTCAAGAGCACCAGGTGTCCTTTGCCCGGCATGACACCGACTTTGGATGCACCCCCAGTATCAAGCACGAAATCCCCACAGGTGATACCGCTCCTATCCGTGAAAGGTACCGCCAAATACCTCCCCAACAATACCAAGAAGTGAAAAATCTTCTGAATTCCATGTTACACTCTGGAGTGGTACGAGAAAGCCAGAGCCCCTGGGCTGCACCAGTGGTGATAGTCAAGAAGAAAGACGGGTCCATGAGGTTCTGCGTGGACTACCGCCGTTTGAATGCTTGCACCATCCGGGACTCATACCCTTTACCAAGGATCGAAGAATCCCTGACAGCCCTGAAGAAAGCTAAATTGTTTTTCATCATTGGACCTGGCCAGCGGCTATTGGCAGGTACCCATGCACGAGAAAGATAGAGAAAAGACTGCTTTCATCCTACCCATGGGCCTGTACGAGTTCGACCGGATGCCCTTTGGTCTGAACAACGCGCCAGGGACCTTCCAGCGACTGATGGAGCGCTGCCTGGGGGACTTCAACTTCGACTTCACCCTCATTTACCTGGACGACATCGTAGTCTATTCGGCCACATTTGAAGAACACCTGCAACAGCTGGGCCATGTGTTTAGTAGGTTGAGAGAACATGGCCTGAAGTTGAAACCCAGCAAGTGCTGTCTTCTGCAGCCCGAAATCAATTACCTGGGTCACCGGATCTCGGCCGAAGGTGTACAGCCGTCTTCGGAGAAAATAGCCGCCGTGCGGGACTGGCCATAGCCTACGAACGTCAGAGAGGTCAGGGCCTTCCTGGGGTTGGCCGGCTACTACCGCCGGTTCGTAAGAAACTTCGCCCGGCTTGCTGCACCCTTGCACGAACTGCTTCGAGAGACCACCAACGGCCCCAGAGGACGACCCATCAGCTGGGGACCCAGCCAGGAAGAATCCTTCCAAGCCCTAAAGGGTGCCCTGACTTCACCCCCATCTTGGCATATGCGGACTACAATCTGCCCTTTCAACTACATACCGATGCCAGTCTACAGGGTCTAGGGGCAGTACTCTCCCAGGTACAAGAAGGCAAGGAACGAGTCATAGCCTATGCCAGTCAGTCCCTACACGAAGGTGAGAAGAACCCCATCAATTACAGCTCGTTCCGGCTGGAGCTGTTGGCCCTAACGTGGGCTATGGCGGAGAAATTTGCAGGATACCTCACAGGGGCGGAAGTACTGGTCCTGACCGATAACAACCCATTGGCCCACTTAGAAAATGCGAAGCTCGGAGTCATGGAACAGTGTTGGTGATGGGGAGATGGTACAGTTGGATGTTGTGAAGGGAGAGAAGGGTACAGAGGCCGCCGACGTCACCGGTCCTGGGGGTGTTCCCGTTAAAGGAAGCAGATTTGCCCCCAACCGGCGCCGCTACCGCCGGTGATCCTACTCTCCCCGGGTAGAAAACGTGACTGAGTTTATTGGAGATATTGTGAGCCCTGAACAAGGGAGCGAAGGTGAACGGGGGGATGACGGTTTCCCCCAACAGAGGTCCCTACTCCGCCGGAGATCAATCCCTGTGATATCAACAGCCATCACTGCCTTGGAGCCGATGGTTGTTGACAGGGACTGCCAACCTTTAAGTGGGGGGGTATGTAATGAGGTGAACAATTCAGACTGTATCATAGAAATGGATATGGAAATTAACTGTGCACAGTCCGCTACTGCCCCCTTTTGGACAAGTGCTGAAACAAACGCAGAGAAGTGGGAAATTCCCTTTTCAGCAAAAGTGTTTACCCAGGAAGAGAAAGAGCGGGAAGTCAGTGGAGATCCAGAGCTGAGCCAGGGGAGACCTGCCTGTGGATGTCTGTTGAAAGAGGGCTACTTTGCTACACCTTGCCGGAAAAATCATCCCGGACGAGCCCCCGTGACTGATCCTTGGCCACTGGACTTTGGTGCTGTGACTCTGGCCGCTCTGCAAAACCTTGCCCGCCGAGCACCCGGAGTGCATGTGCAGGGACCGTGACCGACATAAGGGAGCCATTTGTACTGCCATGATCTCCCTCCTGCTGCTCGGGGTGCCCCCGAGACTGAGAGAGACTTTTGTGCTACTGTGGGCTCCCTTCTGCTGCTCGGTGTGCCCTGAGACTGGGAGAGACTAACAAAGAAAAATCCCGTTACCTGCGGAAGGAGACCAAAGAAGAAGACTGAGGAGTTTCCCCCTTCAGCGCTGCAACGGGACCCGTCATCGTGAGATCCCCAGGCCTGCTACGTGGGAGCGACATCTTCTTCTGTGATAGACTGGTACGTGATTTTAGGGAAAGTTAGGGAAAGATACCTTCATTGTTGTGTTTTTTTTTCTTGCTGCGTACCCGGAAGAAGTGAAGATCCAGAGACTCTAATATATACAAGTGCGCATATAGTTCGGTTGACTGTGATATAAACATGTTTGACAGTAAAGAAACGTTATTACCGGTTAAACCTGAGTATGGGGATTCTGTTGAGAAAGATCATACACACACACCCGCGGCCTTGCCACCGGTCACTACACAAGTATAACACAAAACATCAATACTGAGCTACAGATAGAGAGACAGAGCAATAGGGTTTTACCCTAATAATAATGAAAAAGGCGGTATGTGCATAACAGTAAGTCAACTGCTGCAATGCCATAGGCTGATAAATCCGTCAATTATAAATATTATTTTTTATTATTATCCAAGAATATATTAATTCATCACACCATCTTATTTAACTATTTTATTAGATAGCACAGTGGGAGGTCATCACCCCTAACTACATTACATTTATGAGTTCCAGTACATCATATACTATATTATAGTTTTTCTTTTCAACACTTTTATATATATATATTTTTCCAGCACATTCATTTTTATTATTACTATTTATTTCACATATCTGCCGTTTTTTAATACAACTTTCTCTTTTTTCTCTGTTTTGAATTTTCTATTTAAAGGGATCCTGTCACCCCCAAAACACCTTTAAACCTATTAAAACCCGTCCCTAGAGCATATTAACACTTTCCCTACACTCCTTTTAGCTCCTAAATGCACAGAGTCAAAGTGAATATAAACGTTTTATAAGTACCTCATTACTGATGATAATGAGTGACTATGCTATTCATAGTCACTCATTCAGGCTGCCCCTCTTCACAGGGCCGGGACTACGACTAGGCGACCATAGGCGATCGCCTAGGGCGCCATCTAGTGCAGGGCGCATTTTTGCCCGCCCCCTGGGAGGCCCCGTGCTGGCCGCCGGCGGCCGCGGCGCGTCGGCCAGAGAGGGAGGAGGGCGGGAGTCCGACTTCCTGTCCCGCGGCTCTGCCCGCCCCTCCTCTCCTCACAGCCAGCGCCCAGCAGACACACGGTGACGGCATCTTCGGTGACCGGAGGCGGTGAGTGTGTAAAGGCGCGCCCCTCTCCCCCAGTCCCTGTATTCACCACCACTGGGCTCTGCTTTATACACCACCTCCACCACTGGGCCCTGTATACACCACCACCACCACCACTGAGCCCTGTATACACTAGCACTGGGCCCTGTATACACCACCACTGTGGCCTGTATACACCACCACTGGGGCTGCTGTATATAGTGCTGGGGCCTGTATATAGTGCTGGGGCCTGTATATAGTGCTGGGGCCTGTATATACCACTGGGGCTGCTGTGTATAGTGCTGGGGCCTGTATATAGTGCTGGGGCCTGTATATAGTGCTGGGGCCTGTATATACCACTGAGGCTGCTGTATATATTGCTGGGGCCTGTATATACCACTGGGGCTGCTGTATATAGTGCTGGGGCCTGTATATACCACTGAGGCTGCTGTATATATTGCTGGGGCCTGTATATACGACTGGGGCTGCTGTATATAGTGCTGGGGCCTGTATATACTGCTGGGGCCTGTATATACCACTGAGGCTGCTGTATATATTGCTGGGGCCTGTATATACCACTGGGGCTGCTGTATATAGTGCTGGGGCCTGTATATACTGCTGGGGCCTGTATATACCACTGAGGCTGCTGTATATATTGCTGGGGCCAGTATATACCACTGAGGCTGCTGTATATACTGCTGGGGCCTGTATATACCACTGAGGCTGCTGTATATATTGCTGGGGCCTGTATATACCACTGGGGCTGCTGTATATAGTGCTGGGGCCTGTATATACCACTGAGGCTGCTGTATATATTGCTGGGGCCTGTATATACGACTGGGGCTGCTGTATATAGTGCTGGGGCCTGTATATACTGCTGGGGCCTGTATATACCACTGAGGCTGCTGTATATATTGCTGGGGCCTGTATATACTGCTGGGGCCTGTATATACCACTGAGGCTGCTGTATATATTGCTGGGGCCTGTATATACTGCTGGGGCCTGTATATACCACTGAGGCTGCTGTATATATTGCTGGGGCCAGTATATACCACTGGGGCTGCTGTATATACTGCTGGGGCTTGTATATACCACTGAGGCTGCTCTATATATTGCTGTGGCCTGTATATACCACTGGGGCTGCTGTATATAGTGCTGGGACCTGTATATACCACTGAGGCTGCTGTATATAGTGCTGGGGCCTGTATATACCACTGAGGCTGCTGTATAACCCCTGGGGCTGCTGTATTACCCCTGGGGCTGCTTTATAACCCCTGGGGCTGCTGTATTACCCCTGGGGCTGCTGTATTACCCCTGGGGCTGCTGCATAACCCCTGGGGCTGCTGTATAACCCCTGGGGCTGCTGTATTACCCCTGGGGCTGCTGTATAACCCCTGGGGCTGCTGTATAACCCCTGGGGCTGCTGTATTACCCCTGGGGCTGCTGTATTACCCCTGGGGCTGCTGTATAACCCCTGGGGCTGCTGTATTACCCCTGGGGCTGCTATATAACCCCTGGGGCTGCTGTATTACCCCTGGGGCTGCTGTATAACCCCTGGGGCTGCTGTATAACTCCTGGGGCTGCTGTATTACCCCTGGGGCTGCTGTATAACCCCTGGGGCTGCTGTATTACCCCTGGGGCTGCTGTATTACCCCTGGGGCTGCTGTATTACCCCTGGGGCTGCTGTATAAACCCTGGGGCTGCTGTATAACCCCTGGGGCTGCTGTATTACCCCTGGGGCTGCTGTATTACACCTGGGTCTGTATATACCACTGGGGAGGCTGCTGTATACCACACTGCTGGGGGCTGTATACCTGTGTTGGGGTCCACCCTCGGCTTATACACGAGTCAATAGGTTTTCCCAGGTTTTGGGGGCAAAAGTAGGGGGGTCGGCTTATACACAGGTCGGCTTATACACGAGTATATACGGGTAGTAATCCTACAATGTCTGCTGGACATGGTATGAGGTGGTTTATGGCTCAGTTAGTACACTCCATACTTCATGGTAAAGGGAGGGTTTATGGCTCAGTACACACTCCATACTTCTTGTTATTAACCAGTTAATGCTCTCTTGTCCACCGCACTGCAGTTTCAAAAGAGGACAACAGCGAGACAAGCAGCAACATGGCATCAGAGAGTCCCTGACCTCGAAATAGAAGATCCTCAGATCCTGGTATTGCGACATAATATTAAGAATAATACTTTTTTCATTTATATTACACTATGAACTCCACAGCACTTTACATACATCATGAACACTGTCCCCATTGGGGCTCACAATGTAAACAACCTATCAGTATGTCTCTGTAGTGTGGTTGGACGAATCTTTTATAGGTCCCCGTTAAATTAAATTTACTTTCAAAGTATGCTGACATTTTTATTCCCAGACATATTTCAGGGGGGGCGCCGTTTGCCTTACCTGCCTAGGGCACCAAAATGCCTTGTCCCGGCACTGCCTCTTCATCATATCACGCCTGAATAGGCGTGATCTACATGCCAGATTCAAATTGCAGCCTCCCTGCGCGCCTCCCCGCTGTGTCCTGTGTCGGCTGGGCTTCAGCGTGGGGCTGTATGACGCGATCCGCATCATTCCCGGCGCCGGGTGACGTATTTACACCGGCGCCGCTGTTGGCTTCAAGTCCCGCACTGCGCATGCGCATGCGCAGTGCGCATTTTGAAGCTGACAGAGCGGCGCGGCTGTATACGTCACCCGGCACCGGAAATGACGCGATCGCGTCATACAGCCCCACGCTGAAGCCCGGCCGACACAAGCCACAGCGGGGAGGCGCGCAGGGAGGCTGCAATTTGAATCTCTCATGAAGATCACGCCTATGGAGGCGTCATAGTATGAAGAGGGGCAGCCTGAATGAGTGACTATGAATAGCATAGTCACTCATTATCATCAGTAATGAGGTACTTATAAAACGTTTATATTCACTTTGACTCTGTGCATTCAGGAGCTAAAAGGAGTGTAGGGAAAGTGTTAATATGCTCTAGGGACAGGTTTTAATAGGTTTAAAGGTGTTTTGGGGGTGACATGACGCTGGGAAGGTCGATTCTTGTGACCTAACCACTAACATTTTTCTTACCTCTCTACGGACGTTCCCCCCAAACTTCCCCCAAGAATAAAAGCTCAGACAACAATCCAATTTTCTTGGATAAAAATGGCCACAGCAGCCAATTTATTTATAAGAAAAACATATAAATACCACAATTGGTGATGTCGTCGAAGCTACAAAAATCTGGTGATTTTCCCCATGACATTGCCCCTCCCCTCCCTTACCCCTAGCCGTGTTCACTGGCTCAGGAGCACCGTGAAACTGAGGGAAGAGGTTGTCCTCCAATACCGTTATGATGAACCCGACGTTCCATCGCCGGGTATCACCCAAAATTTTCACCAAGATGAACCCGACGTTCCATCGCCGGGTATCACCCAAATCTCACCAGACCATTCTCAAATATCCATCCAATAAGGGGGATCCCCGTATTTAATGAATCCCCAATCCCGACTTTATAACCAACTTCGAGGACTCACCAACGCTTCGAAAGCATTAAGAAAAACTGAATTTAGAAAAGAAACCTTCGACTCACAAAGAGTCATCCTACAGCACTCAGGAGAGGAAAAATCCCCTGTGGAGGAAACCTCTAGGGAACCATGGCTGACGGATTGCCCTTCCCTTGGGCTTAGAAGGTGAATTTCAACATTAAATCTTCATAGCAAAGGTATAAACCAACATGGTAGCGCCGCCGATGATCGCCACTGGCCGCTGTGACCCGGAATTTCTTCTCTTTAGGGGCGGGCGGGTGGGACTTTTCTGTCCATTGATCCGAGGACAAAGAGGACCCTCAAGCTTGGTCATTCCTATTTATGCTTCCCCCCCACCCCACCCCATGAATCCCCACCTATATCTATGTCATTTCCTCCCTACCTTCAGACCACTACCCTTTGGATCACCTTTCATCCCACTCCCTCCTGTCCCCCCTATCTTCCCCCATGGTCACTCCTCCCTCCCATCGTCATGTCAGGCTCCCACCACCACTCTGTGGAGTGTACACCTGAGACTTGACGCTGGGAAGGTCGATTCTTGTGACCTAACCACTAACATTTTTCTTACCTCTCTACGGACGTTCCCCCCAAACTTCCCCCAAGAATAAAAGCTCAGACAACAATCCAATTTTCTTGGATAAAAATGGCCACAGCAGCCAATTTATTTATAAGAAAAACATATAAATACCACAATTGGTGATGTCCTCGAAGCTACAAAAATCTGGTGATTTTCCCCATGACATTGCCCCTCCCCTCCCTTACCCCTAGCCGTGTTCACTGGCTCAGGAGCACCGTGAAACTGAGGGAAGAGGTTGTCCTCCAATACCGTTATGATGAACCCGACGTTCCATCGCCGGGTATCACCCAAAATTTTCACCAAGATGAACCCGACGTTCCATCGCCGGTATCACCCAAATCTCACCAGACCATTCTCAAATATCCATCCAATAAGGGGATCCCCGTATTTAATGAATCCCCAATCCCGACTTTATAACCAACTTCGAGGACTCACCAACGCCACACCGAGAGCACCTTGACCACCTCAAGTGCTCGAGACCCCACCATCCAGCCTGCTGTGGCCCTTTCTATCTCCTCTTGTACCTCAGCGTCCATAAATCTGTTCCCCCACCTTAAAATGCACTTGGTTTGCTAACAACATTCCTCGTCCGTACCGTCTAGATCTGAGTGTCGTACTGCCACACTCCATTCCCAACTACAAATTTGGATACCACCTTGTTCACCTTAATCCATGCCTTGTTACTTTGTATTTATTATCCCCCAAGTGCAGAACTAAAATATCTGGGGCTCAATCCAGATTTACAGCCCTGTGAACCTCTTGTAATACTCGACTCCAGGCCATAACCTTAAAACCAGTTATCAGATTAGCGCTGTGTCTCCTGAGAAACCCAGCTGTCTCCCGTCCGTCCGTCCATCTGCAATGCTCCCCAATTAACATAGGAATGGCCTAGAATCCAGACTAAAAGTGGGACCTGTCCTGTAATGAAACAAACAAAAGTTAGTGCATAAAGAATAATCCTATTCTCTTAAGCCCTGAGGTCTGATAAAAGACCGTTACCGCCAGGACTCCCACCGGCCAATCCTCTGCACAATGTTTGGACCCCCCACAGCTGCCTCTCTTGCAGCCTCAATACGAATTGGATGCCCCATATAAACTTGTGTGGATCCAAACCAGCCACTTCTAGGAATTTTTGAAACACTGTGATAACTTGGTACTTTGTCAAAAATGACCCATCCTTGTGACGTAATAACGGCCCCTCCTGCCAAGGCCTAGGATGCATAACCTCCCAAAAGTCGCAACGGGCACATAACTGAGTCACTCCCAACAGTACCTTTTTTTTTTTTTTTTTTTTTTTTCTCTTCCCATATGGTTTGTTTCTGACTCCTGTATCCAAAATTCCCCTCTTTCTGGGTGATCATGATGTATTTTAGCAAAAATGCCCCAACTTGAACCTAAACAACCCCGTGTCGAACTGCAACCTGCATACAGCTCCTACTGTAAATCCAGCTGCTCCATCCCCCAAATCACACCGGCCTGTTATCTTCCTTTTTTTTTTTTTTTATTAATAATTACCCCAATACCCCCCTCTTATAATAATGCAACAGGAGTTAGTCACAATCAGACTCTGTACCTCTGTCCTTGATGCTACAGATGGTGTTGATCACATACCTACCTCTCCTCTCCCGTCTGCCGCTGTGTCCAGCTCTGAGGAGAGAATCTATTGTCTAGGTGAGCCGACCTTTCCACAATGTCACCGCCACTAAGATAGGGAGAAATCTCTGGCAATGCTGAATTCTCGATTCATTCTTCACACCACTAGGCTGCCCACCATTGACCTTTACAGTAAGCCCCAAACTGGAACCACCCACTGCATCCGTGTATAAGTCCCTATCCCGCAAAGTACAGCCTCCCTTACCAAAGATCGCTTGTTATACTCTCTAGACTTAGTCCAGGCCTGCTAGATCCACTTTGCTTTTTTTTTTTTTTTTTTTTTTTTTTTTGCCGCCAACACGGACGCAATGAGGTAATTTCCCACCGACCGTTCAAATAGATACAGGGGACACAGTACCTGCCATATAGTGCAACTGAAATACCACCTCCTACCGGACACTTAATACCGCCATATAATGTAAATCCAAAACTGCTTCATACATGAAGCCTAATACTGCCATGTAGTGCAAAACCCAGACTGTTTGACAGAACTCTAGTACTATTCAAATACTGCTATGATCAGGACACACAATACAATCATATAGCACAACACCTACTGCTTCATCCGGACATCATACTGCCATGTAGTGCCAATCCCATACTGCTTTATACAAGGCACACAATATAGCCATATAGCACAACACCTACTGCTTCATCCTGGACATCATAATGCCATGTAGTGCCCATCCCATACTGCTTTATACAAGGCACACAATATAGCCATATAGCACAACACATACTGCTTCATCCCGGACATCATAATGCAATGTAGTGCCCATCACATACTGATTTATACAAGGCACACAATATAGCCATATAGCACAACACCTACTGCTTCATCCTGGACATCATAATGCCATGTAGTGCCCATCACATACTGCTTTATACAAGGCACACAATATAGCCATATAGCACAACACATACTGCTTCATCCTGGACATCATAATGCCATGTAGTGCCCATCACATACTGCTTTATACAAGGCACACAATATAGCCATATAGCACAACACCTACTGCTTCATCCTGGACATCATAATGCCATGTAGTGCCCATCACATACTGCTTTATACAAGGCACACAATATAGCCATATAGCACAACACCTACTGCTTCATCCCGGACATCATACTGCCATGTAGTGCCCATCACATACTGCTTTATACAAGGCACACAATATAGCCATATAGCACAACACATACTGCTTCATCCTGGACATCATAATGCCATGTAGTGCCAATCCCATACTGCTTTATACAAGGCACACAATATAGCCATATAGCACAACACCTACTGCTTCATCCCGGACATCATAATGCCATGTAGTGCCCATCACATACTGCTTTATACAAGGCACACAATATAGCCATATAGCACAACACATACTGCTTCATCCCGGACATCATAATGCCATGTAGTGCCCATCACATACTGCTTTATACAAGGCACACAATATAGCCGTATAGCACAACACCTACTGCTTCATCCCGGACATCATAATGCCATGTAGTGCCCATCACATACTGCTTTATACAAGGCACACAATATAGCCATATAGCACAACACATACTGCTTCATCCCGGACATCATAATGCCATGTATAGCCCTCTAGCATAACAACATCCTACTCCATCAAGGAAACCATAATGCCATATAGTGCCAATGACAAACTGCTTATACCGAGCACACGATACAGTGCAACTCAAATACCGCTTCCTCCAGGATATATACTGAGTACTGCTCACATGTCTTATATACTGATATATACCATTCTGTATACACATCACTGCCCGATATCTACTGTATGCTGCTCACACAACCTATATACTGAGATATGCCGCCCTGCATACCTATCACTGCCCAATACACGGTATACCATATACTGCTCACATCTCCTATATACTGATATATATACACCTCATTGGCTATGTATACCGAATACTAGTCACATATCCTATATACTGTTATAACCTATCCTCCATTCACATGGCCCATATACCATAACTTGGTCACTTGTCAGATATACCGATATATACCATCCTGTGTACACATCCCTGGCTGACATATACTGTGTCATGGTCTCGTGCCATATATAATGCCATATATACACATCACTCCCCTGTATATACTGTATACTGGGCACATGTCCTCCACATTAACATATACAGTCCTGTATACACATCGCTGCCCTATATATATTGTATACTGCCCACATGTCCGCCGCACTGACATATACCTTCCCGCATACAAGTCACTGAACAATATATACCGTATACTGCTCACATGTCCGGCCTACTGATATATACCATCCCACATACAAGTTATTGCCCTATATATGCTGTATCCCAAACACCAGTCCGTGGTAGATATATCTACCCTCCTGTATACACATCACTGCCCCTTATATCCTGTATCCTGCTCACATGTCCGCTACAGTGATATATACAATCCTGTAAACACATCACTGCCCTATATATACTGTATACCATACTGCTCACATGTCCACTATACTAATATATATCATTCTGCATACAGATCACTGTTCTATATGTACTGTATACTGCTCACATGCTGTATATACTGACATACACCATCCTGTACACATCACTGCCATGTATCTACTACACATTGCTCCCATATCCTATATACTGATATATACCGTCCTGTCTACACATCACTGCCCCATATACCCTGTAAACTGTTTACATGCTTTATATACCGATATATAACGCCCCGAATACACATTACTGCCCTACATATATTGTATACTGTTCACATGTCCTATATACCGATGTATACAGTCATGAATACACATCTCTGCCCTATATATACTGTATAAAGCTCACCTGCTCTATATTCAGATATATACAGTCCTGAATACCTATCTACATATACTAGCAACAAAATCTAACCCAAGTTCTCTTTTGATTAACCCACACCACCTTTTGGGATACCCCTACCTGTGCCAATGTAAAGGGAACAAAATGTCACCCCAGGCATCCCTGTACCACTGCCCCAAGTGATCTAGAGTTAGAAAGGAAGGGGGGGGTGGAACAACAAAGCATACTCATACTCACTAGGCCGCACATGGGCCATTATCCCGTCATCCACCGCTGCTCCGGAATCCTGCACATCGGCCTATCCTTCAGAACTGTGGAGCACTCGCTGATGGAAGGGGGTCCCTTCTCTGTTGGTCCCTGGGCCCCTTGGTGGCCGTCCTCCTGAAGATGTCTCCATGTCTCCTGTTCTGGGATCTGTGGCTTCCCCAGACCGCTGGTCTCCATGAACAGTCTCTCTGGCCGGGTCCTGACTCATTCTTGAAGACCCATGAAGGCACATGTGCTGCGCAGGGCACTGCTTTCAGTGGGGAAGGGGATTACTGAACTATAGCTTTGATCTCCCAGCTAAACTTAGAGCCTTTTTGTAGTTGTCCTCATGGTGGATCATGTTACTGGAGGAGACATCCTACCACTAAAAGAGCTCCTGCATGAGACCTTATCTATTGCCTTTTACTGCCAGCCTGAGGGGGACAGCTGGCTGCTGCATTGAAGAATCTCATACCATTAAGAGAAGCTGTAAAGGGGGCTGGGTGGCCAGGCCTCAGGTCACTTGTGCTGTCCTGTAGCAGGAGAACTTTTCTGTCCATTGATCCGAGGACAAAGAGGACCCTCAAGCTTGGTCATTCCTATTTATGCTTCCCCCCCACCCCACCCCATGAATCCCCACCTATATCTATGTCATTTCCTCCCTACCTTCAGACCACTACCCTTTGGATCACCTTTCATCCCACTCCCTCCTGTCCCCCCTATCTTCCCCCATGGTCACTCCTCCCTCCCATCGTCATGTCAGGCTCCCACCACCACTCTGTGGAGTGTACACCTGAGACTGGATCCCTTTAAACCATTGTTTGTTGTCTGTACTCATGTACTGAAATCTTGAATAAGATGTCAGTGGACACTGAAATGCGTCAATTGAATAAAGATCTCCAACAATACTACAGTGTTGGGCAAAAGTATTGACACCCCTGCAATTCTGACAGATAATACTCAGTTTCTTCCTGAAAATTATTGCAATCACACATTCTTTGGTATTATTATCTTCATTTAATTTGTCTTCAATGAAAAAACACAAAAGAGAATGAAGCAAAAAGCAAAACATTGATCATTTCACACAAAACTCCAAAAATGGGCCAGACAAAAGTATTGGCACCCTCAGCCTAATACTTGGTTGCACAACCTTTAGCCAAAATAACTGCGATCAACCGCTTCCGGTAACCATCAATGAGTTTCTTTCTCTGCTGGAATTTTAGACCATTCTTCTTTGGCAAACTGCGCCAGGTCCCTGATATTTGAAGGGTGCCTTCTCCAAACGGCCATTTTTAGATCTTTCCACAGGTGTTCTATGGGATTCAGGTCTGGACACATTGCTGGCCACCTTAGAAGTCTTAAGTGCTTTCTCTCAAACCATTTTCTAGTGCTTTTTGAAGTGTGTTTTGGGTCATTGTCCTGCTGGAAGACCCATGACCTCTGAGGGAGACCCAGCTTTCTCACACTGGGCCCTACATTATGCTGCAAAATTTGTTGGTAGTCTTCAGACTTCATAATGCCATGCACACGGTCAAGCAGTCCAGTGCCAGAGGCAGCAAAGCAACCCCAAAACATCAGGGAACCGCCGCCATGTTTGACTGTA
This sequence comes from Allobates femoralis, assembly GCA_033576535.1. Taxonomy (NCBI): domain Eukaryota; kingdom Metazoa; phylum Chordata; class Amphibia; order Anura; family Aromobatidae; genus Allobates; species Allobates femoralis. Next base: position 477,407,911 of record JARQOC010000001.1, on the reverse strand, counting down.
GGGACTGTGTTCTTTTCTTTGAATGCCTCTTTTTTTCTCCTGTAAACTCTATGTTGATGCCTTTGTTCTCTGGTCAGATGAGACAAAAGTAGAGCTTTTAGGGCATTCTTCCAAAACGTTGTAGGCTTTCTCAGGTACGTTTTGGCAAACTCCAGCCTGACTTTTTTATGTCTCGGGGTAAGAAGTGGGGTGTTCCTGGGTATCCAGGACAGAGGTTAAGTCAACTTTAATCCATGTCAACTGGCTGCAAGTGTGATTTAGTTATTGCCAACACCTGTTAGGTGCCACAGGTGAGCTACAGGTGCTGTTAATTACACAAATTAGAGAACCATCACATGATTTTTCGAACAGTGCAAATACTTTTGTCCACCCCCTTTTTTATGTTTCGTGTGGAATTAGATTCAATTTAGCTTTAGGACAATTCTTTTTGTGTTTTTTCATTGAAGACAAATTAAATGAAGATAGTAATACCAAATAATTTGTGATTGCAATCATTTTCAGGAAGAAACTGAGTATTATCTGACAGAATTTGCAGGGGTGTCAATACTTTTGGCCACAACTGTATATGGTTGTGGTGGAGCTTCCATCAGAATCCAGTTTTTTACACCAAAATTAGGCAACACAGAGGATGAGAATAATATCATCATCCATCAATTGCATGGAAATAAATGCTCACCCAATATAAATATATCAGAAAATATACGGTGATTTTTTTGCAAAATGTATAAATTTTATTGATCATATGATATTAAAAAAATATATAAATAAGGTTTTAGTACAGAGTACACAATAATATTACATACAGGTCTATATTAATATAAAAGATAATAAATATAAAATCTATAGATAACACCCTATAAACTAGGAAACCCGTGATCTTCTTATGTGATGTATTAAACCATAAATTAAGCATCAAACAGCAAGCAATAAGTTTCCAACATTCACCTATCTCTCACATAGGGGAACAAGGAAATAATAGTAGTGAAACCAATAAATTATCTATTAGTCACCTATCTCAACATAGGAGACCAAAGAGAAAGTGAAAAAAAGCCTATGGCAAAAAGTGACAAAAAAGAAAAACAACCAATGAAAATCAATCTAAAGGGTGATTACCTGGTGTATCTACAGACTCTGCTGACTCTACATGCACGTTTCGGCTTGCGCCTTCATCCAGGAGTGAATACAGCTCCCAACTTCCACCATTATATAGTGTATAGTGGCCTATCCCTGAGCCCGCCACATTGCACCTGATCCCTATCACAGCTGACCAACATTAGTCCACATTACTCCATGGAGATGGATAAACAACATGGATGCGCCCATGCAGCATCTTAGATTGCCATAGTGACCCTCTCATGGCGCATGCCCGGCGTCCTGTGTCCGGATCCGATCACCCTGACCGCGTCATAGCGGTCGCCATGGATCCGAGGACAAACATCCGCCGATTGGCGGAAGTCGTCATCGGAATCCCGGCGCTCGCCGTGATTGACGCGCGGCTGGTCCTCTCCTGAGACGCCGCCCCGAGCATGCGCGCCAGGTCTTCCCGGGGACTTAATCCATAGAAGAGCGCAGATAAAGCTGTAGGGAGCGGACAATTACGTGGATGGCGCAGGGATAGTTATCTATGTCTCAAAACTTTCAATTTATAAACAAACACTCAAATTTGTGAACAAGCTTTGGTATAGTGTATTAATCTATAGAAAAGGATGTATAACACATATTTAGCAAAAAATGCAAAAATTCACAATACATACAAAAAATACCAAAACAAAAAGGGGGAAAGCAGAAAAAAGAAAAGAAAAGGGAGAGGCTGTCACATATTGGGTACCTTGTGCTAGGAAACCTAACACCACAACAAGAATATACATCTATTTAATCGAAGAGAATTTCTCTTTCCCTATTATGACAGTGGATATCAACAGGAAAGAGATAGCAATAATGTTCTTTCATTCTCGAGTTGATACATTCTTGTATTCCAGTGGTGGACACAACACTTTTTCTTCCTAAAGGTATCTCCTGTAGCACTACTGAAAATCAAAGTATTACAGCATCCCAATACTAAAAAAAGAAGAAAGAAAGAGACAGGTAAAATCACAAAAATTATATTGTTTAATAAAATCATAAAAAATAATAAAATGAATCATAAAAATTTTTTATATTAATGGTGAAAATTTTTATTTAATAAAACACTGAAATGTAATTAAAAATGACCAATATTAAATTAAAAAAAGAGAACGTATTCAGAGTTCAGATAGGGGAATCCCTCAGAGGAATGGGACAAAACTAATATTTTCATTTAACCCTTTGGGTTGAACCGTATCTAATGTCCAAATCCACTTTGTCTCACACTGTGCAAGTAGCTGACTCACATTACCTCCTCGTACCCCAAGTACTATCCTGTCAATCCCTCTCACCCTAAAACCAGACGGGTCACAGCCATGGAATAATTTAAAGTGTTTCGGTATTGTCCTAAGCACCTCAATCTCTTCCTCTTTTTCTATCTTTGCAGCTGCAATAATGCCCAAGACGTGCTCCCGCACTCTAACCTTCATGGATCTTGTAGTAAGGCCTACGTATATTTTCGAGCAAGGGCATGTTGCATAGTACACTACAGCTTTTGTAGAACAATCAATCTGTTGGGTTATCTTAAACTGTTTGGAACCATCTGACGATACAAAATGTTGCGCCCTCTCTACATTTGGGCAGGCAATACAGTTCCCACATGGCTTACAACCCCATTGGCCACTACGCCGGTTCCCAAAGGGTAAAAAGCCTTGATCATTCTTGTCGTAGTGACTTCTTACTAAAATATCCTTGATATTTTTAGTTCTACGTGCCACAACCGTCGGTCTTAGAGTAAGATATTGTTGCAAGACTGGATCTATCGTCAGAAGGGGCCAAAATTTAGTCAAGCATTCTTGCATTTTTTCCCAATTGGAGTGGTATTGTGTAATCATTCGTACTCTCTGATCACCATGTCTTTCCCTACTCGAATAAAGCAGTTCTTGTCTTTTGCTGTTCCTTGCTCTATTATACGCTTTTTTCAGAGATCTCATACTGTATCCTCTATTCAGGAATCTAGATTTGAGTTCCTTTGCCTGCTTTTCAAAATCTTCATCAGAAGAACAAATTCTCCGGATACGGAGAAATTGACTCGTGGGGATGGATTTCACTATATGGGCGGGATGTGCCGATGAAGCCTGTAAGACGGAATTTGTCGCCGTAGTTTTACGGAACAAATCCGTCTGTAATGTCCCTGTTGGATCTCTCCTGACCATGACATCTAGGAATTCAATCTCATTTCTGCTAGACTTGTAAGTCAAATGAATATTTTTCTCATTCAAGTTGAGACCCCTAAAGAACTCGTCCAATTCCTCAGAACTACCTTGCCAGATCATGAACACATCGTCGATGTACCTTGTCCAGAAAAGAACCCGGTCCATCGACTGTGACTGATCTGACATAAAGAGGTCCCTCTCCCACAGCCCCAGAAAAATTTTTATGATTCATTTTATTATTTTTTATGATTTTATTAACAATATAATTTTTGTGATTTTACCTGTCTCTTTCTTTCTTCTTTTTTTAGTATTGGGATGCTGTAATACTTTGATTTTCAGTAGTGCTACAGGAGATACCTTTAGGAAGAAAAAGTGTTGTGTCCACCACTGGAATACAAGAATGTATCAACTCGAGAATGAAAGAACATTATTGCTATCTCTTTCCTGTTGATATCCACTGTCATAATAGGGAAAGAGAAATTCTCTTCGATTAAATAGATGTATATTCTTGTTGTGGTGTTAGGTTTCCTAGCACAAGGTACCCAATATGTGACAGCCTCTCCCTTTTCTTTTCTTTTTTCTGCTTTCCCCCTTTTTGTTTCGGTATTTTTTGTATGTATTGTGAATTTTTGCATTTTTTGCTAAATATGTGTTATACATCCTTTTCTATAGATTAATACACTATACCAAAGCTTGTTCACAAATTTGAGTGTTTGTTTATAAATTGAAAGTTTTGAGACATAGATAACTATCCCTGCGCCATCCACGTAATTGTCCGCTCCCTACAGCTTTATCTGCGCTCTTCTATGGATTAAGTCCCCGGGAAGACCTGGCGCGCATGCTCGGGGCGGCGTCTCAGGAGAGGACCAGCCGCGCGTCAATCACGGCGAGCGCCGGGATTCCGATGACGACTTCCGCCAATCGGCGGATGTTTGTCCTCGGATCCATGGCGACCGCTATGACGCGGTCAGGGTGATCGGATCCGGACGCAGGACGCCGGGCATGCGCCATGAGAGGGTCACTATGGCAATCTAAGATGCTGCATGGGCGCATCCATGTTGTTTATCCATCTCCATGGAGTAATGTGGACTAATGTTGGTCAGCTGTGATAGGGATCAGGTGCAATGTGGCGGGCTCAGGGATAGGCCACTATACACTATATAATGGTGGAAGTTGGGAGCTGTATTCACTCCTGGATGAAGGCGCAAGCCGAAACGTGCATGTAGAGTCAGCAGAGTCTGTAGATACACCAGGTAATCACCCTTTAGATTGATTTTCATTGGTTGTTTTTCTTTTTTGTCACTTTTTGCCATAGGCTTTTTTTCACTTTCTCTTTGGTCTCCTATGTTGAGATAGGTGACTAATAGATAATTTATTGGTTTCACTACTATTATTTCCTTGTTCCCCTATGTGAGAGATAGGTGAATGTTGGAAACTTATTGCTTGCTGTTTGATGCTTAATTTATGGTTTAATACATCACATAAGAAGATCACGGGTTTCCTAGTTTATAGGGTGTTATCTATAGATTTTATATTTATTATCTTTTATATTAATATAGACCTGTATGTAATATTATTGTGTACTCTGTACTAAAACCTTATTTATATATTTTTTTAATATCATATGATCAAAAAATTTATACATTTTGCAAAAAAATCACCGTAGAATCCAGTTTTTTGCAGATTCAGACAGAAATCTAACCTGAGAGCACCACATTAGTGTGAATTTATCACTACTCTAAAAAGAGTAAAAAAGAAAAAGTAATTAGCATCTTTAATTTATGCTAATTTGTGCATTACTCTTGATGTTTTCCTAATTTCTTTACATTATACCATTGGAGAGATTGTAAAACTCTTGGGTGTGGATACTACGGGGCATGAATATTGCATGTGTGACATATCGTGGAAATTAATTTACTTGTTTAACAAACTTTCCTCTGGGACTGGTATAACCTGAAACCATTACACAAGTGCATTGCCTTGGCCTGTTTTAGCTGACTCACTTAGGCCTTGCGTGACAGCAGTGACAGCAGTGAGAGTTTGTCAGTCTTTTAACTATTATTCTCACGCAAAGAGAGCGAGGGGGCCCAATACATTATCATTCCTGTCCAGAAGCTGATCCAGTCACTTAACTCTTCATTGGAGAGGGATAGAGCATGAATGCACATGATCGATGTAGGAAGCAAAATTACTGTTAAGCTATTGTAATCTTCTAAGGATGATAAACATTCATTCACTATGGTTGTATTCTCCCCACGTGGAATGATGCTTTGTGTAGGTGAATATTTTCTTATAGTGTATTCAATTCAAAGTCCTAGTCTACTTAACACTTCCTCCACACCCAAAGATTTTTTTTTATTTTTGCT
>JARQOC010000001.1:476693435-476802167 GCA_033576535.1 Allobates femoralis | reverse complement strand
GCGACGTCAGCAAGGCGGTGGAGGAGTCATGTTTTGGGCCGAAATCATTGGGAAACAGCTGGTAGGCCCCTTTAAGGTTCCTGAAAGTGTGAAAATGACCTCTGCAACGTATATAGAGTTTCCAACTCAGAACTTTCTTCCTTGGTACAAAAAGCAAAAACGTGCCTCTAGGAGCAAAATCATCCTCATGCAAGTCAATGCACCATTTCATGCTACAAAGAATACCTCTGTGTCATTGGCTGCTAAGGGCATAAAAGGAGATAAACTCATGGTGTGGCCACCATCTTCCCCTGACCTCAACCCTATAGAGAACCTTAGGAGTATAATCAAACAAAAGATCTATGAGGGTAGGAGGCAGTTCACATCAAAACAGCAGCTCTAGAAGGCTATTCTGACATCACCCAAAGAAATACAAGCAGAAACTCTCCTGAAACTCACAATATCAGAGGATGCTAGAATTGTGAAGGTGAGATCAAAGTAGGGTTCCTATGTTAACATGTAACTTGGCCTGTTAGGATGTTTTGGAGTTAAATAGCTTTTTATTTCAGTGAATGTGATCTGTTAATGCTGCAAATTCAACAAATGAGCATTTTCAGTTCTTTCACACATATCAAATGTTTACAAACTCTACTGTGCGTAATAATTTGGAACAGTGCTTTTAGAGTTTTTTTAATTTTGAAAATTATACTGTTATCATAGGGAGATTTCTTCAATAAAATTTGATGTATACTCTAATGGGTGATGACTTTTATTACACTGACTGTCATTTGCACCATTTAGAAAAATCTGAGAAAAAGAATATTTGCATAATAATTTGGAACACAGTATACAAAGCATCACTATATAAAGCTGTACATGCACATAGCTTTGTATTTCTCTACATTAAGGCTCACTGCGCATGATCGGGAGCCGCTGCACTTCCGTTCATGTGAATTACACCTCTCTGAAGCCGGAAACGCTACACCTGGCTTCAGAGCAGCACCCGCAACTGGAAGTGTGGACGACTTCCGATCATGCACAGTGAGCATCTCTGAAGCCAAAGTGCATACATCCAGCGCCATAGAAGCTCAATGCTGTGTGGCACAAAGTCGCACACACACGTGGCTTTGTATAGGGATTCTTATGATGCTGGCTTGGTAAAGCATATTATCATGCCCACAGGGGAGTGATAATCTACTAAGTGGGCTGACTAGTTGGTGGACCTAACTCCCCCTTGACTAGTCAAAACCATAATTAGCATCTCATAAACAATCTTTTTCTAAAGATTTGTTTATGGATGATACTACAATAAGGGACTGTTAGGCATGGATTATAAATATGTACACAGATCTACTCATGGTTCTGTGTGCACGGGGGACCTGACAGGTTCCCTTTAATATATTTATGTATAGGGTGGGCCATTTATATGCATGCACCTAAATAAAATGGAAATGGTTGGTGATATCAACTTCCTGTTTGTGGCTCATTGGTATATGGGAGAGGGAAAACTTTTCCAGATGGGTGGTGACCATGGTGGCCATATTGAAGTCAGCCATTTTGGATCAAACTTTATTTTTTTTCAATGGGAAGAGAGTCATGTGACACGTCAAACGCAATGACAATTTCGCAAGAAAAACAATGGTGTGCTTGGTTTTAACATAACTTTATTCTTTCGTGAGTTATTTACACATTTATGACCACTAATAAAATGTGTTCAGAGTGCTGCCCATTGTGTTGGATTTTCAACACAACACTCTTCTCCCACTCTTTACACACTGATAGCAACACCGCAGAAGAAATGTGAAGCACAAGCTTCCAGCATCCATTGTTTCAGATGCTGAACATCTCGTATCTTCACAGCATAAACAATTGCCTTCAGATGTGTGATGAGGCAAACTTTTTGTGAATGGTGAAATTAACAAACAAAACCACTGCTATTGGTCTGACACTAACTCATAGTGGATAGATCCTCTAAGGCTGCCTTCACACTGGCGTTCCCCTCCGCAGCGTTCTGCGGCGGCGAAGCGCCATGTGAGCGCAGCCAGCACAAGCCCCTATCTTTATAATGGGAGCGCACGGTGCTGCGCTTGACTGCGCACGACCGTGCTCTCCCATTCACTCCCATATGTGATTTCTACGCAGGCGGACGCCTGCGCACAAATCACACACTCTCCTCCGCATCAGTGACGCGACATGTTGCATTCCTGGTGCGGAGGAGAGTGTGTGTATTTGTGCGCAGGCATCCGCCTGCGTACAAATCACATATGGGAGTGAATGGGAGCGCACCGTGTGCTCCCATTATAAAGATAGGGGCTTGCGCTGGCTGCGCACACATGGCGGTTCCCCTCCGCAGAAGGCTGCGTAGGGGAACGCCAGTGTGAACCCAGCCTAAGACTGTTGGAACACAAAAATTGATGGTATGGTTGCTATCAGTGTTTCAAGAGTGGGAGAAGAGGGTTGTATTGACAATCCAACACAATGGGCAGCACTTTGAACACATTTTATAAGTGGTCATAAACTTGTAAATAACTCTTGAAAGAATTAAGTTACGTTAAAGCCAAGCACACAATTGTTTTTCTTATGAATTTCTGAATACGTTTGATGTGTCACATGACCCTCTTCCCATTGAAAAAAATAAAGTTGGATCCAAAATGGCTAACTTCAAAATGGCCGCCATGGTCACCACCCATCAGGAAAAGTTTTCCCCTCCCATATACTAATGTGCCACAAACAGGAAGTTGATATCACCAACCTTTCTCATTTTATTTAGGTGCATCCATATAAATGGCCCACCCTGTAGTTGGCTTACAATGTATGATTTATATTTTCTCTGATTTAAAGCAACTGACTAGCCCAGGGCAATATGGGGATTCGGGTGTCTGGGCCCTCTGCTGCGGTTGGGATGTCACTGGTGGCCTGCCCAGACCCGAGGCCCTTGTGGGCAACTAAAAGGGGGTAGTTGAAATGGGAATAAAAGTTTGTAAGTTTGTTGTGACGCAGATCACCCGCAGATTCTGGTGATATAACACCAGTGCCGCTTCAGACCTCCAGAGGGCAATGGTACAGCATCCGAGATGGTACAGCTCTCTGTAGCTAGAGCTGGCCCTCCGGGGCAGGGATTCGCCTGTAGTGATGGAAGTGCTGATGATGGAGATAAACAAGTTGCAGTGCAACAATGAAATAAGCACACGGAGACTCTGTCACTCTACTTGGGTACTTTACTGGAACAATGCGGGTGGTGGTACAGTTCACAGAGGACAACAGTTGTTAGGTAAGGGTAGCCGGCCGGGTAGTTACAGTGGGCTGCAAGGTCTCTCAGAGCCTCTCTTGGTATGCCTTCCTTGCTCTAACCTGTGTCCTGCTGCTGCCTGTCCTGGAACAGCCCGCTTAGTACCAGGCCCTATTGGGGTGCTTTCTGAGTGTCCTGGCTTCCCGCTCTCCTCTCTCCTGCACTGGAACTTGAACCTGGTGAGTTATCCTGATGTGACTGATTCCTCTCTGACAGGTTGTCAGGCCCGGTAGACGAACCCGCGACGACCGTTGTTACGACTCACGGGCTGAACTCCCTGTGTCGCGTCTTTGGAACCGACATTCTGGTGTTTGGACCAGGGTTCCCTCCCAGAGTATGGATGCTCCGATTTGGGGGGTCTTTTTCTTCAGTCTGGGCTGCCTGTTTTCACTCTCCAGGCCCCTCTCTCGGAGTCCCCTTCTCTGTCTCAGGGCTCCCGTACTCCTTCTTCCCTCGAAGCAAAACTAGAATCCCCCGTTTTTCTACCTCCCTCCTCCCCTAACTCCCCCCCTCTAGGGACTAGTCTCCAACCATTTTTCTAGGTGGGTGTGTGGGAGTGCTGGGATGGGAGCCTCCTACAAACCCTGCATTCCCACTGTGACAGGGGTAACCGCACGCTCCTTTATGGGTGCAGTACCCCCATTGTGACACCTGACCAGTGGGGCGCCACACAACTTAGGACCAAAAATGACCTCAACAATTATTTGAAAAATAGTACTTAAAGAAAATGATAACCTACTATTTATTTTCTTTACTGCTTAATAATTAGCAGTTTTTTTAGCTTAGCTCCATATGAGGAAAGCTCTGATCAGTGATGAAAGCTTAGGCCGGCTTCATACTATGGGTCTGATCCGATCCGTGGCTGTCAGGGTGAACCTGACAGCCCCGGACTGGATCAGCACACATATCTGGAGGGCTAATATGCCCTCCGGTCCAGTGTGCAGCCACACACAACTGCCGCTGCTGATGATTCAGGACCGCGGCTCGTGGGGAGCTAGCCGCGGTTCTGAAACAACAGCGGCAAAACGCAGCAGCAGGTGTCCGGTTCCCGAATCCTCCCGGACTGGGGCAATCCGGCCCCATAGGCTCCCATGTTAGGGTGCGCTGGATTACTCCGGATCTGGGAGGATCCGGGCGAATCCGGGAGGATCCGGGAGAAGGCAGTTAAGGGAAATTTTTCTCCTCGGACACAAAAAAGTTGCAAGCAACATTTTTGTGTCTGTGAAAGAAATCTGAATTCTCCCAGATTGACCCGGAGAGATGGAAATCGGATGGCAGAGAGCTGCCATCCGGCTCCATCCGGCCCCATAAGAGACAACATCCGGTCCGGGGCTGGCAGGTTCACCCTGACAGCCACGGATCGGATCAGACCCGCAGTGTGAAGGCAGCCTTACCTATAATATTTATAACAAATCTGAGATAGTCTGAGTCACACCTTTCCTTTCATTATTGGTTGTAGCTGATGTTCTGTCTCCTCGGATTGGCAACAGTATATAAACTGTATAAACAAAAGTGTAATATAACATCACTAGGAAATCAAAACATTTGTATTTAGTTATTTTGTATTTGTATTTTGCAAGGGAGAATGATTAGAAAGAGCAGATTACTATATCACCAGTGAAAAAATGATTATCAGGTAATTACCTCTAATGAAATAGCCCCATTGAATAAAATGAGGGCTATCTTGAGGTACCAGGACCATTATACATACCGTATATGGTCTCTGTTTATGTTTATGAAAATTCTATGGATGTCCAGGAGTTGCTTTAGACCAGTCTAAACTGGTTTTTGAGCACCAGAATTTGGTGTGACTTGATTGGTCATTAATGGTCTGAGGTGACTGGCCAGGGCTATAAATACCTGTGTCCATGGGCTGCTGGTCAGTCACCTCAGGACTGAAAGAGATTTGCTGCAACACTAAACATTAAATGGATATGGATGAGCTAAATGGCTGTCAAATAAATTGCAGGGCTGTGTGTACAACTAGTCTAATGGTGGGTTTACACACACCAATCATTGTATCCAATATCTGAACAGATCTCTGGTTGCAGTGAAATCATGGACACATAGTTCCATTTTGTGGCTGTGTACAACATGGAGCAATCTGTCCATGATTTCACTGCAACCAGAGATTGGTTCAGATATTGGATACAATGATTGGTGTGTGTAAACCCACCATAAGACAATGTGTATATGGCAGAGGAACACAGTAAATACTGTTTTGGAAAAAAGAAATTTGGGAGACTTAGCTGGAATGTGCGTCTCTGGACCTGGACTACAGCAAGATGGAGGAATGGGCGAGGCTACAGGGCGGGGGTGTTGCAGCAAATCTCTTTTCCTTAGTATATTCATTTTTTTGCTAGCATCTTTACATGTAGGTGATGCCAGTCTTTATTTGATATATAGTATGACTTATTTTTGACTGTGCACCCTTCCCCCGCCCTGTAGCCTCGCCTACTCCTCCATCTTGCTGTAGCCCAGGTCCAGAGACACACCATTCCAGACGGTTTTAAACTGCACTCACAGGCATATAAACCCATTCCAGCAATAGTATACCGCATATAGTGACAGTGTAGGACCTGGTAAGATGGGAGCACCTTGTTGCGGTTATCGGGCTCTTCGCAGTGGCACCAGTGTTGAAGCTAAGTCTCCCAAATTTATTTTTTCCCAAACAATATTTACTGTGTTCCTCTGCAATTTACACATTATTGCCATTTAGCTCATCCATATCCATTTGATGTTTAGTGTTGCAGCAAATCTCTTTTACTGTATATTCCGGCGTATAAGACGACTTTTTAACCCCTAAAAATCTTCTCCCAAGTCAGGGGTCGTCTTATGCGCCAGGTACAGGGTGCCACCTACTGGGAAAAAGAAACGCCGGCATCTGCTGGGGACCCGCCGTGCTTAATGTAAGGCCCCCCCGAAAATGAGATGTGGCAGGCAAAAAAAAAAAAAAAAATTCATACTCACCTGCCTCTGCCGTCCATGTCCTCCGGAGCTTTCCGCTGCCACCGCCGCCATGTACGTAGCCGCCAGGCGCCATAGATGTGCGATAATAAGTCATCAGCCAATCAGGCGGTTGCTGGCATTACATCTCCTGTACAGAGGTAATCTGCACCGCTCAGTGTGGATGTATGGTAATGCCAGGGATAATCAGACGCCAGCAGCCGCCTGATTGGCTGATGGCTTATTATTGTGCATCTATGGTGTCCGGCTATGTACAGCGGCGGTGGCGGTGGCAGCGGTAAGCTCCAGCAGGCTCCCGTGACACCGCAGTGACACTGTGTATATGTGTGTCTGACTGTGTGTATGTCTGACTGTGTGTCTGTGTCTGACTGTGCGTCTGTGTCTGACTGTGTGTGTGTCTGACTGTGTGTGTGTCTGTGTGTGTCTGTGTCTTACTGTGTCTGTGTCTGTGTCTTACTGTGTCTGTGTCTGTGTGTGACTGTGTGTGTCTGTGTCTGACTGTGTGTAAGGCGGCCGTCACACGCTACGATATCTTGAAAGATATCGCTTGAACGCGCCTGATTAAACATCGCGTGAACGATGTCTCTGCGTGTGACGGCAAGATACGACGAGCGAGAAGTGTTCAAATCGCAAGATCGAGATCTGAGCTCCGGACCTCAGATCTTGCGATGAGCGATTTCACGATCTGTCTCATCGTGGTGTATGACACCACGATGAACGATCTCCCAGCGGCAGAGCCTATGCTGGGAGATGGTAACTATGGTACACGTCGGGTTACTAAGCGACGCGCGGCGCCTAGTAACCCGATGTGTACCATAGTTACCAGCGATCTCGCTGGTCCACATCGCTGGTGAGTCTGTCTGTGTGACATCTCACCAGCGATGTGAGCGATATTGTAAGCGATCGCGCGTGCACGTGATCGCTTACAATATCGCTAGCGATATCGTAGCGTGTGACGGCCGCCTCAGTGTCATAAGAAATTGTAGAGATGATCCAGTGGCATGCTTCATAATCCTTTTATTGTGCAATCATAAAATCATCACAGCGCACAGGGGGTGCCGCTGGACACGTTTCGGAGGAACAGACCTCCTTAATCATCAGCAACATTCAAAATGAAGATACAGACATATATACAATTAAAAAATGGATGAACTCCTGTGCACAGACGATACCAATCAGTGAAGGATCTTAACTATTTGCTTGCCTGACCCAGAGAATGACCCAGTATAGACACATAAAAATACAATTTTATTTCTTATAAAGTGATGTTATACTCAAGACTCTTTCTACAAGAAGCTGCAATATGGATGGTAAAAGGAGAGAGAAATTTTCCTTTTTTTTTATATGGCTGTATTTTAATGACAATATGGTCCAACAACCCCATTAAAGGGAATATGGCCAAAGATCTATTATTATTATGTACTTAATCTTTATAATTGTAATATGCAGTAAATAATATTATTAAATTAAAGGTTAATATTCTATTAGTGTGAATATTATTTATACCTTTATTCATCTGATATGAATATTTATAATTATTTATATTATTTTTGTTATTATTAATTATTTACTATGGCTGGCAGGTGCTAATCCCCAAGTTACATTCAATTTGGAATGCATGGAGAAAACACCAGCGGGATTCTTGCACTTATTATATATATACTCTACAAGTAGCATATGGTGTCTTGTGTTTGTTATTTTTATTTTTTATATATTTTATATTTTTATTTATTTACTTGCACTGCTCTATATTAAACCAATATATTTCTAAGGCAAATTTCTCAGCATTTTTTTAAAAAATACATGTTTGAATCCTGATTTCCAGGGTTCACTCTCCCCATAGGGGCTCACAATATGTCATATTATCAACAAAAAACTTTTAAAAAATTATATGATATAGCCAATAGCACAATGCAAATACTGTACAACCTCCAACATATTAACACTCTGACATGTTTAATCCTTTAATAAAAAAAAAATGGTTTCAAGATTTCACTCTCCCCATAGGGGCTCGCAATGTCATATTTGCCATCAACAAAAACTCATAAAATTATATGATATAACCCATAGCACGATACAAGTGTTGCTGTCCTGTACAACCTCCAACATATTAATACTCTGAAATGTTTGATCCAAAAAAAAAAAAAAAAAAAATTATTTTTAATCTCTCTCCCCATGCAGACTCACAAATGAGTTGCCGTTTGTGTCATAGTCAACTAAGTGCTTGAGTTATGATTGGTATATCCAAAGAGACATAGTCAATAGAAGTAGAAGCTATCACTTCTATAATTCATTCCATTGGGTAACGAACATCCAATTGCATTATCCAGTATAATTCACGATTATGCAATAAACGTTCCCAATTCCCTCCACGGTAAGGACGTAAGAGTGGTGGATGTTGACCAGGGCACAGGAAATATGTGATAGGAGAGGAAGGGATGAATTGTTGGAGGATAAACACCGTAGAACAGTATTCAAGAGGAATATCACTAGTAAAGACATAACGGCACAACGATTTGATGAACAAAACAATAACATCCCTACTTTTGTGACATCATACAGCAGCGATTTCCAGGCCATCAAATCTCTATTGAACAAGTATGTTCCTATCCTTTTTCAGGATGATATCTTAAATAAAATTCTATCGAATGGTTGGAGATCAGTAGCCAGAAAGTCACCTAGTATAGGGAATCTGGTGTCCCCTAGCGTATTTTTCAGCCTGAAACAGAGTAAACCTACATGGTTAGCAACTAGAGGCTTTTACAAGTGCCAGGGAACAAGGTGCAACCTGTGCTCACACATTGCAGTAGCAAAGAATTTTCAGAATAACATCACAGGAAAAAGATTTGAGATTCGATCTTACATTAACTGCAACACAACTCATGTGGTTTACCTTGCTACTTGCAGTTCATGTAAAATCAGTTATGTGGGATGCACTATGCGCACCCTAAAGATCAGATTATCAGAGCATATGACATCTGCTAATCCTAATTCTAAATCCACCAGAACAAGTATGTCTGGGCTAGCCAGACATTTTCGAGATCATCACTCTGGAGATTTGTCCACATTAATTGTTAATGATATTGAGAGAGTGGTACGTCCTTACCGTGGAGGGAATTGGGAACGTTTATTGCATAATCGTGAATTATACTGGATAATGCAATTGGACGTTCGTTACCCCAATGGAATGAATTATAGAAGTGATAGCCTCTACTTCTATTGACTATGTCTCTTTGGATATACCAATCATAACTCAGGCACTTAGTTGACTATGACACAAACGGCAACTCATTTGTGAGTCTGCATGGGGAGAGAGATTAAAAATATATTTTTATTTTTTTTTTGGATCAAACATTTCAGAGTATTAATATGTTGGAGGTTGTACAGGACAGCAACACTTGTATCGTGCTATGGGTTATATCATATAATTTTATGAGTTTTTGTTGATGGCAAATATGACATTGCAAGCCCCTATGGGGAGAGTGAAATCTTGAAACCATTTTTTTTTTTTTTTATTAAAGGATTAAACATTTCAGAGTGTTAATATGTTGGAGGTTGTACAGTATTTGCATTGTGCTATTGGCTATATCATATAATTTTTTAAAAGTTTTTTGTTGATAATATGACATATTGTGAGCCCCTATGGGGAGAGTGAACCCTGGAATTCGGGATTCAAACATATATTTTTTAAAAAAATTCTGAGAAATTTGCCTTAGAAATATATCGGTTTAATATAGAGCAGTGCAAGTAAATAAATAAAAATATAAAATATATAAAAAATAAAAATAACAAACACAAAACACCATATGCTACTTGTAGAGTATATATATAATAAGTGCAAGAATCCCGCTGGTGTTTTCTCCATGCATTCCAAATTGAATGTAACTTGGGGATTAGCACCTGCCAGCCATAGTAAATAATTAATAATAACAAAAATAATATAAATAATTATAAATATTCATATCAGATGAATAAAGGTATAAATAATATTCACACTAATAGAATATTAACCTTTAATTTAATAATATTATTTACTGCATATTACAATTATAAAGATTAAGTACATAATAATAATAGATCTTTGGCCATATTCCCTTTAATGGGGTTGTTGGACCATATTGTCATTAAAATACAGCCATATAAAAAAAAAAAGGAAAATTTCTCTCTCCTTTTACCATCCATATTGCAGCTTCTTGTAGAAAGAGTCTTGAGTATAACATCACTTTATAAGAAATAAAATTGTATTTTTATGTGTCTATACTGGGTCATTCTCTGGGTCAGGCAAGCAAATAGTTAAGATCCTTCACTGATTGGTATCGTCTGTGCACAGGAGTTCATTCATTTTTTTAATTGTATATATGTCTGTATCTTCATTTTGAATGTTGCTGATGATTAAGGAGGTCTGTTCCTCCGAAACGCGTCCAGCGGCACCCCCTGTGCGCTGTGATGATTTTATGATTGCACAATAAAAGGATTATGAAGCATGCCACTGGATCATCTCTACAATTTCTTATGACTATTGAGGTGGACACCAACCCCTAGATCCAGTGGAGGAGCCTTGTGAGTATATTGGCTGCAGGTCTCCCCTCCCCCCTTCCTGCAATCAGTAACTGTGTGTAAGTGTGGCTGTGCGTGTCTGGGTCTGACTGTGTGTGTGTGACTGTGTGTGTAAGTGTCTGACTGTATGTGTCTGTGTCTGACTGCGTGTGTATGTCTGACTGTGTGTGTGTGTGGCTACAGATGGATATTGGGGGATGATGGAGGCTGCAGAAGCATATTGGGGGTTGATGGGGCTGTACTCCCCCACCACCACTGGCACGACCCTCTCTCCATGTCACCTACCCCCCTCCCCATGACGCTGGCACGTCCCCATCTCTGTCTCTCTTAAACCCCCCCCCCCATCTGGAGCTGGTATGTCACCCTCTCTGTGTCACTCACCCTTCCCACCCATCCCAGCGCTGGCATATTACCCTCTCTGTGTTTATAGTACATGGAGGACTATGGGGGTGCATTACACTATATGGAGAACTATGGGGTGCATTATATTATCTAGAGGACTATGGCGTGCATTATACTATATGTAGGACTATGGGGAGTGCATTATAATATATGGAGGACTACAGGGGTGCATTATACTACAGTATATGGAGCACTATGATTATGCATTATAATTTATGGAGACAATTATACTATAAGACGGCTCTAATACTTAGACGGCTGTGTGGGAGCATGATAATACTTGAAGGGGTATGAGGGAGCCTCTATACTTTATGCAGGCCTATTTGAGGGCTGTTTGGAGGTCATGATACAGTGTGAAGAGATGTAGGGGTCATTATTATTTATGTGGGTCCATTATACTGTATGGAGGACTGTGTGGGGTCACAGTGAGGATCATACCGTAGAACTGGGGTAGTCTTATACGGCGAGTATATTCCAAATTCTATATTTTAACTGGAAAAGTTGGGGGTCGTCAGAAAATACGGTATATACTTTTTTTTTATGCTTGCACCTTTACATGTAGGTGATGCTAGTCTCTATTTGATATATCGTACAGGGACATGGTCTGATCACACCACATCTCCTGGGCAGGGAAGGAAGTAGAAGACTATACAGATACTACAGCATGGGGCCACAAATAACTTTCTTTGAGGTAAAACATTTCTTTAATGCAGGCAGGGAAGTGTTTTACATCACAAAAATAATGAACTATGATCCCATGCTTTGTTCTCTGAAACATATTGAAATAAATCACATTTCTGTGAATCCAAATCTGACTGATTTGTCCTCGGCTGCGCGGTCTATTAACCTTTTCTTCTACTGTACATTGGATCCACTTTTAGGGATTGCAGCAGCCATTTTTTTTCAAACCTTTGATGGTGGTTGTGACTATTTCACAACAACTCCATGTAAGCAAATCCACGTGTGTACCTAAACCAGAATCTCAGATAAGACCCAATGGGCACCAATTTGTTTTTCCAGCTATGTGTATGCTGACACAGATCTAAAAGAAATGAGCAGGTTGATGCGAAAAAGATCTCATTCAAGTTGAATTTTCAGACATCCGCAGTACCACACTAATTCAAACAATCCAAATCATAGGAAGGGGAAAGGGGAAATGGTGCCTCATGAGAATACTCTGAGACCACAGGTGCCTGGAAGGAGTGGCTGGTATCCGCTATCATCAGACATTAAGATAAGGTTTATCCGGCACCTGGCTTCTTCTTAAAAATTCCAAAAACTTTATTAGGTCAATTCATGTAGTCATAGATATATCCCAATAAATTACAAGAAATCTTATATACCCATGGACAACTCATGTCCCCATATGCATGTAATTAACATTGTGAAGTAGTGTTATTACAACTGAAGAAACCTATTCTTTAAGTAACAAAAAGCATCACATATCCAACCTTGTTATAATTTCAAAAACTCAATATACATTTGTGATAATGTTATGTCAATTGTCTCTTAAATAATTAAACTATTATCTGTATAAACATTATCTGTTTATTCTATGTTTTTCTGTTTTTTATTTATTTTATATTTTTTTGTAATATTTTGCTTTTCTATTTTTAACTTTTTTTTATCTATCTATCTATCTATCTATCTATCTATCTATCTATCTATCTATCTATCTATCTATCTGTCTAAAAAAGAAAACAGAGCAGCGTTTCAAGAAGCAAAACTTTGGTGCAAGATCAGCCCTGGGTAGGAATCAGCTACCAAGATACCGACCATATATGTGAAAAATGGACTGCTCACTCAATAAACTCCTCTTTATGCCTTTATTGGCCTTCAGGTGAAAAAATGGCGACTTTTCGGTCAATACATGACCTTCATCCAGCTGGAAGAAGGTCATGTATTGACCGAAAAGTCGCCATTTTTTCACCTGAAGGCCAATAAAGGCATAAAGAGGAGTTTATTGAGTGCTGTAGTCTGTTTTTTATATACAAAATCAGCCATGACTTGGTAAAAGGTATTAAAATTATTAGTATTAGTGATTTAATACCTCTTGCAAGTCATGGACGATTTTGTACATAATGTTCTTTAAAAAAAATGACTAACAATTATATGTAATAGTACAATAAAAAGCAATATAATGAAGGTGAAATAAAAATGGTAGATTAACAAAAAAGTTAAAAATAAAAAACTAAATAATATAAAAAATAAAAATAAAATATAAAATAAATAAAAAACAAGAATATAAAATAAACAGATAACTTTTATTCAGATAATAGTTTATTTTGATAAGAGATATTTGAAAAATACCATTATCATCATATTAGTATACCAATAAATAAATCATTGAAATAAATGACCTGGTAACCTATATTGATACACAGCACAGATAAAGCACAAGGGTACAAACTGCAGCCCCCAGACATGAGCATTATTTTGGCAGGGTATGAAATTATGGGGGACCCCCCCATGTTTTGTTCTTTATTTTGATACTTAGCCAATATAAAGCACATAAATGTGGGTTGGAATTCTCACTTAGAGAGGTATGGGCCCCTCAAGGCTAAGTATAGCATCCCTCAGCCACCCCAGAAATGGTGCATCCATTAGATATGGAGGAAGGCAATTTCATACTGCATGCACTATATTTTAGAAGTTGCAAAGGAGGGCTGGAGGGACTTTGGCCGGACAAAGGAACTGAGGGCGACTGGTGGAGGACATGTGTCTACCATCTGACATGTGTGATCATGTCAGATATGAATGAAATCAGTTTTTACCAGCGCTGTAATTTACTTTTACATGATCACCATCATACGGTGTATCACGGTGCTCATGTGTCTTGGAAAGGAAGAAATGGCCCGGATAGTGATCTCCAGGGTTTCAACTACACCGGGGGATGTACACAATTTTCTTACAACCGCTTTAAAAAGGCTATAAAGGTACTGTTACATTGCACGACTTTGGAATGATGTCCGCAACGATCTCGTGGGCGCGCGGTCGTTTTTTACATCATTTCAACATCACTGG
This sequence comes from Allobates femoralis, assembly GCA_033576535.1. Taxonomy (NCBI): domain Eukaryota; kingdom Metazoa; phylum Chordata; class Amphibia; order Anura; family Aromobatidae; genus Allobates; species Allobates femoralis. The sequence continues at coordinate 476,787,949 of JARQOC010000001.1, read as the reverse complement.
TGAGATGTCACACGTCTAGATATCGTGGACAACTTACCAACGATGTTGTGAGCAGATATTGGTCGCCAACCCCGCGAATGATCCCTGCTCATTGCTGTGAAAGGGCAAAGTTGTCCATGACATTGTTATCGCGGTGTCACACAGTATGATGCAGCAGGTTGGTTGAGTTGAAGTTGTCAGATTTTTGACCATGTTCATAAACCTGTCAACTCCAACTTGACTAATTATCATAGTTGAATCGTTCGGTTACACGCAACGACGTACTAACAATGTCGTTTCAACATCGTCGAACACGTCACTTTTGAGCGATGTCGTGCACGATGTCGTGCCATGTAACAGTACCTTAAGGAATAAGTACCCTTAACTGCTGCTGTTTTAATACGTATCAGCGGTCATTGGCGGGTTGAAAGCTATCTTTTGATTAGTAATCTTTGGATTGTTTTTATCTTTTCTTAGCATTTTCGATCTTGCCGGTCACTTCTTTCAAAGCACTTATTAGGTTTGAGTACTTTAATGACAATATGCACAATCTTGAATAGCACCATGTGTTTTATAGTTTTATTGTGCTAAATAAAGGTATGTACAGTACTATTTTTGTCAGAAGTATTGACATGGTAGTGAGTCTATTGAAAGTTTTAGGAAGAAATAGTAATCTCAAACCAATGTGATAGAAGAAATTGTGTTTCTGTAGACTGAGGAGATCAAAAAGTAAGCAGCATGAGAATATATAGAATTTTCTTAAGCTGTTTGTAAGTAGTATTTGTATCTAAACCTTGTTTAAACACTAACCCTGTATTGCATGGATAATAAAGACTTGTTTAATATTTATGGAATATAAATCTAAAAACCTATAATCCTAGCATTAGGTCATGGTATACATACATTGACAATATTATATTTATCTCCACAATGTTTTACAGTTATCAGTCCACAATTTCAATTTCAGATCATTGTGAAAAATATATTTTCAGAAACCTGTTTACATCACTTCAAGGAACAGATTCTAAAATGTAATTATAAAATGTGTGAATTCTTAATCATTTTTATGTGGCCATACATATTAGTTAGCTCTCAAAATGTAACGTTTAAATCATACTGACATAAAAAAAATTAAATAAAAAGTGATAAAAATAAGATACCGTATATAAAAAGAAATTATAGCTATCAGAATACGGCAATACAAAATCAAAATATTTGTTGTGAAAAATAGTTTTTTTGTTTTGTTCACACAACCCAGCATTCAAAATACTCAATACACCCCTAAAAGAATTTATTTAGGCATGTATTTTCCAAAATTAGATCAATTCCTGTGTTTTTCTGCTGCTCTGGAACCTTGGGGCTCTGCAGGAAGTGCCTGTATGTGCTCAATTACTTGTGTCTTGTCAATCAGTGTAGTGGTGCAATATGTTAGCATTTAAGGCTCCACTTTAAACATTTGACCAGGGCCTCAATATGCATGTATGTGTCTTATATTGGATTACTGAAATAGGGAACTGACTAAAAAAGGACACACGTGACATTAACAGATACATTTTTGTGTTTAAAGTTCAGGATTATATGCTTTGCCCATCTCAAGCACGCTTTCTATGACACACAAGCCTTGGTTTCAGGATTTCAGTTTAGTAGCAAACTTAGCAATGAGTGGTTTAATGGTGCTCTACTTGATTGAAGTGTGAAGAATAAAAAAGACTGTAAACAACATACTGACTCACCGTGGCCGGGACTCCGGTTTAGACAGGCGATGCTTCCTTCCTCCTTGTCACGGGTGGACCGCGCCTGCCGGTAGTGGGGCCCGGTGTAGTGCAGATCAAAAGTGAAGACGTCTTGGTGGAACAGATTAAAGGGGTTTTAATTTATTCGTGACGCCACCTATGAGTAGTTCGGTAAGGACTACCGACGCTGCGGAACCTCCGGGGGATGGACAGCAGCAAGATGTTACGCTCCCCACAGGCTGAGCGGTGATCCCCGGAGGCTGGAGCTGCTCAAGATGTTGTGCGGCAGCTGCGGTTACCTGTTAGTGCGGACGGACAGTTCATAAGGAAGCACGGACACAGAAAGTCTCTGCAACGGGTCTTTACTGTAACCAGCAGGCAGTACATGGCATACAGTGGTTGAGTAGTAGACCAGGTGGACTCAGCAGTGATGGTGTCCCTTAGAGATCCGCAGTGTTCCTCCATTCTACCTATTTGGTTGCCAGTGTCGCCCAGGAATACCAGGTCGGGTACGGGGAGGCTGCTTCAATGCCCTATCCATGATGTACGTTCTGGATGTTTTGGGGAGCCTTGGATCCCTCGGTAGGTACACCGCTGGTTAGACGACTGGAAGTTGGCTGGTGGTGGGGTGCTCCTTTGAAGCTGCTCCTCCACGCTTCTGGTTCGCGTGGCAGAGGTGAACTGCTGCCAGCTTCGGTACCAGTGAACCGGCTGTGAGTTGTGGGCACGGGAGTCTTTTGGGAACCCGTGTGGATAATGCCCAATCCCGGTAGTTAAGGCCTCAGGTGCTGACACCCGACCGGTGACTGCCCAGGGGCCCGCACGGGGTGCGGAGCCCCCGCTCCTCTCCAAGTTCTCTGTTCTAGGCTCTGCTCTAGATTTCAGACTCCTTCTGTTCTATCTAGATTATTGTGTGTTCTACTACACTACCCTAACACTCCACCCCCAGGACCTATGATTGGCCCTCTGTTCTAGGTGTTACATGTAGGGTTGGATCTCTATGTTAACCGGATCATTGCTGAGTCAGAGAATATTGCCGCTGCATTTGTGGCTGCAATACCCTCTTGTGACGCACTCGTTGCGGGGCGCCACAATACCATTACTACTGTGTTATTCGTATTACTTTTTTTTTTGGAGGTGGGGACATTCATTGTAAAGCAAATCGCAGAGTGCTAGAATTTGTATTGAACCTAAGAATTTCAGGAAACTCGATTCAAAGTCGATCTTTTACAGATTGATCCACTTATTTATCGTTATGGAGGCATAAAAATTCTAAGTTTGAATATTGGAAATGTAAAAAATTAGTTGCTATATTTACAATATTTTCATAACAAAATACAAACTTTTGCAACTTATATTTACCATTACTAAAAAATAAATGTGTCCTAATAAAGCATTCTCAGAATCACTGGAATATGCAAAAACATTCCAAAGGTATCACATAAAGTAAATCATTAGATCTTGCAAACTTGACTATTAGGACGGTGAAAACTGGCTAAGGATGGTTTCACACTAGTGTATTTTGGAATCTGGGGGCATGCAGGAAAAGCCTGAATGCCCCGGATTCCTGCGCAATGATGAACCTGGATGCAACTGCACCCCAGGCGAGAGCATCGGGTTGCATATTTGACAGGGATCTGGTAGGTGGTTCAGCACATGTGCAGTTCATAGCACAAGGACCGGAAATCCAAATCTGGAGTCCAGATAAATCTGTGTCGCATAGACCCCCCCATTCAGATTTTACCCATGATGTCCCAGATCAGGGTTCACGTTTTTTTTCACGGAGACCAAATCACAGCAAAATGCAGATTTTGACTCCACGAAAAATCTGTGAGCACCTGAATCCACCCGGATCGAGGGCGAGCTGTACGTAACTGGATGCATATACAAGCGTTTGTGGCCCCATTGAAAGTCAATGGGGCTGAAAACTGATGTGGGTGTATCCAGTTTAGGCTGGATTCACATGGATGCCGAAAAATGTCAGTGTGACACCAGCCTTAAGGTGGAACTGTCACCCCCCTGCTGCATGGCAATCTAAATGAAGCACTGAATGCAGCATGTCTGCTGCTTTCAGGGAAGAGGTCCCCCATGTGTCTGTGTGCTGTGTACCCTGAGATATAGCCTTTGTAGAACTTACAGTTAGAAGCCATGAAGGTAGTCATTGTGACTGGAGGGAGGTTGATTGACTGGGGCCATTTCATCCCCCACTGCTGCCTCCTACTGTGCTGTTTATGCTTCGTCAGGGCAGGAATCTAGAGCTGATGTCAGGACAAATAATTTGCATGTTGTGAGTGACAGAGAGGAGGAGGGCAGAGCCAACACAGCAGAAGGCGGCACACGGAGGCAGAGGGGAAGGGAATGGCCCCAGTCCATTGAGCTCCCTCCAGCCTCAGTAATTACCTCCATGGCTTCTAACTGTAGCTTTTACAAAGGCTATATCTTGGGGTACACAGCACACAGACACATGGGGGACCCCCTCCCTGAATGCAGCAGACATGCTGCATTCAGTGCTCCATTTAGATTGCCATGCAGCAGGGGGTGACAGGTCTTCTTTAAGTGGTATGGAGTTAAAGCAAGAAGAATTCCCCCTCTACCTAAAACTTCCAAACTACCTTTGATTAATTAGGCAGCTATTTCTCTCAGGGCCACTTTACACACACCAACTTGTCTGACCAACTTCTGAACAACTTACTGGTTGCAGTGAAATCATGGACACATTGCTCCATTTTGTGGCTGTGTACAAATGGAACAATGTGTCCATGATTTCACTGCAACCAGTAAGTTGTTCAGAAGTTGGACAGATGAGTTGGTGTGTGTAAAGTGGCCATAAGACTTTTTCATGTTTAGTATATATGAAAAAAATTGATAAGAAAAAATTGCATAACTGTTACTTTACATGTCTTGCCTTTACAGAAAAACTGAATATGAAATTCTGTTTAACTTTACAATGTAAGCACCCACAGCTCGAGATTTACCATATACTTTACCATACTTTAACCCCTTTACGACCAATGACGAGTATACTCGTCATGAAAAGATGTCAGTTCCCGCATCATGACGAGTATACTCGTCATGGCTTTGAACTGTCACTGCTTCTAAACGAACAGTGACAGTTCAATTCTAACAGCTGTCAGTGACAGCTGAGGGTCAGGGGCAGAGGTGTGGGGACCCTTTTTAGGGGTCCCCACACTCAGAGCGATGTGATCGGTCAGTCAATCTGACCGACCGATCACATCAAGATGGCGCAGGAAAGTGCTGAATGTCAGCACTTCCCTGAGCGATCGCTGCAGGAGCCGGGCTGTCAGCTGTGCCCGGCTCCTGCACACATCCCCTGCCTGTGTCCTCTGCCCCTCCACCTATGTGCCCACTGCTCTTGGCCCCCTCTCCTGCCTCCCGGTCTCCTCCATTGTCTGCCCGCTGTGTCCGCATCCAGCCCAGCCCCCCCCTTCCCCCGCTCATTACCCCTGCCCCTGCTGTTCCCCCCCCCCCCGGCTCATTACCCCTGCCCCCTGCTGTTCCCCTCCCCCGGCTCATTACCCCTGCCCCCTGCTGTCCCCCCCTCATCTCCCCCGTACCCTGCTGTGTCCGCCTTCCCCCCCTGTTCCCCGCTATCTCCGGCCCCCCGCCACAGTACCGGTGACCGGCGGGGGGCCCTCCAGCAGCTGGAGAAGGGGGGGTGCTGTCGCTCCACAGCACCGCCGCCCTCCAGCAGCGTTGCACAGCTTCTCACCTGCAGTGCAGCAGCTGCAGGCGCCGGGCACGCAGGAGGACGGTGTGCGGTGTCGGCGCCGCCCCCTTCTCCACTGCCGCTCCCCCGGCCTGCCTGCAGCTTGGACGGTGCGGTCCTGGGTAAGACCCCTGCATGATCCCCCTTCAGGGGGGATCCCTGATCCCTGATCCCCCTGGAGGGGGACCCCTATTCCCCCATCCCCCTGGAGGGGGATCCCTGATCCCCATCCCCCTGCAGGTGGATCCCTGATCTCCCATCCCCCTGCAGGGGGATCCCTGATCTCCCATCCCCCTGCAGGGGGATCCCTGATCTCCCATCCCCCTGCAGGGGGATCCCTGATCTCCCATCCCCCTGCATGGGGATCCCTGATCCCCATCCCCCTGCAGGTGGATCCCTGATCTCCCATCCCCCTGCATGGGGATCCCTGATCCCCATCCCCCTGCAGGTGGATCCCTGATCTCCCATCCCCCTGCAGGGGGATCCCTGATCTCCCATCCCCCTGCAGGGGGATTCCTGATCTCCCATCTCCCTGCAGGGGGATCCCTGATCCCCCATCCCCCTGCATGGGGATCGAACTTCAGAAAGAGATCTGACAGCTCAGGTGCAGTGATCCAGTAGATCACTGTGCCCAAGTTGTCAGAACGCTTTCTACATCTTGATCCCCATGAAGGGGGATTCCCCTCTATGGGGATTGAGCTGCAGAAAGCAATCTGACAGCTCGGGCACAGTGATCCAGTGGATCACTGAAACCAAGCTGTCAGATTGTTTTCTGCAGCTTGCTCTTCATGCAGGGGAATCCCCTTGCATGGGGATTGAGCTGCAGAAAGCAATCTGACAGTTTGGGTGCAGTGGTCCAAACTGTGCAGTGACCCACTGCACAGTGATCCGGGCGTTCAGACAACTGCGCCCAAGCTGTCAGATCGCTTTCTGCAGCTTGCTCTCCATGCAGGGGATTCCCCTTGCATCGGGATCGAGCTGCAGAAAGCAATCTTGCACGGCACCCGGGCTGCCAGATTGCTGCTCTGCAGTCTGATCCTCCTGCATGAGGATCGAGCTGCAGAGAGCGATATTGCAGCCTTGGCGCTGCACCCAGGCTGCCAGATCGCTGCTCTGCAGTCCGATCCTCCTGCATAGAGATCAAGCTGCAGAAAGCAATCTCGCAGCCCCAGCGCTGCACCTGAACTGCCAGATCGCTGGTATGCAGTCCGATCCGTCTGCATGCAGATTGAGCTGCAGAAAGTGATCTCACAGCCCCGTTGCAATGATCCACATAGTGGATCACTGCACCCGGGCTGTCAGATCGCTACTTTGCAGTCCGATCCTCCTGCATGGCGATCGTGGGACCTTCGTTGTGGACTACGTCGGAGGCGATCGAGCGTCGTGGGACCTTCGTTGTGGACTACGTCGGATCTTTTTATAATAAAGATGGAGTCTGAATTTTGTTTGTGTTTTTTTTCAAAATAAAAATATTTTTCTCTGTGTGTATTTATTGACTACTTACCAGAGATTCCTAATGGCGGGTCTAACATTGGCCCAATATTATGAATCTCGGGCTTAGTGCCAGCTGCCAATAAAAAGCTGGCATTAACCCCTTTATTACCCAGTTTGCCACTGGCACCAGGGCAACTGGAAGAGCATGGGTACAGCGCCAGAAAATGGCGCTTCAATGAATGCGCCATTTTCTGGGGCGGCTGCGGGCTGCAATTCGCAGCATGGGGGGCCCAGAACGCTTGGGCCTTTCCATGCTGAGGATTCCAGCCCCCAGCTGCCTAGTTGTACCTGGCTAGGCCAAAAATATGGCGGAGCCCTACGTCATTTTTTTTTCTAGAATTAGTTCTAGAAATAAAAAAAAATGGGCTTCGCTGTATTTTTGGTTGCAGCCAGGTACAACGAGGCAGCTGGGGGTTGCTGGCAGTCTGTAGCTGCCAAGTTGTACCTGGCTGGACCAAAAATATGGCGGAGCCCTACGTCATTTTTTTTTTCTAGAATTAGTTCTAGAAATAAAAAAAAATGGGCTTTGCTGTATTTTTGGTTGCAGCCAGGTACAACGAGGCAGCTGGGGGTTGCTGGCAGTCTGTAGCTGCCAAGTTGTATCTGGCTGGACCAAAAATATGGCGGAGCCCCACATCATTTTTTTTCTTTCTAGAATTAGCTCTAGAAATAAAAAAAAAGCCTTCGCTGTATTTGTAGCCAGCCATGTACAACTTGGTAGCTGGCTGACTGGAATCCTCAGCGTGGAGAGACTCAAATGTTGTGGGTCCCCCACGCTGCAAATTTCAACCCACAGCCACCCAAGAAAATAGCGCATTCATTAGAGGCGGCATTTTCTGGTGCTGTACCCCAACTCTACCAGTTGCCCTTGTGCTGGTGGCACACGGGTTCTCCATATGCGACATGGTGTCCGCTAACAATTTCAATAGAAAATTAGCTCCAATTGTTAGCGGAAACCATGTCGGGTATGGAGAGCCCCTCCCTGTGTGCCTGAACAATGGAGCTCCCCCACAAGTGACCCCATTTTGGAAACTAGACCCCCGAAAGAACGTATCTAGATGCATAGTGAGCACTTTGAACTCCCAGATGCTTCACAAATTCATCCATAAAAATGAAAAAGCACGTTTTTTTCCACAAAAAGTTTCTTTTTTCATTTTTACGGATCAATTTGTGAAGCACTTGGGGGTTCAAAGTGCTCACTATGCATCTAGATACGTTCCTTGGGTGGTCTAGTTTCCAAAATGGGGTCACTTGTGGGGGAGCTCTAATGTTTAGGCACATAGGGGCTCTTCATATCCTACAAGGTGTCCGCCAACAATTCCAATTGTTAGTGGACACCATGTTGCGTATGGAGACCCCCTGTGTGTCTCCACATTGGAGCTCCCCCACAAGTGACCCCATTTTGGAAACTAGACCCCAAAGGATTATATCTAGATGCATAGTGAGCACTTTGAACCCCCAGATGCTTCACAAATTGATCCGTAATAATGAAAAAAGAAATTATTTGTGGGAAAAAAAGTGCTTTTTCATTTTTACGGATGAATTTCTGAAGCATCTGGGGGTTCAAAGTGCTCACTATGCATAAAGATACGTTCCTTTGGGGGTGTAGTTTCCAAAATGGGGTCACTTGTGGGGGAGCTCCAATGTGGAGACACACGGGGACCCTCAAAACGCGACATGGTGTCCGCTAACAATTTGAATGGAAAATGAGCTCAAATTGTTAGCGGACACCATGTTGCGTTTGGAGGGTCCCGATGTGTCTCCACATTAGAGCTCCCCCACAAGTGACCCCATTTTGGAAACTAGACCCCCAAAGGAACATATCTAGGTACATAGTGAGCACTTTGAACCCCCAGATGCTTCACAAATTGATCCGTAATAATGAAAAAATAATTTTTTAGTGGAAAAAAAAAGTGCTTTTTCATTTTTACGGATGAATTTCTGAAGCATATGGGGGTTCAAAGTGCTCACTATGCATCTAGATACGTTCCTTCGGGGGTCTAGTTTCCAAAATAGGGTCACTTGTGGGGGAGCTCCAATGTGGAGACACACAGGGACCCTCCAAACGCGACATGGTGTCCGCTAACAATTTGAGCTCATTTTCCATTCAAATTGTTAGCGGACACCATGTCGCATTTGGAGGGTCCCCGTGTGTCTCCACATTGGAGCTCCCCCACAAGTGACCCCATTTTGGAAACTACACCCCCAAATGAACATATCTAGATGCATAGTGAGCACTTTCTACCTCCAGGTGCTTCACAAATTGATCTGTAAAAATGAAAAAAGAAAATTTGTGTGGAAAAAAAAAAGTGCTTTTTCATTTTTACGGATGAATTTCTGAAGCACATGGGGGTTCAAAGTGCTCACTATGCATCTAGATACGTTCCTTCGGGGGTCTAGTTTCCAAAATGGGGTCACTTGTGGGGGAGCTCCAATGTGGAGACACACAGGGACCCTCCAAACGCGACATGATGTCCGCTAACAATTTGAGCTCATTTTCCATTCAAATTGTTAGCGGACACCATGTTGCGTTTGGAGGGTCCCCGTGTGTCTCCACATTGGAGCTTCCCCACAAATGACCCCATTTTGGAAACTAGACCCCCTAAGGAATGTATCTAGATGCATAGTGAGCACTTTGAACCCCAGATGCTTCACAAATTGATCCGTAATAATGAAAAAAACACTTTTTTTTCACAAAAAAATTCTTTTTGCCTACATTTTTTCAGTTTCACATGGGCAAAGGGATAAAATACATCCCAAAATTTGTTGGGCAATTTCTCCTGAGTACACCGATACCTTATATGTGGTCATAAACCACTGTTTGGGCGCACGGCAGGGCTCAGAAGTGAAGGAGCGCCATTTCACTTTTTGAACGGAAAATTGGCTCTAAAATTCAAATTGCGCTCCCTCCCTTCTGAGCCCTGCCGTGCGCCCAAACAGTGGTTTATGACCACATATGAGGTATCGGTGTACTCAGGAGAAATTGCCCAACAAATTTTAGGATGCATTTTATCCTGTTGCCCATGTGAAAATGAAAAAATTGAGGCTAAAAGAACATTTTTGTTACAAAAATTAAAATGTCCATTTTTTCCTTCAACTTTATTTTAGTTCCTGTGAAGCACCTGAAGGGTTAATAATCTTCTTCAATATAATTTTGAGTAGCTTGAGGGGTGCGGTTTTTGGAATGGTGTCACTTTTGGGTGTTTTCTGTCATGTACACCCCTCAAAGAGACTTCAAATGTGATGTGGTCACTAAAAAATTGGTTTTGTAAATTTTGCTGGAAAAATGAATAATTGCTGATGAACTTTGAACCCTTATAACGTCCTACCAAATTTTTTTTTTTCTTCCAAAATTGTGCTGATGTGAAGTAGACATGTGGGACATGTTGTTTATTAACTATTTTGTGGCACATAACTCTCTGGTTTAGCAGAATAAAAATAAAAAATTTGAAAATTGCTAAATTTTCAAAATTTTTGCCAAATTTTTTATTTTTTCACAAATAAACGCAAAAATTATCGACCTAAATTTAATACTAACATGAAGCCCAATATGTCACGAAAAAACAATCTCATAATCGCTAGGATCCGTTGAAGCGTTCCAGAGATATTACCTCATAAAGGGAGAGTGGTCAGAATTACAAAAAATGGTCCGGTCATTAAGCTGCAAAGTGACTCGGTCCTTAAGGGGTTAAACTGAAAAACTCACTGCTTTAAAATAATCCACTGTACTATATTCGGGTGCTAACTTTCCAACAAGGTGGTGAAAGCAAAGGAAATGTTAAAAGGCATCCTCCCCAATGCAGGAATTCTTTTTTAGACTTCTTGATTTTACTGCATATGAAATGTGGATGCAGAAATAATGTCACAGTTATTTATAGAATAACATACATTAGAATGTCAGATCTAAAATAAAAATAAAAAATTTACTTTAACAAGATAACCTTGACGATGTCAGACTCGGCATAATTGTACTTTCTATCTGTCATAATCTGCAAGTGTAAAAGAACTGTGTGAGGCTTGTGTGAAAACAGTATAAAGTGTGAACTTACTGTATGTATGTGTTAACAACATGATCATTGTGCAAGTATGCAATCTCGTGAATGCGCTGAGTTTACAGAAGATACAATGATTGTTGCGTTCTTATGAGAATCCTAGAAAATAGCTCTTTTATGGCATTATATGGTTAAAGGGAACCTGTCACCTAATCTAGCCCTTGTAACGTACGACTTCCTGTCCCTGCAGCCTAAAAGTGCTATACTAAGCATCCCTGTCAGGTATTTTATTGATGCCTATAAGCTGCATAATTATTTTTATAAACGTACATTTTCTGTGGCGGCTGGGCGTTCCCTTGGGGGTTTGTGATGGGTAGGCAGGGTCTCCTTGGGCGCGCTGCCCCTGCCTCGGTGCTAAATTCATGCCCTAATGGGCGTAATGCTGTTCGCAGAGCATAGGCATGTTTGTATTTCCCCGCCTCTGGCTGCATCACTGTGACGTGGTGGGTCACATGATGCCGGGCCATTTCACTTCTGGTTGACCGGCGCTGGCTGTATGACGCGGATAGGCCGACTTCAGCATGCAGTCTGCGCATGCTTTGAAGGCGGTCTGTGCACTGAGTGCACACAGCCCTACGTCACCGGAAGTGACGCGATACAGGCATCACGTGACCCGCCGCGTCACAGTGATGCAGCCAGAGGCGGGGAAATACAAACATGCCCGTGCTCTGCGAACAGCATAACGCCCATTAGGGCATCAATTTAGCACCGAGGCAGGGGCAGCGCACCCAAGGAGATCCTGCCTGCCCATCACAGACCCCAAGGCAACCCCCAGCCGCCAGAGAAAATGTAAGTTTATAAAAAGAATTATGCAGCTTGTAGGCATCAATAAAATACCAGACAGGGATGCTTAGTATAGCACTTTTAGGCTGCAGGGACAGATAGTCATAGGGTACATCACCTGATGAAGATAGCCTGCGTGCTATTTAAACGCGTTGTGGCCCATACAAGGACTAATAATAAAAGATTTGAAAATCTGCTAATACGTTCCCTTTGCTTTGTGCCTTAGTGCTCATAAACTCCATTTTCCATTTTTCCTTTGTTTTATGTTATAATAATCCCTTTGTGGGATCACTGGTGGAGCTGCTTTGGGCCAGGGCGTTTTTTAATTCCTCCTCCTTGAGGACCTGTGAAGCACCTTAACAACAATAACAGCTGAAGGACCTGTGGTGATGTCACATCTGACTTGGATCACGTGACCACCTGGATTCACACGGACTGAGGCAGGACTACAGGACAGGCATCTCGTGCAGCTTCTGAGCGGGGGCTCCTCTGCTTCCAGGCATACACTGGTGTTGGGCACGACTGCACAACCCCCCGTGTGAGTGGCCAATTGGCGTGCAATCCATTAACCCCTTACACCACCAGGTTTCACACATTGCGCTCCTGTACCCTTATTTTACTTATAAATAATTTTTGGACTCAGTTGCATTTTTCACCTACAGTGCCAGATCTTTCACTTCCCATATTATGTGGTTAATGACTCTAAAAAGTCAACTCTTCGTAATGTGAGTATCAAGATTCATACAAACTCCACTCTTGAAATATTACAGTTTTCACTATGACTTACAGGCTCACATTTCCTGTTCCTTAAAGCCTGGTGCATACATTTAATCATGGGGCCCCATAACAGAATTTATAATTGCTCCCCCCCTGCAAAAAAAAAAATTGATTCTGCTGGCTAACACAATAGCCTGTTCCAACTTTTCAGCTATTTCAAAGTAACTCTTCTCCTATTAAAGCCCCTAAATTCCCCTTTAACTGAACTCAAAGTATGATGCCAAGAAGTGCCCTACAAACAATTTATGAAAACCCCACATGAATTCCTTCACAGTGCCATTCTTTCTTCACAGTATGATGACCCTACAGTGCCCACCCAACTCCTCCGGCAATAGAGTTTGATCCCCAAGTGTGACCCCCACATAACCCTTCCTGCTATGTAATCAGTCTACATACACTATAATAGCCCCCATGCTTCTTCACACTGTATAATGGCCCTGATTAGCCCTCCAAACAGTATAACGGTCTCCACACAATCCTTCACACACTATAATTTCTTGCATACAGTATAATGTCCCTCAAATAGCCCTTCATAAAGTATAAAGACTTCCTAAAAGACCTCCAAATAGTGTAACTGATCATATGATTTTTTGCTCTAAAAAGTGAAAGATAAAAATCAAGTGGATTTTAGATTCATGTTTACTATTTTGAAGAACTTGGTGCTAAATTGGCAACAAATATCAGAAGGTAAAAAAGAAAAAAGGCTTAAAAAATGCAAATAATGAAATGGGCCCAATATATTAGTACATCTCAATGAATTAGAATATCATCAAAAAGTTAATTTATTTCAGTAATTCAATATAAAAAGTGAAACACATATATATTATATAGAGTCATTACAAACAGACTGATCTATTTCAAGTGTTTTGTTCTGTAAATGTTGATGATTATGGCTTACAGCCAATGAAAACCCAAAGGTCATTATATCAGAAAATTAAAGTAGGGAGGATGAAGGGTGAAAAACTGAGCTACCTTATTCCACGAGACATCAAAGGGTGAATATAATATTGATTTATTAGTTAACGTGCGTGTTTCAGGACTCCCAGAAACACCCTGGTACATGGCAATATTACATTGACTTTTGATGATATTCTAATTGATTGAGATGCACTAGTATATTTATTTATTTTTCCCCCTGAATATTTATTTTTATTATAAAAACGGCCTACATATATATGAGAGAAAAACCCACAATTGCTTAACAATTTTAAACAATGATAGAATAAGCTTTAGTATAGTCTAACATTATGGGGACACAACTCTTTCAAAAATGACACCATATTTTTAACCATATATTTTATTTATGAAATTTTCCAAAAATACTTCAGAAAACATTGGAGAGGCAGTTGACATTCATTCTTCTGCTGTGAGGAGCCAAACAATAATGTTATGCTAAATGATTTTGTTACATTTAGAGAAGTTAAAATTAGAGATGAGCGAACCTTGCAAGATTCCATTCGGTTTGGGCCATCAAACTTTCCGGTGCTCAGCAAACCTGTTTGGGTTTGGAGTTCGGGTGCTTTTCATTTGTAACGCCTTGGAGCGAGCATCTCTTCGGTTGGGTGCAGTTGATGTTTGGCCCAGTGCGAGTCACGTGCAGTGTTTGATTGGCTCGCACTGAGCTTAAATACACACTGTGACAAATTTGCCACCGCATCTGGTAGCTCCATAGCACCTCCTCTATTCTCAGGCCAGTCAGGGAACTGCATGAGGATAAAAGAAGGACCGCAGCTGCCCTGTCAGTGCTGGTTTATTAAGGCACACCTCAGGGAGTGTAGTATATGCCTTCAAGTCCCAGGCTAGAAGTACATATAATAACCACCATCCCATCACTGACAAAGGCAATGAATAACACAAGCACCAAATATTGCCACCAATTTCTTGTTTGATAGAGGGTCAGAAACTAACCCAGGTAGCATATAGTGTTAAATGAGCACACGGACGTGGGGATTTTGTGATCGAGATAAGAGAGCAAGTCAAGATTAAACTTATATTTAATCACCATATGGGCACACTAGACAATAATATTTACAGATTATTTATAAGGATATTACAGATGTTACAGTCAGTTATGCAAATAAAAGATAAATAGAAATACACACAGATTTACATGAAAATTAATTAGTTACTGGTTCCTTGATGCTAGTAGCCACATGGAGGCAGTGTTGAGCCACCGGGTTCCCTCGGGTATACTCTGCCATGTAATACAATGGGTATCCTCCTCAAAGTAATACGCTGACGAGGTATGGCAGGGGCATTTTGAGGCCTTCCTCCCCACCCACCTACCTCCCTCTAGTGACCTCATGTGGGCTGACTTTTCCATACCAAAAAATGGCTATGAAAATGCTGCCTTTCTCATAACTCTGCCAGGAAACGTCATAGGCAGAAGATAATGCTCTCATATTTTTTGTTATGATTTTAGCTTTCTAATGGCAGGATGCACAACATATCTGCGGTCGTCCCACGGCCAATATTAAGTTTGTGGTAGTGGGGAAGGTCACACAGTTATGCAGAAATATGCATTATGATCCTATACCTCTTCAGGTGTCATATTTATGATTGTCATATTTAAGGGAGTGATGTATAGTGAACTATTAATTCTTCTTTCCATGGCTCCTGTGTGTCTACCACAATTCTATGAAATTTCCTGGCAGAAGGATGTCACTTCTCACCTCTCTGCAGGTCTTCTTTGGGGTCTTCCTTTTGTATAATTCTCTTTGGTTTCAATGTGTCACCCAGCTCCATTTGTTATGGAGCCTTCTTTGTGTGGCAACAGTTGGCCAGAAAGGTAGTATCTTCAGGCTAATTAACAGATCCAGATTATTTAACACCCTGGCAAAAGGATGGGGGGCTCTCTCCATGGAGTGAAGGTACTATGGTGACATCTGGACAAAATGGTTGCTGTAGGAATATTGCTTGATAGGTCAGAATATATACCTTACACACAGTTTTTGGGTGTAGTTTGTGTCCAAAATTAACTTGAAAAAAGAAGAGCCCTTTGTGAAATATTGAAGTGTGCTTATCCTATATAGAAGAGCATCTATGCAGATGGTACAAGCAAGTGCATCTTAATGGGTTTTTGGGAATAATGATCAACAAAAGGGTGGCCATTGTATGGCTATAGTGCTCATGATTGTCACATAACCTTTTACTTCAAACTAACACCTCTGTTATATGTAAACCTTGAATCCACTGTACTTTCTTGTAATGTTGTTCTTTAAATTATCTGACTGAATAAAATGTAAACTTTTATATGCTATCAACTCTGTCCTCCTTGAATACATACATAAACTTGTTACACTCTTAACCTCGAACAACCGCTGTTCACATATTAACTACATTTTGCCAGAGATTCATGAAGGATAACACAGACGATGTAATAAGAAATACTGAGTCACCTTATGTGCATTGTTGAATAAGGCCAAGTTACTTTTCTTTTAAAATCCTTTTCCAATCCTCCTCCCTCAAGGACTAATGTCCCAATTCTATTTCCTCCTGACCTACTATCGTGATGTAACCCTTATCTTTACATTGCCTAAGGAAAGTATATAACCTACATATAGTCCCATTACAATTATTTGAAACTTATCAACATTCCACCAAATTTTATGTGGAAACTAAAACACATTGTTTTACTTTATAAAAATGTTTTTTTTGTTCACTTTTAACTTCTGTAGCATAAAGAGAATTTGTCAGCAGGTTTTTGCTATAAAATATAAAAGCAACTTAAAATTAAAAAGCCTGATTTCAGAGATACATTACTTACTGGACTACTTGGTCCATTTTTGGTCTGCTTTGTCTTATGTGGATGTAGTGGTGCTAAGACTTCTGAGCTGTGTATAACCCCGCACAGACCTCTACTTGGCAGCTTCCTGTGTAGAGTGTACAATGTCAGCAAGCTGCCAATCAGTGGTCGGGCAGGGTTACATAGATTAGCCTGATGGCCTTGTAGGTGAGATATAGTCCTTTAACCCCTTCACTACCCAGTGATGTTTCATTTTAGTTTTTTTGCTCCCCTGCATCCAAGAGCCATAACTTTTTTATTTTTCCATCAATATAGACATATCAGGGCTTGTTTTTTGTGAGACGAGTTGCACTTTCAGATGCACCAGTAAACTAGAAAGGAAAGAAAGGCGCAATAGGGTCTTATTAGCGGTACACAGGTGATTAATGGAAAGGCAATGCTCACCTTGTCAGGTTGTGCAGGTACAACTCCACTATAAGCCAAACTGCCCCAGGATACCCGGTGAGAAATGAATACAAGAAATAGAGAATGGCTAAGATTCTGTGCTGTTTAGGCAAAAAAGGAAGAGGATCTTGATCGCTTATATTATCCAGCATTTATCTTTATTCTCTCAATGCGTTTCGTGCGCCGACTGCGCACTTCATCAGGAGACAAGAAGCTGTTGTCCCAGATCAGTTGTTTCAGAAGCAATCATTTATTTTACCATATAGTGTACAAGAAAATGGGAAAAAAAATCCAAGTGCTGTGAAATTGCAAAAAAAAGTGCAATAACATGATTGTTTTCTGGGTTGTTTATTCGTGATCACTATATGGTAAACCTGATTTGAAAGTGTGATGCCTTAGGTCAGTAGAGGTTTGTAGATACTAAATATGTATACTTTTACTGTTATCTAAGGCTGGTTTCACACTACGATTTTTCTAAATCCGATGCTGTCCGATGATAATCGGACAGCATCGGATCCGAATTTGGCCCCATGCAGTCTATGGGCATCGGACCGAATCGGATGTGCACTAAATGCCATCCGATTTGGTCCGATCCGATTCTGTCCGATGTTTTTATCGGTGCAAAAATCGGAGCCTGCGCCGAAAATAACATCGGACAAAATAGGATCGGACCAAATCGGATGGCATTTAGTGCACATCCAATCCGACCCGATCCCTTTAACATGGGGCCCTATGGAGCTGGGTCCGAGGAAACATCTGATGTCTCCTCGGACCCGATTTTAGTGTACTGAGCATGCTCAGTACATGCTCAGTGCACTGAACCTATTGTGTGCCGCCTAATTTAACTTCTGCAATGTATATACATACATTGCAGAAGTTAAATATAAGTTAAATCAAGTGTTTAAAATAAAAAAATCTTTATTCTCACCTTCCAGCGCTCCCTCGGTGTCTCCAGCTGCAGCCGCTCGGTAACAGGACCTGTGATGACGTCAGAACCCGATCAGCTGATCGGGTCACATGACCGGTTACCGCGGTAACCGCTGACGCTTCTGACGTCATCACAGGTCCTGCACACCCGATCGGAGGCTGATCGAGACGCCGAGGGAGCGCTGGAAGGTGAGAATAAAGATTTGTTATGTTGAGGTGACATGAGGGGGGACATGAGGGGTGACATGAGGGGACAGGAGAGGACATGAGAGGGGATATGAAAGGGGACAAGAGGGGACATGAGAGGGGATATGAAAGGGGACAAGAGGGGACATGAGAGGGGATATGAAAGGGGACATGAGAGGGGACAGTAGGGAGAGAGTAGGGGGACACTAGGGCAAAACAGGGGGACAGCAGGGAGACAGCAAGATGACAGGAGGGAGAGAGGAGGGGGAGCTACGTGACAGCCCAAACTGATCCTGCAAAAAGTAGGATTCGGATGCCTATTTGGCATCCGATTGCAGAGATCAGTTTGGATCCGATGCTGTCTGATTTTCATCGGACAGCATCGGATTTAGAAAAATCGTAGTGTGAAAGTAGCCTAAGCCATGAAAAAAATTCAGAAGTTTGAAAAGAAAAAGAATCACACTTTTTGTGCCATGTTCTGCGACCCATAGCGTTCTCATTTTTCGGGATTTGAGGCTGTGTGATAAAAATATTTTTTGCACCTTGAGCTGACGTTTCTAATGATACCATTTTTGGGTGGATGCGCTGTTTTGATCGCCCGTTATTGCATTTTATAGCAATGTTGCAGCGACCAAAAAAATGTAATTTTGGCATTTGGACCTTTTTTTCCATTACACACGTTATGGCTCTCATTAATTGATGTTATATATTGATAGATCGGGCATTTCTGAATGGGGCGATGCCAAATATGTGTATTTTTTTAACCCCTTCATGACCCAGGAATTTTTCATTTTTCATTTTTGTTTTTTGCTCCCCTGCTTCCAAGAGCCATAACTTTTTTATTTTTACGTCAATATAGACATATGAAGGCTTGTTTTTGTGGGACGAGTTGTAATTTCATATGCAATCATTTATTTTACTATATAGTGTACAGGGATTTTGCAAAAAAATTATATATTCAGTGAAATTGCAAAAAAAGTGCAATGACACGTTTGTTTTTTGGGTATTTTAGTCGCCATGTTCACTATATGGTAAAACCGACATGACGAGGTGATGACTCGGATCAGTACGAGTTCGTAGACACCCAACATGTGTACCTTTACTGGTATCTAGGTGGTGAAAAAAAATTAAGAATTTGAAAAAAACAAAAACAGACTTTTTGCCCCATGTTCTGCGACCCGTAGCATACTCATTTTTTGGGATCTTATTTTTTGCGTCTTGAGCTAACATTTCTAATGATACCATTTTTGGGGGATCCGCAGTTTTGATCGCCCGTTATTGCATTTTATAGCAATGTTGCGGCGACCAAAAAAACTGAATTTTGGCGTTTGGACCATTTTTTCCTTTATGGAGTTCACGGCTCTCATTAACGGATTTAACAGAATGATATATCGGGCGATTTTGAACGCGGCGATACCAAACATGTGTATTTTTTTTCTTTTTTTTTAATACTTTTATTGTGAATGGGGGAAAAGGGGAGTGATTTGAACTTTTATATATATTTTTTTTTTTTACAGGTTTTTAAAAACTTTATTTTTTCATTGATTCTTATTTTTACACTGCCTCTTTAAGAGGCACCCTGCTGCACAGTCCGATCGCTTCTGGGGGATATAGATGAGCTGCAGCTCATTTGTATCTCCCAGAATCGCGGACCTGTTGTGGTTGGCAGCGCCTGCCAACCACAACAGGAAACTGCGCTCTGACAGCATCCGTGGTCTAGCCAGGACCCCAGGCTGTCACGTGAGTGCTGGAGATCCTGCGATCCTATCAGTGGTTAATAATCAGTGATTGACAGCGGGATTCAAGGGGTTAACAGCGCCGATCGGATCCCGTATCCGATCGGAGCTTTTAGCCCGACATCTCAGCTGATCACACAGCTGAGATGTCGGCTGTTTGATGTGAGCGCCACGCTAGAGCTTACATCAAACAACCCTTACCCGCCCATGACGTCCTCCTATGTCATAGGTCGGGAAGGGGTTAATACTTTTATTTTGAATGAGGGAAAAGGGGAGGTGATTTGAACTTTTGCGTGTTTTTTTCATATTTTTAAAACTTTCTTTTTTAATTAATTCTTGATTTTACACAGCCCCATAGGGCGCCACAGAGCATTGGGACGTGGCATTTGGTTTCACTTTCAGTGGTTGGCAGCGCTCGCCAACCACTGAGAGGAAGTGCAGCATGATAGCTTTCGGGTTTACACCAGGACCCGGGGTTATCACGTGAGCACTGGAGATCCCGCAATCTTATTGTGGGATCTCCAGTGCAGGCAGAGAACAGCATGATCCCTGCTGGGGCAGTTTTGGACCCTGCTGTCAGTGAATGACAGTGGGATCCAAGGAGTTAATAGCACCCATCCGATCCTGGATCCGATCGGTGCTGGAAGCCCGACATCTCAGCTGATGAGATCCCATTACGTCAAGGGTTGGGAAGGGATTAATGATTATCTTCTCTTGAGAAAGCACATGTTGTATTGAAAATAAAACACACCACCTAGTGACACATTATTGGAATCTGATTTTTTTGCCCTATATTATACTGCTCTCAAATTTAATATCAAAAACCTTTTGACAGATTCCCTTTAAGGTGACATCACCAATTGTGTGGTCTTGTGTACTTTGGAGAGCATTTCCTTGCTGGTGCACTATCAGGACACTAGATTTTTCCCTACAGAGGATTATCTCTAATCAGCTACTATGGGTCCGGAAGATAAAATCTATTGAATTATCCCATCATCTGCATGTTTTCTCCATATATTTATACATAGGTCAGTTACCTTCTATATTAACACCCACAACACTATTACCATAACTATTTTTTGTGTTTTTTGCATGTGTTAATTGATGAGATAAGTAGATTGAACTGTAGAAGATCGAGTATGAATCAAATTTTCTGAAATTCATGTCAATTTGAACACTTTCATATCTGATTCATGATTTGCAAAAAAAAAACAAAAAAAAAACAAACTTTTGTTGACCCAACACTGCTGAAGCATGAGAGAGCAGGGTATCGTCATTTTGCGTTGCTGCGTGGGATTTCCCATAAGCATACATTCATTTTACTAAGAATTAAACTTTTTTTAGATTATTTTGGCTATGTTAATAGTTATAGTAATTTGAGAAACTGATTTTCTCATATTGAGTTACAGATGTTTTTTTTTTACTGATAAAGCAGACCTGCCATGTGTGTTCTATTGAATGCATGAGTGCTAAGCAGCACAATACTTGTAACCTATTTTACTGTGAGTCTGAAATAGATGACAGATTAAGAAAAATTTTACTTAATTGCTTTACTTTAAACTGAGACACACCCGCATATATTCACTTATCCAAGAGAATCGGATTGATTATGCGAATCACACAGTGTTTGATCAGAGTATGACCAGAATGTGATTTGATATTCTTGAATGAGGAGAAAGTGAAGAAACAGTTTCTCCATCTTCTCCATTCTCCCAGTCTGTGAAACTCAGATCAAACACGGATGTCATCCTAGTGTAGTCCATTGTTTTCCACAGACCCCCCTACACTGGTGGTTTAGGCTAGGGTCACATTTGGGAGGTTGCATCCATTTGAGGAATGCATCTAAGGATGTTTTGTTTCCCCTTGCCTATTTCCATGACATGTATGTTCATCTTTGACGCATGTGTTAATGCATGGTACATATATATACATTACGTTAATGCATGCATTTCCCATAGACTGTCATGTTAAAAAAACGCATGCGTTTTTAATAACAGGTCAAAAAACACGGCAGACCGCATTTTTGGGTGCATTACCAAAAACGCATAGCGTCAAACGCATTGCACTTTTGCAATGCGTTTTTAGCATTGGAGCCTATGGGTGCATTAACACATGCATTTTTCAACATTTGCACATGAAAATAACGCATGCATTTAGCCAATGCATGGTGCAAGTCTGACCCTAGCCTTACTGCAATCCGATAATTAGATCCAACTTGGGCATGCCGAGATTTTTGGCAGCACAGTCTGAGAAAAGAACTGGACTTGTGCATAGCATCATATGATAATATTGGCCCTAGTTTGATCCAATGTTTTATCAGATCGCACTTGGATCTAAATACAGTGGTGTGAGGGAGCCCTTAGACCGCCAAAGCTTTCTACTAGGTCTCTGTCCATCAGGCTGTTAGTTCTTTATATTTCCTCCCTTACCACCTACTCCTGACTCTTAGCTCTGTCTTACTTCTTTCTATGTTCCACTAAATTTATGAATTAAGCTGTGGCAATTCTGAATTTGGTGCTTTCACTTACAACTTTCTATTTAACAATCTCTGATCACTTTTATAATTCAATATTGAGTTTCTTCAGCCGCACAACTGCTATTGTTACATATCTCAAAAATGTTCAATAAATATTACAGTTAATAAAATGAGGACTACGAGTCTCCACTCCTGACATGTCTGCTTTATTAAAAAATTCTATTCTTAAACTAAAAAAATTGAAAGTATTCTTCTTTTATCTCTTTTAACTCTGTTAAAAGAATGGTAAAATTCAGTTATTAAAGTGCACCTGTTATTTTAGGTAACTTTTCCGGTGTGCACATGAAGACTAACCTTATTTCTGGCCTTTATATGACTGCTTTCCTGGAATTCTCACCAGGCTCTATTTATAATTTTCAGGTCTCTTTAGTCTAGTGGGTTGAGACTAGCTACAATAACATCTCCTGTACGCTCAGACATGAGGGATTCCTGCTCTTCATTTTTTTGTAGCATACAAACAGAAGCAATAATAGATTGGAGGACATTGCACAGTACTGAGCTATGTGGCTATACTTCTAGCACTGAGATGAAAGCTGCAGCACAATCTGCTTGTGTCAGCCCATGTCTGACTGTGTCTCACTGTGCTAAGAGTCCCTGTCCTGACTTAGTAGTTTATAAAAGGAGAAAGGAGCAAATTTGTCTGAGAGACTACGCAGGTATTATAAGGTTTCTTATATTTCCATGACTATTGATTTATGCAATGTTTCTTAAAATAACAGTGATATTTAAAATTACAGCAGGATATTATCAGTTTGAGGGTGTATCCCTGTATACTTACACTGTCCAATCAGTACTACAATGGCAAACTGGAGGAACACATCCTTTAAACAAGGAAAATGGAAACATCCCATTATGAATCTATATATATATCTTGGATAATATTAGAGAAGAAAAATTAGGACACAACTGATGCTTTTAATGACTGTCCGAAAAATAGAGAATGAAGTTAAAGTTCTTTATTGGCAAGGCATTAATTTTGATACTGAATTGGTATTTGGCCTGATGAAGATACCAATTCAATTTGAAAATGTTGCTTGAATGTCTTACCAATAACGTAAACTTAAAGCGTAATCGCCGTTTAAATTTTTATTTTATAATAACGTAGAGCAAGGGATTTTAATAACTTTCAAATATACTTCATTAGAAAATTCTGGTTGAAAACCATATATAAACCTTCCACAAGGTGTCCCCACTACACTGTGTGTGAAGCAGACTTATGTTAATTTTCAGTGAGATCCGTCTTCACACTGAATACAGGGCATGTAACCATATAAGGGAAAGGGTTGTGGCCTACATTCCTGACTGCAGTTGATGAGGAAACAATGTACCAGATTACATCAGATTACAGCACAATTTCTAAGCAATGTCAGAATATCAGGATCACTGCAAACTCTTCTTTCCTTGGCACAAGCTTCTTTGATCTGCAATCTGGCTTCTTCTCTGCTCAGCCATCATCTCTCTTAACCCTTTCTCTGATGTCCCATTGCACTGTTCGCTATCAGCTGCTGGCCATGAGCAAACAGCCATAAAATGCAGATTTTAAAGGTTCACAAAAATGTGAGATATGTCATATGGCAGAAAAACAACACAAAGCAATCACGCAAAAACAAAGACCTGTGTTGAGACTCCTAAACGAGGCTCCACAGACTCTATTTGCATATGGCAGAAAAAAGCATTGTCTTAGTTGTTATGTGATTTATTGTGCTAGGAAGACCAATGTCTGTTGCAGCAACGATGTATTTCTGACACTGCAACGTTTTAAGAAAGGTTGATCCAAGGTTCTTCTTCCTGAGGAATACAAGGGTTTATAAATACAGACATATCAGCGAAGCTGAAAGGTCTTCTTTTCAGCACTAGAGCCTACAGCTCTATATATGAGAAAATCAATATATCTATCAAGCTATTAATGAGCCTATCAACAAAGCTTTAAGTGTATTAGACATCACTGTCGATCTGTAAATTGAGCTATAGGTAGGATGTTATATGATTCATTTTAGGCAAATTTACATAATCAATGAAATGAATACACTACTTCTATTTTATTTATTATTTTAATATTCTTTTTTATTTACTTGATGAATAATAAATGGTGATAACATTCCAAATGTTTTTGTTCTTCACTTTGTGACTTTCCTCCACTTTTCAAAAGTGTGAAAAGCTTATCTGAACTTAACATTTGTTGAAGCACCATCTGCTGTGATATATTGAAATTAAGTCATTTGAAATTAAAGTGATCTCACTGAGATCACATCACATATTCCATAGCCTTAAACTGTCATTTTCTGTTTCTCTTAGTTAACTGTAGTAGTAAGCCTAGTTATCTTGAGACATATTCCAAGTTTCTATATAAAGCAGTATAACCAAAGATTTCTTCTCGACTAGTTAACCTGTGCCCGAAACATGAGACTAAACTCTTTTATGAATGAAAAAAATGAGCTTTATATTGTTAAAGATGAATATTACAGAAAAAATTATTAACACTGTTTCTGAACTATACAGTGTCATGCAAACGTTTGGGCACCCTTGGTCAAAATTACTGTTCATGTGAACAGTTAAAGGGATCCTGTCACCCCCAAAACACCTCAAAACCTATTAAAAGCTGTCCCTAGAGCATAGTAACACTTACCCTACACTACTTTTAGCTCCTAAATGCAGCAAGTGACATTGAAGAAAAATGTTATTATAGTACCTCATTATGGATGATAATGAGTGACTATGCTATTCATAGTCACCCTGGCAGGTGCTCCCTCTTCATGTTATCACGCCTCCATAGGCGTGATCTTGTAATCATATTAAAATGCGCGCCTCCCCGCTCTGTGCTGTGTCTCGGCCGGCCTGTAGTGGGGCTGGGTGACGCGATTCGCGTCATTTCCGGCGCCGGGTGACGTATACACCCGCGCAGCTCTGTTAGCTTCAAAACGCGCACTGCGCATGTGCATGCGCAGTGCGGATCTTGAAGCCAACAGCGGCGTGGGTGTAAATACGTCACCCGGCGCCGGAAATGACGCGAATCGCATCACCCAGCCCCACTACAGGCCGGCAGAGACACCACAGAGCGGCGGGGAGGCGCGCATTTTAATATGATTACAAGATCACGCCTATGGAGGTGTGATAACATGAAGAGGGAGCGCCTGCCAGGGTGACTATGAATAGCATAGTCACTCATTATCATCCATAATGAGGTACTATAATAACATTTTTCTTCAATGTCACTTGCTGCATTTAGGAGCTAAAAGTAGTGTAGGATAAGTGTTACTATGCTTTAGGGACAGCTTTTAATAGGTTTTGAGGTGTTTTGGGGGTGACAGGATCCCTTTAAAGGGAACCTGTCACCTAATCTAGCCCTTGTACCCTATGAATACCTGACCCTGAAGCCTAAAAGTGCTATACTAAGCATCCCTGTCTGGTATTTTATTGATGCCTACAAGCTACATAATTCTTTTTATAAATTTACATTTTCTGTGGTGGCTGGGCGTTCCCTTGGAGGTCTGTGACGGGTAGGCAGGGTCTCATTGGGCCCGCTGCCCCTGCCTTGGTGCTAAATTGACGCCCTAATGGGCGTAACGCTGTTCGCAGAGTGCGGGCATGTTTGTATTTCCCCACCTCTGGCCACATCACTGTGACGCGGCAGGTCACGTGATGCCTGTATTGCCTCACTTCCGGTGACGTAGGGCTGTGTGCACTCAGTGCACAGGCCGCCTTTAGTGCATGCGCAGATCGCATGCTGAAGTTGGCCTGTGCGCGTCATACAGTCAGCGCCGGTCGACCGGAAGTGACGTGGCCCGGCATCAATAAAATACCAGACAGGGATGCTTAGTATACCACTTTTAGGCTGCAGGGACAGGTAGTCATAGGGTACAAGGGCTAGATTAGGTGATAGGTTCCCTTTAAGCAAGTTGAAGATGAAATGATTACTAAAAGACATAAAGTTAAAGATAGCACTTTACCTTTGGATTTTAAGCAAAAAAATATTTTCCTCTTTTACATTTTAAAAATTACAAAATGGAAAATGGATCGATGCAAATGAATGGGCACCCTGCATGCTAAGTACCTAGTAGCACCCCCTTTTACAAGTATCACAGCTTGTAAATACATTTTGTAGACAGCCAAGGGTTTTTCAATTCTTTTTTGAGACATTTTCATCTATTATTCCTTGGAAAAGTCTTCCAATTCTGTGAGATTCCTGGGTCGTCTAGCCACAGATTTTCAATAATGTTTAGATCAGGGAGCTGTGAGGGCCATGGTAAAACCTTCAGTGTGCGCCCTTTGAGGTAATATATTGTGGATTTTGATGTGTGTTTAGGATCAGAATCAATTTATAGACGCCATCCTCTTTTCAACTTCAGCTTGTTTACAGAAAATGTTTGTTAAAATTTCATTGAATTCCTTCTTTCTTCTACCCGAGAAATGTTCTCCGTGAAAGTGGCTTCTGATGCAACCCCAAAGTATGATTTATCCACCTCCATGCTTAATGGTTGGTGAGATGTTCTTTTCCTGAAATTCTGTGCCTTTTTTTCTCTAAAATTCCCTTTGATCATTGTGACCAAAGAGTTCTATTGAAACCTCATTGGTTCAAGGGACTTGTTTCTAAAATGCATCACGCTTGTTTAGATACTATTCTGACATTAACATTTACGGTGAGGATGCAAAAGAGGTTTTCTTCTATTGACTCTTCCATGAAGGCCATATTTGTGCAGGTGTCTCTGAACAGTAGAACAATGTACAACAGCTCTAGAGTTTTCTAAATCTTCCTAAATGTATTTTCCAGTCAAACAAGGATTCTCATTTATCTGTAGCTCTCACTAAACTTTTTGCCTTATCTTGACCTTCACTGTTGCTATTAACTGCCTTTTCTTAATTATTTTGAACTGAGGAAAGGGCAGTTTGAAAAACTTTGCTATCTTCTTTTACCCTTCTCCTGCTTTGTGGGCCTTTGTGGCAGCCAATTAGAAGATTTTTTTTGCAAGAAGGTTAGAGGAGGTTGGCATTTTAAATCTGTGAAATTTGCATCACCTGGCCTTTCCCAACGATGATAGTGAATATACTATTACCCTAACAAGCTAATTAAGGTCTGAGACCTTGGTCAAAGTTATCTGAGCACACAAATCTACAAGGGTGCCCAAACTTTTGCATCAGCACATTTTCCTTGTAATTTTTAAAATGTTAACGATAAAAATATATAAGCATTTTTCCCTGGAATACACAGGAATTGTGTCAGCTTTAACTTTATATCTTTTAATCTTCAACTTGCTTACCTGTTCACAATAACAATAATTTTCACCAGGGTTGCCCAAACTTTTACAATGCCACTGTATATGCAATTTACCTTTTCAGAAATACTAATCCTAAAAGTAAATATTGATGCTTTAAAGCATAACTGCCATTTAAATTTATATTTAATAATGTAGAGCAAGTGATTTAAATAAACTTTCTAATGTACTTCCATAGAAAATTTTGGCTGGTTACCATTCACAAACCTTCCTCAAGGTTGCCCCACTGCACTGTGTGTGAATCTCATTCTTTGTGACATCCATCCTCACAGTAAATATGGGGCGTGCAATCAGATAAAGTAGAGGGGGCCTACACTGTGTGACAATGTATCAGATTACAGCAGAGAACTGAGCAATGTCAGAAATAGTGAAAAAGAGCAATTCCTTTTTGAATGTTTTATTTACAGTGTTCATTATACAGTAAAAATGACCCTGCAATATGATTCTTTAGGTCAGTACAATTATGTAGATAATAAAACAAAATCCATGTGTGTTTCACAAGGTGGTAAAAAAACAAAGGCCTGATTCACACATGCAAATCCGTTTTTGCCTTAAATACATTTTTGGGAACATTTTGGATATTTTTTCTTCAAAGTCCAAAAACGCATGTGTGTGCGTTTTATTTTTTAAAAAGCATGCATTTTTATGCAGCAACCTAAAAACGCTGCTAGCTGCGTTTTTCAGGTGCTTTCAAAAACCGCATGTGTTTCCCATAGGGCCCCATGTTAAAAAAAGCATGCGTTTTTTGAAAGCACCTCAAAAACGCAAACGTTAACGCATGGCACATATAGGCACCTACGTTAATGCATGCGTTAACGCATATGCCTTTTTAATGAAAAAATGACTAAGTCCAAAGATTTGCCAAAAACGTCCAGGACCCCTTGGGACACTATTGGCACTCTTAGAAAAACAGATCTGTTTTTCTAAGGGCTTAAAAAATGGATTTGTATGTGTGAACCCGGCCAATGAGAAGTTAGAAGAAAAGTTTGTGTTATCTTTTTATGAGAGCCATAATGGTTTGCATTTTTAGATATGTTTCAGGGCTTATTTTTTTGTGCCCAAAACCAATGTTATGTTCACCTATTATTACATTTTTATTGTGTTGCGGCGGTGTGAAGTGCTGTTCCGCTCTGCGCTCACTTGGTATCATTGCATCTTCTGACTCCGTTCACACTATGGAGTCTAATAAGCAGCTGTGTGTTTCTTTGTTGCTTAGCCAGAGTAAAGGGCCTGTTACATGCTACAATATCGTTAACAATATCGTTGGTACGTCATGGCTTTTGGGGCGGTGCAGCAACGGTGTAACGACGTCGTTGCGTGTGACACGTAGATACGACCAACGATAAGTCGGCTGATTGTTGATCGCAGGTTTATGAGCAGGACCATAAATCAGTCGTCCGTCGTTCATTCAACCTGCAACATCGTTCTGTGTGACACCTTTCCAATGATCTCGTTTACGACTTCGCCTATTCAGAAATGAGGCACGTAGACGACCATACAACCGCAAGTATCGTTCGCTTGTCGTTGAATCGTTGCTGCGTCATTCACGATATCTGTATGTGTGACACCTTAGCAGCGATCATTAAACGATGTCCCAGCGATCTCGGCTAGGTCAGATTGTTGGTCGGATCGCTGGGACATTGAAGCATGTAACGGGCCCTTTAGGGCGTTGGCTGTTTCGTGTTCATTAGCCATCAGTCTTGCAGGAGTTAACTTTCTAATGGCTGGTGATTTGTTGCTGGGATTTTTGGTTGCTTATGTCCTATCATGGCTGCCTCCACCCTTTAAGCATTATGGAGCCCAGTCTCCTGAGCTGATTATAGCTTTGCTCCAGCGATACTGGTCCTGTGCTTGGTATTTCATGTTTTTGGAAATAGTTTCAATTGGTTTGGTGTTTGGTGGAAACTTCCTTGCTGTATTTTTTCTCTCCTGCTTGTATTTGTTTTCTCCCTCATCACATTTTGTATTCTCCCTGTGTGTGCTCGTGCTGTGAGCTTGTGTTTTAGTTCTCCCATGTCTGTCATTATCAGTGGGATGCTTTACTTCCCAGCTCCAGGGAGAGGAGAAGTGGGAATCAGTTCAGGGCTATACAGTAGCAGGGTCAAGGTAGACACTCAGGCTCCATAGCTTGAGGGGCAGATCAGGCACTCTGGTTTCTCTTTTTCCCATAGCCTTCATGACAGGCGGGCAGAAAACCACAATTCTGGCATTTTAATTTTTTTGTCATTACGCCCTTTACCGATCAGATTAATTTATTTTTTATTTTGATAAATCTGATATTTACAAATGCAGCTACACCAAATATGTGTATTTTCTTCATTTTTTTCATTTTTAATTGGAGGAATTGGGGGTAATTTCATAATACTCGTAAGGGACTTAAATTTATGAACATCAAATCACCTTTAATATAAACAGCAGTGCATGAACACTGTAATGTATCTCCTGTCAACGCCATCTAAAAACTGGCTTTTACAGGAGAACCATCATGACATACATGGGGTCTTCAGCAGACCTCCAGCTGCCATTCTTTTGGCATCCCGCAATCATAGAATGACACATCCCCTGCCAGTGCTGTAAATAGGATTGTCAGAGATTGACACTCCCATTTAACAGGTTAAAGGTACCGTCACACAGCACGATCTCGCCCACAACATTGCTGAAAAATCCCAGGTTCAGCGATGTTGTGACGACATCGCAAGTGCATTGTGCTGTGTGACAGCACAATGCAACTGCGATAAATCGCTGGTTGTGAGTTGCCAGGTTTTCCAACCTGTTCCAACCAGTTTTCCAACATGTTGGAAAACCTGGCGATGTCACACCAGTGATTTGGCTGCATCTTGCTGTGTGACACCACAATAGCGATGTTGCCAGCAATGCCGCCTATTTGCAACATTGCAGTGTATCGCTCGCTGGGTTGTTCCCAGCCCAGCGAGTCATCGCTGTGGCAACATCGCGGCGGTGTCACAGGCAACATCTGCATGTGTGAAAGGTACAGCAGCGATGTCGGAAGCAAGCGCGTATCTGCAGATTCGCTTCCGACATCACTGCAATGTTGCCCCGTGTAACAGTACCTTAAGAGCCTCGGACAGAGCTCTGATCCACCTGCAGCTAATAGAGACAGATAATGGTAAAATAGCTCAATCATCTGTCGGTAAAGATGCACGCTCAACTTGTGAACCTGCATCAAAGTCATGGAGCGAGCATATGACGTACCAGTATGTAAGAAGTTAATGAGCCTTGCCATATAACTTCGGATGGATGCCAAACCAGAATCTCTATTTCCAGACACATTTTTCAGAGTGTTCGTCCTCCTCAATGCAAAGCAAGACATCTGATTTGACTGTATGAGAGACCGCTGACTGAGGACTAAGGAGAAACATTAGGATTATTACTTCCAATAAGTGGCACTACAGTTCAAGCTGTCTTCCTCTCCAAAAAGGAATTTTCCTTAATTTCCTGAAGGAGCATTGCATGACCTATAAATCTCTTTACACCAGTAAATCATTCTCCACAAAGACAGACATTACCCCTTACACTCCAAATGAAGAAAAAAATTGAGTCCAGCTCAAACTGGAAAGGAGTCTCTTTTTTTTTTTGTTTAGTAATAAAAGAAGTGCACACAGACGAAAAATTTACATGGTTAGCGTGACCTCAGTTGTGGCATTTCAGTTGCATTAAGCAACCTTACTCATGACTCAACATCACTGCTTAATGCAACCGAACTTGATATTTTTCTTCATTTGGATTGCAAAAGCCAAGGCGAGGCTGACATCCGAGCTCTAGGGGGAATTGCAGAAAGCAAAAAAGGTACTATCACATGTGGAAACATGTCTGGCAACATCGCCGGCAACTGACGGGAGCGCGCACGGTTTTGGCCGCTGGCCAAGATTGCTACTGAGCTGTCAGATGAGGAGACATCGCCGGCAACGCAGCGGCGACGATGAAAGCAACTATCGCCGCCAGGGTTAAATTCAACCCTGGCAGCGATCCTTAACATTGGACTCAATGGGGGAAGTTGCTTGCAACATCGCTGTTGCAATGTCAGACAGGGCAATTCAGGCAGATCGCCTGAGCAACATCGCCAGGTTTCACGACATTGTCCTGAAACCATGCGATGTTGCTGAAGCAACTATCACCGTTGATATCGCCATGTTACACGAGGCGACTCTCCAGCGATGTCGCTTCAAAATGGCAACTCCCTTGAGATGTCGGTGATGTTGCTGGAGATGTTTCCCCGTGTAACGGTACCTTCAGGGTGAGCTGGAACATTTATCATTACCCCTTATAGCCGTAAACTTATATTGTGGAAAAAATGGACTTTGTATTTCTTTGGTAATACAAGTATCATGTTCTCTGTATACACAAAAGACTCTAGTCAAATGTCAGTTTGTTGTATGTTTCTCATTTCTGATGCATTTTCCACTGGTGGTATGATGAAAATTATGGTGCTAGATGCTACATGTTAATTACACCTGTTGAGCTACCGCTGTCTGTTTAGTAAGGACTAGGAGCAGATCAAATATGGCGTGAACATGTTGGGGCTGCTTTGTCAGTGATGATTACACTTTCTCCTTTAGAATCTGCTGAGAGAATAATTAGCTCAGTTTAAAATTGCAACAGTCGAGCAGCCAGCAGTGGAGCTAATGATAGCAGCAATGCCCGCAGGGACCCGAACAAATAATTATATTCCTTACAACCAAGAAGAACAGAGGTTTGATGAAAAAGCTTCCAGCCAAGAAACATATGTCAAATAAGTATCATCACAGTGTGATCAGTGCTGGAATGGAAAAGACACAGCACCTGTATATAGACCAATCACATGTGAGAACATCATTACAAACCTGAAAATACTATAAATCTTAACATCACCTAATTATGTAAAAACCGAACATGAAACATAAATTCAAAATTTATGTGAAAGTTAATTTCTAAATCTTAATCTTATGTCATGGGGTAATTTAGCATCCTAATCAGGAATCCATTTGGCCACATTGATCAGCACTACGTTCTTTTTCCTCTTGTTGGGCATTTAATCCCCAAAATCTATCCATATTTTTCTCATGTATCTCTACAAAAGGTTTTACTGTCCCTAACTAAGTCCTATTACCACGGGCAATTTTGATTTGTCTTGAGCAACTCATGAAATCATAAAATAAAATACTTCTATCTACACAGATGTGCCAAATTATTTGTATTCTGGCATTATGGGGCCGGTCACGTGATCGACCCTAGTGCATTATGGGGCCGATCACGTGATCGGCCCGGCTCCGCGCATGCGCAATGCACTTATTGAAGCCGGGCCGATCACGTGATCGGCCCCATAATGCACTGGGGCCGATCACGTGACTGGCCCCATAATGCACCGCGCCGGAAGTGACGTCCGGCCGGTGCATAGAACTACACAGAGGGCGGGAGATTCCAAAGAATAGGGGCAGAGAGGACCCAGAATAATGCCGCCCATCGGGGCGTGCATTACAACACAGAGGTGTGTTGAAGGAAGCGTGGGCATGCCTACCCAGTCCCCCAACCACGGGGACTGCAGTAAGTTTATACTTCATTTACACATGTTTAATAGGGACACTTTAGATAAAAAAGGGATAGATAGGGAGCTGCTAGGAAGGTGTAGGGACAGCTAGAGATAGTGTAGGGACTTAAAATCAGGTGACAGGTTCCCTTTAATGATCTTTGGCAATAAGAAAATCATGAAGTGTGGTGAGCTATAAGTGAAATGTGCTATTATATTATATAGTCTGATGACCTTTCTGTTGGTGAATTGAAGAATATTGTATGTTTAGTTTTGTACAGTATATAGGAAAATGTACTTTGAAAAATGAATGCTTAAATAGAATCTGTCTTAAATAGAATATTTTTTTTTGCTATGCAATCTGAAGACATCCTGCTGCAGGAGTTAAGACACTGTCTCTTTTCACACTTTGTGCAGTTGTTTACCGGCAACACTTGTTTTAGCTT
This sequence comes from Allobates femoralis, assembly GCA_033576535.1. Taxonomy (NCBI): domain Eukaryota; kingdom Metazoa; phylum Chordata; class Amphibia; order Anura; family Aromobatidae; genus Allobates; species Allobates femoralis. Next base: position 476,754,590 of record JARQOC010000001.1, on the reverse strand, counting down.
CAGGAGATTAACATTGCCATGCTAGGTCAGTTACAGGTCACCTGGTACAGAGTACTAGTACTAGTAATGGTACTAGTACCTCAATGTCTATAGAAATGTATATACAGAGTGTGGGTGTGGGTGGGGATAGCTTTCTGAGCTCTGTTACATGATAAATCTAAAAACTCAGATTGTTTCAAAAGCGCCGCACCCAATAAAATAAGTGATACATTGTTGGAATCGGGGTTTCTTTCTCTACATCATGCTGCTCTCAGATGAGGTTGCAAAAACCTGGTAACAGATTTCCTTTAAAGGAGAAATGTCAGTACTAAGAACCTTTCTGATATGCATGTAGATGCCTTAGGGAAAGGGAAGGGAACTCCAGGTTTAAAGAGCCACCAACAGCGCAATCACATGCACTGGTAATGATTTAAACCCCTGTGCAAAGCTAAGGTAATCCTGAAAACCTGCACTGTTGGTGGCTCTCGAGGGTTGGAGTTCCCTACCTCTGCCTTAGGGGATGGTCAGTTGCTTTGGATACCACTATATTAGCTGTTCTCATAGAGCATGGATGGCCCTCTTTTGACTAATGATGCTAATGATATGGTGCAAACAGTAAATATGACTCTGTTTATTATAGAATACATTAGACTACAATTTAAAGGGAACTTGACACTCTGCCCAAACCGTGATACACACTGCCCAAACCATGGGCATCATGTATCAGTCGCTGACTGAGCGCATCCAGGTAAGCTTGACTTTGAAATGCTGCATTGTTTCAGAGACTAACATACTTTGATAGATGGCCACAGACCGAGATTCTAGACTGTGCTGTGCAATAGTCAACAGGTTGGTCCCTGGTGACTACTCCCTGCCCATGGCACTGGATTGACATGTCTCTGCCTACATGCATATACAATGTTGATACAAGATATGGAATTCATTCCTGCTCTGCTAAAAAAGGAGACCAAGCATAATCTTTAGGTGGTTTATTGTCCTACTTGTTTTGTAGCATGCAAGATACTTTCTCAGGGCAAAACAGGCCACAAACATTGCCACAAAAATAAAAAAGTTATGGCTCTTGGAAGAAGTGGAATGAAACAGAAAAACTAAAAGCAGAAAATCGCCGGGTGGTGAAGGAGTTAACACTGCAGCATTTTAAATTCAAGCATACCTGCCTGTTATAATGAAACATGTGGCTAATACATGTGGCCGACGGTGACCAGAAAAATGTCCATAAAAAATTGGCCACAGGGTTAGGTGTTAGGGTTAGGGGTTCAAGAGAGAAGAGAAAGAGACACTGCAAGGATAGGCGCACACAATATCATGTGAGAAAGTGGTTATTTATTCAGTTTTTTCTCTTTTGCTTTGACATAGTGATAAGGTGGGGTCAAACAGACAATTCTAAAAACATTTAAAACGAGTTACAATGACTCGGTAGCATGTCACTATCACATACCTGAGTGAAGGTAGCTCAGGAAAGAAGGATTAAAGCAGGTATGCACATAGGTGTGCCAATTAATAATATATAATCAATATACATTCAGACAGTGTGATAGTATGAATGGTAACCACCAGGTGGCTGGAGTACCAGCCAAATTACCTGAATATATGATGTTATGGTCAAAAACTTTCATACATGGATAAATTTAACTGTCAGCATGAAATGGGGTTGCCAAAAATGCAGACCCAAAATACCCTGTGTGGATGATGTCATATATAAAAAGTGGATGATTAGAACTCAAGTATATTATTCCTCAACAGTTTGTACAATAATCAACAGATCTTTGATACGGTATTAAAACAGAGGAAAGATATATCAAAGTGTGTCATCAAATTGAAGTGTCCAAGTGCCTGGACACCCTGAGGCAGTGCAGAGCTAAGGTTAAATAGCAGGCTTGGCTACTGGCAGATAAGAAAACACAAAGATCCAGTCAAGAGGTTAAACATTGTAAGACATTAATATGGAAAAAAAAAAAAAAAATTGGACAAAATCCATGTAATGACAAGTGTATCCATGTAGAGCACTATAAGGTACAAACCCAGTAACCTCGTACAATCAGAATCCAGCATCTATGATAACAGGGATACAGGAGTACACAGTCAAAAACAAATAAGTGCAATATAAACCTCAGTATATGACTATGAATCAGCAGCAAGTGCTGTCAAAAGTTCTGCCAATATGCACAAACCAATCAATCAGTACTGCCAAATGCACTGCAGAGTGGAATACCCCACATTAAAGTTACATATAACGATCCGTGTGCAGATCAAGTTAGTTAGGGGAATCAGAGGCACCAGGATTGAACCACACTGGGAGTTTAGGTCTGAGAATGTTGTACCTGCGTATTCCTGCCTGGAATGGGGGAGAGGTGGAATTCAGACCCCCATCCTGGGCATGTGTAGTGACAGGAGGGGCCCGACGCGTGTCGCCGGGAGGGCTTCGTCAGGTTGGTCCCTGGTGACTACTCCCTGCCCATGGCACTGGATTGACATGTCTCTGCCTACATGCATATACAATGTTGATACAAGATATGGAATTCAATCCTGCTCTGCTAAAAAAGGAGACCAAGCATAATCTTTAGGTGCTTTATTGTCCTACTTGTTTTGTAGCATGCAAGATACTTTCTCAGGGCAAAACAGGCCACAAATATTGCCACAAAAATAAAAAAGTTATGGCTCTTGGAAGAAGTGGAATGAAACAGAAAAACTAAAAGCGGAAAATCGCCGGGTGGTGAAGGAGTTAACACTGCAGCATTTTAAATTCAAGCATACCTGCCTGTTATAATGAAACATGTGGCTAATACATGTGGCCGACGGTGACCAGAAAAATGTCCATAAAAAATTGGCCACAGGGTTAGGTGTTAGGGTTAGGGGTTAGTGTAAGGGTTAGGTGGTAGTATTAGTTGTTAGGGTTAGGAGTCAGTGTTAGGTTAGGTGGTAGGGTTAGGGGTTACGGTTAGGGGATAGGATTGCCTTTATTTATTATTAAATAATTGTTTGGCCCATTCTCTTTACTACCGTCGCCAACTTTGCCAAACTTTTTGAGCTGCTCATGCTTTGGTCATTAAAATGCCTCTTTCCAGTGAATCTGTAGAAATGAGAGACAAGGGCGCATAGGGTCTTATCTTTTGATGGAAAAGGGGGGTCAGAATCCTTATGTCAGGTGCTCACATGATAAGGTTGTGTGATACACAACCAGTATCTGAGCGTGTACAGCTGCTGCTGGATTCACACATTCACGTGCTATGTGGCATGAACTGGACCAAATGGACGAAGTGGTGGCTATTTGCGCCGCTGTAGAAATGACCGGACCCACAAAGTCTTTGAAGTCTTTGGTCATGATGTAGCTTCATATTCCTACGTGTTTCGGAGCGTAGGGATTACATACATTCTTTTTATTTATTTTTTTTTATGTCCATTGAGGAAAACATTTTTTTATTCATTGCTCATGAATAGAAAACTATAAAAATACAGTAATAAATGAACATTATTGTTAAATGATCATTTGATTTTAATATATAAAAAATGTTTACGAGTCAATATGAAAACATAAAATAAAGATGTGGATAAAAGCTATTTTGTGAATGTATATAAATTAAAGAATTTCTTTTAAAATGTATATTGGAATTATTTTTATGTGTATATTAATGATTTTTTTGAAAGGAACAAAATATATATGTAAATTAATATGTAAAGGGAAGAGGGGCAAAATAGTATATTCATGTCTCAGGAATATATTACATTATAAGGAAAATGTTAGAGGTAAATTTTATAAATTTCATGTTTGAGGACAGTGGTAGAAATGAAATGATCGTGTAGGAGTGATCCAGAGATCATGTTCAGGATTCAACTAGTGATGTCTGCCGAATAGAAAAAACCTTATTAGAGTCGTGGCTGCATGTATAGAAGCCACGCAAGGCGGGAGCACCGTATGTGACTATGAGAGACAGATTAGCCTATCATACTGGGATACCCTTGAGAAGGAGGGAAAATGTGGATATCATTAGAAAATGTGAAATGAATAGAGATTTATATACTTGTCTATTGGAAATGATTGTTTTATGTGGATTAATAATGTTTAAAAAAGAAAAAAAAAAAAAAAATTAAGAGTAAGATAGTTGGTAGGGTACAAAAAAATGCATATGTATATAAACTGAGTATATGAGTTGCAGGATTTTACAGACACAATTTCAGGGTGTGTAGAAATGCCCTATTATGGAAAGCAGTCAATAGGGATTCACATGGTGGTTGTGTGTTTATTTATTGTAAATAATTGTTATGTGGGAAAAAGAAATGGTGGCGGAAAAAAAAATGAATGCAAAGAATTTTTTTGCAGAATAAGGTGGCTGGAAGCACACAAGTATATACTGTATATAAATATTATATTAGTATGATGGTGTGTGTTCATCTGCTGGTGATACTTGTTTTATGAAAAAAAATGTAAAGAGAATGGTAGAGAAAATACAGAATTAGATAGTTGGAAGCCCACAGGAATATTTGTATACATCTATATAAGTGTATCTAGTTGGAAGCCTAGAAGAATGCATATATATATATATATATATATACCCATATCCATATGAATACATTTATAACAAAAGTAAATGTATAGATTGCAGGGTTCTATAGCTGGAGGCACAATTTCACGGTACATAACAAAGTCACAGATTTTCATAGAAACCGATGTTATGGGAAGGTGGTGTAAATGATTTCAGTGACCAAATTCAAGCCTTTTAGTTTCAAGGTGTCTAATTTGTAAAATTTCCAAAATTTCTCTTTTCTGTTGAGAGCCTTTATTCTATTTGCTATATTTTTGGGTATATGGTCTGTGGCTGTGATTCTCAATAGTTTGTGGTCTCTGTTGTGTATCTTGTCAAAATGAGAAGAGACCCCATGTTAAATATATCAATTTTTGATGTCCGAACAGTGTTTATTGATCCTACAATGTAGAGCTTGAGGGGTACGTCCAATATATTGGTACCCGCATGGGCATTCAAGATGATACATTACAAATTCTGTAGTACAACAGGTATCATGTTTTATACAATGAACTTCATCTGTTACAGTCGAAGTAAAAGTGTGTTTTTTTTCTGAATAGGGCAACACAAGCATCTTTTTTTATTACATTTAAAAAAACCTTTCAAAGGCAGTCCAAATGTATTGAGGGGTTTTGTATTAGAAACAATCTTCCAACAACTGGGGGCTACTATGTTCTTGATGCTCGGGGCACTCCGGTATGTGATACCTGGGTGTTTGACCCCATTTTGGGGAAAATACTACCCATTTAGAAGAATCGGCCATTGCTGAGATAGGATGTTTTTTATCCAAGAATGACTTTTATTGTATGTTGTGATGAAGTTGAACATGTGTCGATTTTCAATTGTGACCTTTTTTAGTTGTAATCCCTGAGGAAGGAGCAAGGTACGCTCCGAAACGCGTAGTAAAATAAAGCTACATAATTGCCAAAAACTTTGTGGGTCTGGTCATTTCTACAGCAGCGCGGATTGCCAGCACCTCGTCCATTTGGTCCAGTTCTTTCCAGTGAATGGCCGTGTGGGGGGAAAGTTTGAATACTGTTTTATGGCTAATCAGATCCCATTGAGCTCCCAGTGAGCAGTTGAATATGATAAGTTAAATTATGGAATACTTATTCAATGGGCACCATTGTCACCTTTAGCACTGGTCCAGCAAAGACAAAAAGAGATTTAGTTTCTGATATGCAAAAAAAGTGTAATTATAGTAATTTTATATGCAAAAAGCAAATAATTCACTTTGTACAGCTATAGTATACTGCTAATTCTAATGAGAAATACTAGAAATGTATTTGATTTTTCTTTGAACTTATTAATGTTTGAAGAGACGTGTCCTTCACTTTAATGTGACTTTCATGCAGATGATGAAATGATCCATCGAACTGAGCTGATTGTAATTGTCTGCACTTGTCATCTTCAATAGTTTCAGATATTATTTTTAAGAGTAAACAAGGACCTCTACATTCACATATCCAATTAGTGAGCCGTACTCACTGCTACTGCCACTGACTTACATGACTTTGTGTTGACATTGTTTTTATTTCTTTGCAAGACCGAGTTTAACTGATGATATGTTTATAGCACATTAATCCAATTAAAGCAAGTGTTACTGGAATATACAGCATAATAAATCTTTGTAGGGTATTACAAATGTTCTTTTCCTGAAGCTGTCATTAGGAGCCTCAGAATATAAGGATTAAGGATTATATCCAGGGTGTCCATATTTAGGATTTAGGGTACAGGCTTGGAATTTAGAGTCAAGTTAATATCTCGCAGGCCCCCTTCCTTATGAGAAAGCCAATAAAGTTTCAGTTTTCAGAAAACATACTTTGGTTGGTTCAGAATGCAGGCCACATTCACGGGCTCAGGATACTGGACATGGGGTAGGCAACATAATTGGGTCTATGGCAAGCAGTGGGATTTTAACAGGTTCATCCATAGACTACATGAACCCAGGCACCCATCGAGGAGTCTAATATTCATATAAAATATTCATATGGCAAAAATGGCAATCCATGTTCCACACTGAGGTCATGTATTTAAAACACTGGGTAAAGCCAAAAGTTACTGGGAATGGAATATTCAATCAGATTTGAGGATACACAAAAAAAGAATAAGTTTGAGTGTTCAATATGCAATGACAAGATAGAAGATTTGAGTTCCTTTCCAGCAAACGTAAACTTAATGTGTAAATGTAATTTCATTGAAGAAAAAAAATACTGCACTAGTTTTTAATGATGGGTCACATAGCAGCTAAGATAATGTTCTTTTTGTGCCATAAGACCTATTTTCTCACATTTTTCTGTGCTCTTTTATAAACAACATTTTATCGCTTTGTTGGCATGGTCAACAGCTGATAGGGGGCAGTCCACAGTGTGTGTATTTCATAACTTTAGAAAGTAGGCTGACAGTGATCTATGTGGCGAGCCAGCACACAAGATCCTAAAAGAGAATGTGACTGAGCTGTTTTTGAGGAGTTTTCATTCTTTCTGACCTTCTGACATTGCTTATGTGGCACCCCACTGGTTGTGACGCCACGGAGGGGTACTGCACCCAGATCAGAGTGTGTAGTATCCTTGTGACCAGGGGGCTGGGATGTCGATCAGGGACCCTCACCACATGCATCCACACACCTGAACCAGTCCCTGTGGGAGGAGCTTAGGTGGTAGAGTGGAGAGCGGGAAAGTGAGTCAGTCAGAAAAGTCATTGGAGGGGAGCCCTACGAGAAGCACAGTGGAGGGAACCTCAAGAGCGGTGGCCCGGGGACCAAAGGGGTTCCTAGGGTGTTGAGAAGCACCCGAATCTGTGCCGGTACGTTACCCGGATCCAGTCTGACACCAGAGGGCCTGCTCTGAGGTGGGGCGGGTGTTCATCCCCGAGCCGCAGAAACCGGACAGCACGCACCTCTTCAGAAGTCGCGGCAACCCTGGCATAATTCCATAAAGGCCCCAGGTAGGGTCAAGGAGGCCTGGAGAGCGATATACTTCAGGAGGGGGCCCAGAGGCAATAGACTCCAAGAGGTGGCCCAGAGGTCACAGACTCCACACCGGAGGCTGCGAAGGCGTTAGACTCCGTAAGGATCCATGGGGACCGGCGGTGGGCTCTGTGCACAGGAAAGTAAAGACAGATGAAAGGCAAAGCAGGCACATCACGGAGGGTCCCCTGTGAAACATCCTAATCATCTGGTGGCTACCCAGTCCAGCAGTACCCATGAACTATGTGTGTAAAGACTGTTTTGCTGCCTAAGTCACCAGTTCAGACTAAGACTGTGTGGCGTGTTTATTGCTTGCGCCGGAGGAGCCATACTACTGCTCACCAAGGCTGTCAGCCTGCAGCTCCACTTGTCGAGCCATCTTCCTGTGTGAGTTCTCTATTCTTCCATTACTGCCCTGGGGATCCCGCTCCATAATGGGGAGCATTACCAACCAGTTGCCTCAACAACATCCCCGGAGGTCTGCAGCAGTGCCGATACTATTACTGGATACCATGGGTGGCGTCACAAACTGTTTTTATTTTCAAACCACTTTTCAGCAACCACCAGGGCCACATGTCCAGGCACAGGTCGCCCGTGACATCACCAAGAAAATCAACACCCGGAACCGGGTACCCCACGGCCCTGGGGTGGGTCACTTACGCCGGCTTCACACCACGTTTTAATCCGATCCGGGGCTGTCCGCAGTGGACCCGACAGCCCCGGACTGCATCAGCACACAGAACCAGAGGACTAACATGCCCTCCGGTCCGGTGTGCAGCCGCACACAGCAGAAGCTGCTGATGATTCAGGACTACAGCTCGCTGAGAGCGAGCCTCGGTCCTGAAACAACAGCGGCATGTGGCCGCAGGTGTCCGGTTCCTGGATCCTCCCAGATCGGGGCAATCCGGCCCCATAGGCTTCTATGCTAGGGAGTGCCGTATTGCCCCGGACCCGGGAGGATCCTGTTTGGGGAGATTCCTCTCCCCGGACACAAAAATCGTGCCTGCAGCATTTTTGTGTCTGGGTTAAAAATCCGAGTCCTCCTGGATTCACCCGGATACATGGAAACCGGATGGCAGATAGCTGCCATCCGGCTCCATCCGACCCCATAGGCAAACTATTGGGCTGAAATGTGATCTGAGCCTATCCGGTTCTCATCGGATCGGCCCGGATCACAAAAAACGTGGTGTGAAGCAGGCCTTAGCAACTGTGCTGTCGCCTGTGCTAATCTAATACATTGTTTGCTCATGAGCTTGAGTCTGCAGTGTAGGCCACACCTCCCTTATATGGTTGCATGCCCTGTATTCACTGTGAAGACGGATCTGACTCAGAATGAAAATATAAAAGTAAAGTAAGACAGCGCCTCACCGGTTGGTATTATTCAAAGTGACTTCTTTATTTCTGCCCCCAAACGAGCGAAATTTCGATCAGAGATCTTTATCAAGCTGAAAAATTATGTTAATTGTATATTGTGGCAACTGATTGGTTGCATGTAATGAGGGGCTGGAGTGTTTCACTATATAAAGGGTGATGTTTGTATTATGTTTTGAGCTTGATAAAGATCTCTGATCGAAACGTTGCTCGTTTGGGGGCAGAAATAAAGAAGACACTTTGAATAATACCAACCAGTAAGGCGCAATCTTACTTTACTTTTACGTCTGTATGGTTCAGGTTGGACTCCCTGGAAATGGACGTGCGCCTTGTTATGGGTAACAGCTGTAACCTGTAAAGCCTTGGTGCTGTGATTCAACATATTTTTCAGATTGAAAATATGTCTGCTTCATGCACAATGTAGTGGGGACACCTTGTGAAAGGTTTATGAATGGTTTGAAACCAGAATTTTCTAATGAAGTATACTAGAACGTTTATTAAAATCACTTGGTCTATATTATTCTTAAATACAAATTTAAACGGCAGTAACGCTTTAAAGTGTTTCAGGCTACAGCTTCATGATATAGGGTGCAAAAAACTGAATACAAGCAAGATACATGCAGATTCCACAGACAAAGCACTGGGCTTCATAGTGTAGTTCAAACTAAACAGAATGCACTTAATTCAGGGTGTGGAGACTCTAACCACTACAACATTGAGCAGGCACAGGAATTCTGGTGAACACTCCAACTTGTACACCTAAAACCAGTGTCAGATATTGAAGCACATGCACAATGAGTTTCCTAGCTGACCACATACCTTTAAAATTTCTGCTTTGATAGTAGACCTACAAATACATTTTTTTCCTAATTGCAAATTTGAAGAGTTTGAGGTTTTCTTTACTTTACATAATCTGCAGTGAGAGCACAGGGAACTTTCAAACCAACCGCCACAGAGTGTTGTACATAAAAGGCTCTATAATTTCCAATTTTATCTAGTGTTTTACCATTTAGTACATAATTATACATTTTATTTTCACGGTACAAATGCATAACCTAATATTTATTGATTATTTAATTTGTTATTTATTTTTATAATTATTATGTGTGCTAACAAAGATCCATCATATTCCATAGCACTTTTCTGACATCATCATCATTGTCTCCATTGGGGCTCACAATCTAATTTCCATACAAGTAGGTTTTTCAAGTATGGGAGGAAACCAGAGTACTTCGAGGAAACCCATGCAAATATGGGGAGAGCATACAAACTCCTTGCAGATGTTGATGTTGTTGGGATTTGAACCGTTTACCCTAGCATCAGTGCCAATCACTGGGCCCCCAAACTTCAATTACCATTTCTCAGCCGAAGTCTCCAGCTTACATAAATTCCTCTGCAATATTTAAGTATCCTTTTCTGTGTTGATTACTTTGCAGAATTTAATATCATCTGGAAGTATTGAAATTCTACTCTGTATGCCCTCTATAATAAGGTCATTATTAAATATGTTAGTAAGAAGAGGGCAAAATACTGACCTCTGTGGTACACCACTATTTACTGTGACCCAGTTAATGCATATTTCTTTAATAACTACCCTCCTTCCTTTTTCCCATTGCTTAACCAGTTGTTAACCCAATTACACATATTTCTCCCTAGTCTTATTTCTCTCATTTTAAGCACCAACCTTTAATGTTGCACTTTATCAAATGCCTTTGATAGAGGACATCCACAGCATTACCCTGATCTAGTATGAAATGTGCCTCCTCATGGAAGCTGGTCAGGTTGCAGGACTGATCTTTCATTAACCCATATTGACGTTTGGTCATGAGGTCATTTTATTAAATACTGTGTTGAATACTGCACCTTGCAGCCCCACCCTGTCATCTCTAATATGTCAAGGTCACGCAATACGATACTGTCTCTACAGCCAGCAGGTGACATTCTGCACCCACAAGGGTACATAAGGTCAGTGTGCGGGGGACGCGAGTATGGTTTACGCTCCCATGCTTCGAGGCCACAGCAATATAAGGCATATGTCCCAGGTGGTAATAGAATGTGGATTCACTGGACCACAGGGAGGACCCCGGCCAACCCAGACTAGGGAGGGGCAGCAACCAGGGCCTGTGGAAGGTGAGCATGTGACCAAGGTTGTAACATGCAGGACTAGATCAAACCGCACACTTCAAGTATTGAGAACATAAAGTTTACTTAGACAAAGTCACATTGCAAGATACACTGTAACATGACATTACAATGCCAGGCTCCCAATTCCGCACATCAAGTATGGGGGACATTTCAGGAAGGCAGATGTCTGGCGATGGTAAGAGGTAATCACGGGTTGATGCAGTCCAGGGTTGTCAGGCACGGGCATATCAGGAGAACCTCTCTCTGAGGCCTCAGGCGTAGCACTGACACAGCAGGAGAACATCAGACACCAACCTCGGACAGACGTCATCACATGATGGGCCCCAGGGAACAGGCCAGACATCGGGACACAGGCAGAACACAGAGAGCATGGGTCCTGGAACACCCATATGGCAGCTTAGAACATCAGCTGGTCAGATTCAGGAGACACAGTCACTGAAGAATAAGACAGGAGACTCCCCAGGAACATGGAGGAGGAGCCGATCCAGGACAAGAGCTGAACTGTCTCTGCAATGTGGGCTAGCCCACCAGGACCTCAGACTGGACATCTGGACACAGGCAGAACATCTAGGACAAAGGCAGGACATCTTGGCTCTGGCCAGGACATCAAGGACACCAGGCAGTGGTCATCAGGAAAATTGGCAGCGGTCATCAGGGACATTGGCAGCAGTCATCAAGGACACCGGCAGGACATTGGACATGAGCCTCAGGCACCAAGCAGCAGTCATCAGGTTCTGGACAGTGGACACGAGTTCCACAGACTCAAGGCACCAGGCAGTGGTCATCACGCTCTGGACACCGGATACAAACTCCAGACACCAGTCAGTGGTCATCAGGCTCTGGACAATGGACAAAGACTCCAGGCACTAGGCAGCGGTCATCAGGCTCCAGACATTGGACACAAGCTCCATGCACAAGTCAGCGGTCATCAGTGTCTGGACATTGGACAAAGGTTCCAGCCACCAGGCAGTGACCATCAACCTCTGGACATTGGACACAGACTCAAGGCATCAGGCAGCGGTCATCAGGCTCCGGACATCGGACACGAGCTCCAGGCACTATGCAGCTGCCATCGGGCTCCGGACCAGACCTGGAAAGGAACCCAAGCAAGATGGTGTGATCATCGACAGAAGCAGACCAGAGCTGCACAACATGGGCTCCACAGGAGTGGACCGTAGCAAAGCAGTGGGAGCACAGCATAACAGTACAAGCACACCCAGCATTGACCAGAGCTGAGAGACACATGCACCACAGGAGTGGACTGGAGTTGGATGGAGCTAGCGCAGCATAGTAGCATGAGCACAGCATGGTAGATGCTCAGCAGGAACACCAGACTCTATTGTCAAAAGACGAACACAGATTTATTCTCAAGACACTGGTTACAGGAAACTCACAGTCACTGCGTACATGGTTCAAGACTCAGAAGGACTTCAGGAATATCACACAGCAGGAATCTACATTCAAGGGCAAGGACTTTGGTACCAACACATAGACAGGACGGTTCCAGGGACAAAGACATCAGCTTTCCCAGAACTGATAGCAGGCAGAACAGGAGCTGTAGACAAGGCAGACTAGGAGCAGCATGCTGGACCAAACACACATGGCTAGGTTCTGCAACCTAATGAGAAGCTCTGGCCATACCCAACAAGGCAAGGGAACTTTAAATAGGAGCTGAATCTCAGCTATAGGCTAGGTACAACAATTCAAGCGCACAAACTCTTCCTAATAAAAGCAGGGAAGGTGTGGCTGCCCACACCCTAAGCACAGACAGAAACCAGCACAGCATAGCCACCACAGGAACTAGGCCTAGGGCACCTGGCAGCGGCTGCAAGCCTGGATATGTGTGGAAAGTCATGCACCAGCTGCAGAGGACCTCAAAAAGGATAGCTTCCACAGCAGCAGCCAGGGACCGCACATGCGGATGGTAAAACAGCAGAGCCAAGACTCTACAACACAGCAGGGCAGTGAACTGAGAAGTATCCATACAGGTAACAAGCACAGAATCCCTGCTGGTTAGGGGGAAAGAGCATTGGGGAAGAGCACAGACATGCACAGTAACGTGTTACAGTCATCTTGGCACAGTTTTCCATGTCCACATAGGTACAGGGAGGCACGTGAAGTGAGATAGGGAGATTCACTACATCTTTGGCATGACAGTAGCTCCAATGAAAGAAACTCCTGCGTAGCCTAGTGGAGCTGCCACCAGTTCCTCATTAGATGTAAACTCAGTCCGTTAACGAGTTATATAGGGCCAGAAAGCAGCCGATGTAGGGTGTAATGTTAAACCGAGAACACAGAAAATTTGTGGATCGAGATATAAGAGCAGCCCAGGATTTAGTTATATTTGGCACACTAGATAAAATATTTACACGATAGATTTATAGATATGACAGTCAGATATCCAAATACAGGAAGGAGTACAAGCATACACAGACACACATAACTCAGTTACCAGTTCCTTAGTCGCTGGCAGCAACAGGGGAGGTGCTATTGAGCCAGGGACTTCTGCTTACTTCCAACACATGACACAATCGGACCTCCCTGACAGTGAACTAGTAAAAAAATATGGTGGATACCTTTAATTTCGTCACTTGACCAAAAACCCTTGATGACCTCATGTAGGGGCTGTCTGTGGGATTGGCTCAGAACTACAGGGAATTATGAAATGCTAGCTTTCTGTATATCTTCACCCTGGGTATCTAAGACGAGAGATATTGCCATTATGTTTCCTATTATGAATTTAACTGTTCACAAATAGGAAGCACGATGTGTCTATTGTTTTCCAGGGGCTAGACATTAATTTGTGGCTTATAGGCATGTCGCACAATTTCAGGGAAAATAGGTACTTGTTCTTTTCGATATCCTGAGGGAGAAAATATGCCCACTATATTTGCAGGAGCTACACACACCCCAATATGTATATTTTTCCACTGGAATTTACATGTCTGATGATTTTCTTTGAGGCTCAGGCCATCAGCAGGGGTTCCATGCTGTCTAAGAACCCATCCTGCAAAAGCACAAATTTCTGCCAGATTAAAAAAAAAAAAAAAAAAGACAACGATGGTGTGAAACTAGCTTTAGGTCAGCTGTGTCTGACACTGGCAGCAATAGTAGGGGGAATCATTGAGAAATGAAATTGTGCTTTTAAAATACATTGGGGGAATGCTAGTAAATGTTTCAAAGACGTTCATCTCCTTGTCACAAACTGTTAACTATTCAACCATTAAATACAGTTTCACCCCAGGCATTAAAAAATTCAGAAAAGAATTCTGCTTTTTAAACCATAAAGTGCATCAGGCATGCTAGCAAGAAAATTGCAGTAAGCACACATGCTAGTAAGTTGATGGAAAGCAAAGCTGGCAAGGTGATATGTTTTAGAAAGCGTGTACATAGGGAAGTGCACATTAATTAAAAGGAATACAATACCAGCGATTAAAACAGAAAATCAGTACAGAGACAGACTCAACATGAATTGCAAAGTCTGCAAAGCACCACATGTGTGCACACCATTGTTTCTCCAATAGCATATGGTCGCACTGCCAGACTCTATAGATTTTTTTTTGCATTTACCTACAAACCTATGTTGTTGATAATTTTTGAGTCATTGTCTTTAAAAGCTTAAATGTCTTTTTATAGATTTTGACCTAACTGAGTTTTCACACAAAATAATTAATTAATGGATATATATGGGGTATGCCTTAAACATAACATATAAATAGTAACCATTTAACTTAACTTCCTATGCAGGAAAATATTCATTTTTGATTCTGTATATAATTGTATGTATGTAAAGTGGATAAACTTTTAAGGTTCAATGCCATTTAATTTATTTTTATATATTCTAATACAAATTATGAAATCCCATGCACAGACACGGAGTTAAAGTGTAATTCTTGTTTCGTTGAAATAATAATAAAAAATAACAATACTGCACCGGTTGTTAATGACGGGTCACATAGAAGCTAAGATAATGCTTTTTTTGTGCCATATGACTTATTTTCTCACATTTTCCTGTGCTCTTTTAAAAACTTCATTTTATGGTTGTGTGGACATGGCTAGCATCGGCTAGCAATGTGTGTGTATTTTCACAGTTTCTGAGAGCAGGCTTATAGGGAGCAGTGCAATGTGACAACAGAGAAGGGGTAAACAGAGATCCTGACTGAGCTGTGTGGAGCTAGATGACAGATCAGAAGTTTGTGTCAAGGAAAGAGGAGTTTACACTGATCCTCACATTCTGTATTCCTAAGGCTGCTTCCACACTGCAGTTTTTTCACGGATCAGTGTCCATCAGATTTGTGTGCCAAAACCAGGAGTGTCTCCAAAACTCAGAACAGGTGTCAATCTTTCAATTATAGTTTTTCACTGCAAGTTTCTCTCCTGGTTTCTCTCTGGGTTTTGGCACACAAATCTGATGGACACTGATCAGTGAAAAAACTGCAGTGTGGAAGCAGCCTTAGCAACTGTGCTGTAATCTGATACATTATCTCCTCATCTGCTGCAGTCAGCAGTGTAGGCCACCCCCCCTCCCTTATATGATTACATACCCAGTATTCAGTGTGAAGACAGATCTGACTGCGAACTAACACATCTGCTTCACACACAGAGTATTGGGGACACCTTGTGGAAGGTTCATTAAAGCTTTTCAACCAGATTTCATTAAAACAGTATATTTGATAGTTTATTATAGTCACTTGCTCTACATTATTAATAAATAAAAAGTTAAACGGCGGCTATACTTTAAAGGATAACATTATTGCTGCTTGCAGTCACCACAGGATTGAGCTGAAAAGTGTTAATTATAGTGCTCAATGGATACAGATGCAATCAAAATTATGTCATCTCCACAGCAAATTACATCACTTAGCAAAATATACATATGTCCTGCAGTTTGCAAGAAACCAAACAAGAACAACTTTATATATTAGTTGTTTTGAGCTTTTTAAATTGTTTTTGTGTGATGGGTTTATAGCAGACAGCAAGAAGTTTGCAAATGTTCAAAGTTTTAAGGTTGAAAGAAGAAACAAGTCTATCGTGTTCATCTTCTAACCTAACATGATCATCCAAAAGAAGATGAAAGTTACACACAGCAGATGGTAAACGCCCCAAATTAGGGAAAATTCTTTCCCATCTCCACATATGGCAATCAGACTACAGTAGGTCATCAGATCAAAGTCCCATCTCAGAATCTAGTGCCCACAACCTGTAATATATTTTTCAAGAAAGTAATCCAGGACCTTCTTGATCTTTTAATAGTAAATCAAGCTTTACAACATCAAACGGCAGAGAGTTCTATTGTCTCACTGCTCTTACAGTAAAGAATTTTTCCTCTAATGGATGTTCGCAAAAAAGCAAACTGTATTTTACTTACCTTCCTGGGGTCCAGCATAGTGTCTCCACTGCTACTCCAGACTCTATTATTTTCTTGCAGAGGTGAAGTTATAATTTCATTTCATTGCTGCATATAAGCAGTGATTTCGGTGGCTCTGAGTGGCTTGTGCCATCATTATGGACAGAGCCACTAAGCTTAGTCATTGTTTACAGAAATCTTAATGTGAAGTTAATGCTGCAGTCAAATAATGGGGTCAGTGGTGAAGACGTGAGGGTAAGAAAGGTATAGGGTTTTGTTTTTTTTTACAATGGACTGTACATATCATAGAATCATAGAAAGATAGACTTGGAAGGGACCTCCTGGGTCATCTGGTCCATCCCTCTGCTCAAATCAGGATTCACTAAATAATCACAGCAGATGTCTGTTGTGCCTCTGTTTGAAGACTTCAATTGAAGGGGAACTCACCACCGCTCATGGCCGCCTGTTCCACTCGTTGATCACCCTGATGGTCAGAAAGCTTTTTCTAATATCTAATCTGTGTCTCCTCACATTCAGTTTCATCTCATTGCTTTTAGTCTTTTCTTGTACAAATGAGAATAAAGCTGATCTCTCTTCAGTGTGACTGCCCTATCAGAAAAGGTTTTGTGAAAAAGGACAACTATTTTAACTGCAAATGCGGTTAGCTAATTGTATTATCTTATGTCCTGATGTCTTATGAAGTACCTAAATCTTATTGGAGCCTACATGGCACCCAGGGAACTTGTCCAACAGATTCTCCTAAGTTATATTCCCAAGAAAATACTTACTGCATATTAGGTCTTCTATAATAACATCTTTGATTCCAACCACCATGTCTTTGTACGACACAGAAAAGGTGAACGGATGGACTCTACAATCCCGGTTCCCACCGTGAAGCATGGAGGAGTAGGTGTGATGGTGTGGGGGTGCTTTGCTGGTGACACTGTTGGGGATTTATTCTAAATTGAAGACATACTGAACAGCATGGCTACCACAGCACCTTGCAGCAGCATGCTATTCCATCCGGTTTGCGTTTAGTTGGACCATCATTTATTTTTCAACAGGATAATGACCCCAAACACACCTCCAGGCTGTAAGAGCTATTTGACCAAGAAGGAGAGAGATGGGGTGCTACGCCAGATGACCTGGCCTCCACAGTCACCAGACCTGAACCCAAACGAGATGGTTTGGGGTGAGCTGCACCGCAGAGTGAAGGCAAAAGGGCCAACAAGTGCTAAGAATCTCTGGGAACTCCTTCAAGACTGTTGGAAGACCATTTCCGGTGACTAACTCTTGAAGCTCATCAAGAGAATGCCAAGAGTGTGCAAAGCATTAATCAATGCAAAAGGTGGCTACTTTGAAGAACCTAGAATATAAGACATATTTTCAGTTGTTTCACACTTTTTTGTTAAGTATATAACTCCACGTGTTAATTTATAATTTTGATGTGTTCAGTGTGAATCTACAATTTTCATAGTCCTGAAAATAAAGAAAACTCTTTGAATGAGAAGGTGTGTCCAAACTTTTGGTCTGTACTGTATATACAGTCTATATCCCCTCACTACATCCTGTATTACAGTGTGTGTATATCTGTATGTATATAGTGTGCAATTGTATATATTGTATATACAGTGTAGTGCTGTGTATACAAGATATAGAGCCAGCAGTCTCTAATGAGTAAACAGCTGGCAGTCTCTGTGTATATGGCCAGAAATCTCTGTGTATACGGCCGTCAGTCTCTAATGTGTATACGGCCATCAGTCTATAATGTGTATACCGTCAGCAGCCTCTAATGTGCATAGCTTATAGTCAGCAGTCTCTAAGGTTCCTACAGCCAGCAGTCTCTATATTGCATACGGCTGGCAGCCATCTATTGTGAATAGGCCTGCAGATGTCTCCATTATGTATATGGCCTGCAGCCATCTCCATTGTATACAGTATATGGTCCACAGCTGTCTCCATCGTATATGAGGCCCACAGCCGTCTCCATTGTGTATACGACCAGCAGCAATTTCCATTGTATAAATGCCCAGCAGCAGTTTCTATTTTATATGCGGCCTGCAGCAGTCTCTATTGTGTATACAGCCATCAGTCTCTATTATGTATTCTCTATTGCGTATACAGCCAGCAGTAGTCTCTATAGTGTATTCAGCCCAATATACATTTCTGCATATAAAAAAGCTTGAGCTAGTCAGGTAAAATGTCACAATAGCATTTGTATGTTTTTTATGGTTGTGTTCGGTTGCTCACTGTACTTCCCCTCAAATAATACTGCTTGGGGTCCAATGGAATATGCTCCAGTGTATCACTAGAGGACTATTAAACCTGCTGCCATGTAGTATTCCACACTCAAGAGCTCTCCGGCACCACTGATTTGGAGCTTTCTGCCTATGCACAGAATATACAGAAAACTGCCAATCAGTGTTGTGTGTATACAGAGGTCAGCATTCAGAGAACTAGTAGATCTACAGCCCTCAAAACTGGTGGAAGTAGCCCAGTAAATAATACACTGGGGAATAATATGGTGTAAAAAATCCTGGTAACTGACTCTCTTTAAAGGCCACTGCAATGTTTGCATGTGGCCATGCAATAATAGGTGGGAGGGTCATGTGGAAAAACTGGCTAAATAATACACCTAAGAAACCCCTTTAGGTATAACTATGTGAAATTAGAGGAAATCAAGAAATAAATTGCACAGCAATGTGTGATATATACCATAGTCATATCTAATTATTTTAATAGAAAAATTGGTTGCAAATTACATTAGTTCATTGTATTTCCTAATATTTCTAACTAATTAGAATGGAAGGAATGTGGAGTTAAAGCTTCATTGTTCATTACAAGCATTTAAGAACATACATTGTGTTGTTAGCAAGAGAGCCAATTTGCATATTCCATATGTCATGCAGATAATTTACTATGACAAGACTAATAAGATGTTTGCCACAGTCTGCTAACTTATACCATGTTTTTCCTTTGACTGAAAAGCAAATCACAATAGATGGATAATCTTAAAGATGGTAATAAATAGTTCCTCCTCTTTGGAGGTATTGTGCTTTATTGGAATACATTATCCTGACATGTTTATTTTGCTGTAAACAGGAACATCCACCAATAATTCTAACATGTTAAACTCTCCATGTCATGGAATAGTGGCTGCAGAGTTGAATAAAATGTAGATTTAATTTGTAATTTCTCTTCTTAGATGGGGAGATATTACCTTGTAGAGTTTAGATTGTAATATAATATTTTATAATTAGCCCAATGGGGCATTACCAGAGATTCATCTATTAATTTGTTTACTTTTTCCCCTGCATGATGCTTCCTGTTTATGATTGGTTAAAGTCGTGCAGGGAAAAAGTACACAACCAATTAGAAGAATCTCTGGTGATTGTAAATTAAAATCTAAACTTTACTAGAACACGACCTTAGAAGGTCTAGTTGAAGAGATCAAGGCTGCGAGCAGGGCTATCTATCTTTACCAGTTTCACATGAGAAAATATGTTATTCAGATCTTCAGGGGTGATGTTCTATCTTCTTTATTAAAAGTTAATATCTCCTTAACAAAGATGAAAAATGAAAAAATAAAAACTATGTCATTTACAGCTCTGCAGCCACTATTCCATTATATGGCAACTAAAACTGGCAAAAGGTCTTCTTCAAAGTGCAACAGTCATTGCTACCTGGAAAACCTACCCGGCAACATGAAACACTCACCTTGCTCCATGATAAATGCTGCCCCTCCAACTGAATACAAGTAAATGATAGCAACATCATTCACAAGTCTTGTGGCTGCGCAGTGACACACCTCACTGTGCCCTATTGAAGAGCCAGTGTTTCCATAGTGCAGGCACAAGACTTCAGTCTCGCATCAGACGCACAATGCCCCAAAGTCTTGCGAGATTCCACTGCGCAGGCGCAAGACTTCGGTCTTGTGAAACTTTGGGCACTGTGCAGCTGATGTGAGACCAAATTCTCACACCTGCGCAATGGACACACTGGCTCTTCAATAGGGCACAGTGAGGTGCACCACTGCGCAGGCGTGAGACTTGTGAATGACATCGCTGTCATTCACTTGCCTTCACTCAGGAGGGGCGGGCTTTCCGTGGTGCACAGCAGGTTTTCCAGGCAGGAGGGAGGCTCTGACCACAGTGAGCAGCACTTCATTTGACCCTTGACAACTAATGTGCATACAGCGTGGAACACATTAAAAGTAGTTTTCTGAGGTATGCAGGGGCACATCTGAGCATATAAAGGGGTTACAGGAACCCCATTTACACAATGTTAAAGGCGGTGGGCACAGTTTATAATGCATAAAACAGGTGACAGGTGCACTTTAAAGGCCTTCTGCAAATTTTTGCCCCATAATAAAGAGTGTATCCAAGACTTAGCTTATTTTTTGCAATGGGAAAAAAAATTTACAGGTCAGCAGTTTCTAATTAACTGCCTGTTCTGCCTGTTGCTGATCTCTGCTAGCTCAGAACGGTCACAGACTGCTCATGCTTGAGATTCTGCTGCTGCATTTGACCTCACTTCAATGCATTAGCTCATTCTATCCGGTCTGCTCACTGCCAAAATCAGGCTGATTAATGGCCAGATCCCACCACTTAGCCAGTGACACCCTATCAACAGAGGAGAGTGGAATAAAAGAAGCTACTCTGTCAGCATGACAGCAATGAAAGCTGCAGAACAAGGATGGTCTGTGACTTTTCTAAACTTTGGATTAAAAGGAGAAACGGGACTACAGATCTGCACTGCCAATGGAATACATGGGTCCAGATGTATTTTCAGGATTTTATTAGGGCCAACACGTTTCGTAGCGGTCCGCTACTTCATCAGGGCACAATCATATTGAGCATGATTGTGCCCTGAAGAAATAGGGGACTGCTACGAAGCACGTTGGCCCTAATAAAATCCTGAAAATACATTTGGATCTGTGTATGCTATTGGCTGCGCAGGTCTGAAGCCCCGTTTCTTCTTTTCATCCAAGCATTATCACCCGGGCGTCTGCAGAAGCCATTGTAAACCTTCAAAGTTGGTTGTGGCTCCCATAACCACATAAGGTGAGCCGAACTAACTGCACTTCCTTCTGTGTCCTTTGGATAAAACCATATGGGCGCTTCCTCCTCTTTTAACTTTTCTAAACTGGCAGAGATCATCATCAGCGAATTGTCAGGTAGTTAGCAACTACCTTCCTGTAAGTTCTTAGCCTTATAGAAATAAATTAGCCAAGACCCAGGTAACCACTTCAATAAGCAGTATGTGACAAAAATGGGGATTTTTTAGAGCATGGTTTGCTGTCGTGATATAATTTTTTTAAGTAACTTCATGCTCAATGTTAGCACAGATAGTGATTGAATCCCAGCACTCATATATTTGATTTTATGTTCAAGGTGAATTTATTTACAGTTCGTGCAGATGTAACAGGTGATATGCAGTACAAAAGACGTTTCGGCCAACACTATGGCCTTGTTCACAAGATCACTACAAAAAGAATATACAAAATGAATACAGTGCGGGTGAATATATATACATTATTTACATAGACATTCAGTCAAGTCACATTGAGATCAGTTTTGTACGTTTGCTGAATCCTTAGAGGAAAGGGGTATCATTTAGGAGGTGTGATATATAAATATATACAAGAGGTGGTACTGGGGTAGAGGGTATGTAGAAACAAGGGATTTGAAGGGAAAAGAACGCATTCCTCATTTACCTGCCAGTATCTCAGTACAGGAGTGTCACCTCAAGGGGAGGTGGTTGTTGGGGGCGATATACCATAAATAGGTGAAGGTAATCTAAAACATAATATATGCTGTTATTCATTATGATATCAACATAGGTGTGTATATACTTATCATAGTTTATAGAGCTAGATACCTGTTAGATCATATTACATAGGATAGATCCGGTGTGCTGCTGAGTCAGGGCACTGTAGTTTAGTACATGGCTTTAGGAGGCGATGTGAGCTGTCAGAGGATCTATCTATGAAATTTATCTTATATAAGTACACAAAGTATATATACATATGGGGTTTTAGTAGGAGTATTATGTAGTTCTTAGTACCTTATAGTCAGGATCCCCAGGGTGATATCCTGTGTTGAATCTGCTTTCTATTAATGCAGCTCAGTAGAGCTATATAGTCTATGGAATAGACATGTGTCAGTGTAATACAAGTTACATCTGTGATCATGTACTTATCTCATGTATCCTCTGGCCTCCCCACGGTCCTGCTTACTTCCGTTTGTTGTGGAGTGAATGCTGGCACTACCAGTGCCTCAGCGGGAGAGGGAGGTGTGTGGCCCGCC
The DNA here is from genome assembly GCA_033576535.1 of Allobates femoralis. Lineage (NCBI taxonomy): Eukaryota > Metazoa > Chordata > Amphibia > Anura > Aromobatidae > Allobates > Allobates femoralis. Next base: position 476,731,931 of record JARQOC010000001.1, on the reverse strand, counting down.
GTCGCCGCAATTTGTGCGAGCGGCGGGTCACATGACAGGAAGTGACACGTCACCGGATGTGACGTTTGCGTTCCACCGCGTTCCACCGCGTCACCGGAAGTGACGTTGTTGTTTATGCCTGCGCATATAGACGGACGGGCACTGAGTGGTGCCGCTTTGTCTATACAGTTACCATGGTAATCGGTAACTGTTGTGATAGGGAAACCATGCGTATGGCAATTTTAGTTCTCAGGTGGTTACTATGTATATGCTTTTTAGTTTTTACCTGCCACAGTAAGAGGACTATATAGGGATTAGGGGGTATTGTGAGAATAACCTAGTTTACATATTAAGATGCCCTAATTAGAGTTTTGGAATAACATATTAAATAATGTTGGTTAAATAGACTGGTTTAGCACATGTATAGATGGATGTCTGGATATATTGCAGTCATGAATATAGTGATAATGGTTATATGTACAGTGACATACACGTTATTGATGGTTATAGGTACAGTGACATACACGTTATTGATACAATCAAATGCTGCATAATAATACAAATGTGCATGAATGATCTCTCAAAACCAGGCTTATTCAGGGGTCCAAAACACATATATAGATATTTTTAAGCAATCATAATATAGAAAATGAAACTTAAAAAAGAGAAGGGAAAAACAAGATAGGGGTTTGGACAAAGACTATGTTTCCTTACCAATTGGGGGTCTTCGGAAGAACAGACTAATAAAGTTTAGGTAATCTGGAAGAGAGGTTAATGAGTTAGCCATTCAATTTCCCTATTAATGCCCCTGGGTGTTAGGGTGCCCAAGGTATAGATCCAATAACACTCCCTCTGTTTCAACAGTTTAATATGGTTCCCACCACGTCGAGGTCTGGGTACGTGTTCAATCACCTGGAATCTAAGTTGTGCCACATTATGGTTGGCTTCCGAAAAATGGTGAGGAAGCGGCAGATAAACTTTGCCTGTACGTATTGTTGATTTGTGGCTCGAGATCCTATCTCTGATGGACTGGGTGGTCTCACCTACGTATAAAAGTCCGCAGGGGCACTTAACAAGATAGACCACGTACTTAGATTCACAGGTGTAGAACCCTCGTATTTTGTACGTTTTACCAGTGCGAGGATGGACTATTTCACTCCCTTTGATCACATTGGAACAACATGCACATCCCAAACATGGATAGGTACCCAGTCTTGGTTCGTGTGTTAGGGTCCTAGTGAGTGGTGTTTTGCTGGTGCCTATGTCAGCTCTGACTACTTGATCTCTTATGTTTCTTGGTCGTCTGCTGCACATTAATGGTGGGTTTTGAAATGTTTGTATACTAGGGTAGGCACGAGCTAGTAATGGCCAGTTTTTCCTCACTAGTTTATGTATTCTTGGCATGATCGGGTGGTATGTGTGCACGAAAGGGATTCTGTCGATTTTGGGTAAATGGTCCTGTCTCTCTACAGTGTTATCCATAGCACTGTTCATCTCAGTGGTTAGAAGACTATGTGGGTACTGTCTCTGGGAAAATCTATCAGACATTTCCCGAAGTCTTATAGCTTTTGTATTGGAGTTCGTCACTATCCTAGTCACCCTCTTGAACTGTGACCTTGGAAGGCTGTTTTTTGTCGATCTTGGATGGCAACTACCGTAAAGGAGAAGTCCATTACAGTCCGTAGGTTTGGAATAGATATCAGTGATGATCTGACCATCCATGTTTTTTTGAACCATGGTATCAAGGAATGGGATCTCGTTGACATCATAGCTTAGAGTAAATTTCAACTCCGGGCGGATTGAATTGATGTGTTCAATGAATGCCATTAGACTGACTTCAGTGCCTGTCCAAATACAGAACACGTCGTCGATATATCTGAACCAATGGGTAGCATGTTGTTTATATAGGTTATTAGGATAAATATGGGCCTCCTCAAACTGATTCATGTATAGGTTCGCGTATGCCGGCGCCACGTTTGAACCCATTGCGGTCCCGCATGTTTGTATGTAGAACTGGTCCCCAAAGAGAAAATAGTTCTCTCTGAGGACCAGGTTCAAAAGTTCAATGCATAGATCCATCAAATTGGTCTCGATGTTGTGTTGTGTCAGTGTTGTTCTGACTGCCTCAATCCCTTCCTCATGTGTAATGGAGGTATACAAGCTATTTACATCTAGAGTACATAACAGACAGTTTTTTGGAACCTGTCCCATTGATTTAAGTTTGTTCAGGAAATCACCTGTGTCCAAAATGAATGACTTAGTCTGTTTTGTATATGGAGTTAAGATTTTCTCTAGAAAAATGGAGAGTGGATTTAGAATGGAGTCGGTCCCTGCCACTATCGGTCGACCAGGTGGATTATGTAGATTCTTGTGTATTTTCGGTAAGGTATATAATACCGGGGTTACCGGGTTATGATTAATGAGGTAGGTCCTTGTCTTTGCATCGATGGTGTTGTTCTGGTAGTACTTATTTACTACCCTATATATTTTGGTCCTTATGTTGTAAACGGGGTCATTTTGAACTCTAGTGTATGTTTTCTCGTCCGACAGTTGTCTATTTATTTCTGCAACATATTGATCCTTGTTCATGACCACGATGGCTCCCCCTTTGTCCGCAGGTTTAATGACTATGTTTTTATTTTCCTTTAGAGCATCGATCACCTGCCGCTCATGTGCTGATATGTTAGTGCGGACTGGGAGGAGTCCAATCTGTCGGTCATGTACAACATCCTTTATGTCTTGTTCGAGTAGTCTGATGTATGTCTCAACGGGGTGGTCAGTTTTGGGAGGATTAAAGTTACTAATGTTCCTTAAACCAAGACTAGTAATGGAAATGTGCGATGTATTTGTAGTGCTTGTGCTGCTACCAATCTGATTATTTGGATTAGGTGTCTGCTGATCAAAGTGTGTTTTTAATCTTAGTGTCCTATAGAAACGCTGTAGATCATTTTCAAGTTGAAAAGAATCCCACTTTGGTGTGGGGCAAAAGGAAAGGCCCTTATTGAGTACAGATAGTTCAATTGGAGACAAAGAATAATCAGAAATGTTTACTACCAGATTTGGACCCCTACCTGTGACCTGAGGACCATCTGCCGATTTGCTTCTCCACCGCCTGGACCGCCTTGTGGTTTTCCGGTTTGGCCTAAAAAAGCCGGTTGAGGGCGTGGGATAGGGGAGATTCCACCTTCGCTCCCGGAGCCTGCCGGTGTGCCACCCGATGGTGTTGAACCACCAGATGGTGGCTGTCCTCCGGCTGGTCGCCTTGGTCTCGGCCATGGTCTTCTTGGTGGTGGTTCGTCCCACCTATACACCTTGTTGGTGAGATAATCTTCTGTGTCTCTTTGGAATTTAGTTCTTTTCCTTTCTTCCAGGGTCTTTTTATGTGTGGCGAGTGCTGTTTTCACTCTGCTCTTCAGATTGGAGAACTCTGTACTGCTTAATGTAGTTGTTAGCTGGGTTTCGATGGTAGCGATTCTTTCCTCGGAGGCTTTTATAGCGTCTTGTAAATGTTCTATGGTTAATAAGATCAAATCCAATGAGCATTTGTTCAAGATTTTTTGGAATGTGGCGCAGTATTTCTCATCGTCGGAGAATAGAGTAGGTCTTAAGTTACATCTTAGTCCCCTCGGGATTTTACTTTGCCGATAATACTCTCCAAGTGTAGCACAGTGTAGGTCAAACGATATCAGTTTCTTCCTTTCCTTTTCCCAATCTCTTGTTTTTATATCACGGTTTGGAACTCTTAAGAAGTCTGTACCAGTCCTGATCCGGGCTAGTATAGATGAGCTGGCAGATTCATCATATGCAAAAGTTTCTGAAGACATGAATGTCGCTGGTGCTCCAGGACTGGTACAGACTTCTTAAGAGTTCCAAACCGTGATATAAAAACAAGAGATTGGGAAAAGGAAAGGAAGAAACTGATATCGTTTGACCTACACTGTGCTACACTTGGAGAGTATTATCGGCAAAGTAAAATCCCGAGGGGACTAAGATGTAACTTAAGACCTACTCTATTCTCCGACGATGAGAAATACTGCGCCACATTCCAAAAAATCTTGAACAAATGCTCATTGGATTTGATCTTATTAACCATAGAACATTTACAAGACGCTATAAAAGCCTCCGAGGAAAGAATCGCTACCATCGAAACCCAGCTAACAACTACATTAAGCAGTACAGAGTTCTCCAATCTGAAGAGCAGAGTGGAAACAGCACTCGCCACACATAAAAAGACCCTGGAAGAAAGGAAAAGAACTAAATTCCAAAGAGACACAGAAGATTATCTCACCAACAAGGTGTATAGGTGGGACGAACCACCACCAAGAAGACCATGGCCGAGACCAAGGCGACCAGCCGGAGGACAGCCACCATCTGGTGGTTCAACACCATCGGGTGGCACACCGGCAGGCTCCGGGAGCGAAGGTGGAATCTCCCCTATCCCACGCCCTCAACCGGCTTTTTTAGGCCAAACCGGAAAACCACAAGGCGGTCCAGGCGGTGGAGAAGCAAATCGGCAGATGGTCCTCAGGTCACAGGTAGGGGTCCAAATCTGGTAGTAAACATTTCTGATTATTCTTTGTCTCCAATTGAACTATCTGTACTCAATAAGGGCCTTTCCTTTTGCCCCACACCAAAGTGGGATTCTTTTCAACTTGAAAATGATCTACAGCGTTTCTATAGGACACTAAGATTAAAAACACACTTTGATCAGCAGACACCTAATCCAAATAATCAGATTGGTAGCAGCACAAGCACTACAAATACATCGCACATTTCCATTACTAGTCTTGGTTTAAGGAACATTAGTAACTTTAATCCTCCCAAAACTGACCACCCCGTTGAGACATACATCAGACTACTCGAACAAGACATAAAGGATGTTGTACATGACCGACAGATTGGACTCCTCCCAGTCCGCACTAACATATCAGCACATGAGCGGCAGGCGATCGATGCTCTAAAGGAAAATAAAAACATAGTCATTAAACCTGCGGACAAAGGGGGAGCCATCGTGGTCATGAACAAGGATCAATATGTTGCAGAAATAAATAGACAACTGTCGGACGAGAAAACATACACTAGAGTTCAAAATGACCCCGTTTACAACATAAGGACCAAAATATATAGGGTAGTAAATAAGTACTACCAGAACAACACCATCGATGCAAAGACAAGGACCTACCTCATTAATCATAACCCGGTAACCCCGGTATTATATACCTTACCGAAAATACACAAGAATCTACATAATCCACCTGGTCGACCGATAGTGGCAGGGACCGACTCCATTCTAAATCCACTCTCCATTTTTCTAGAGAAAATCTTAACTCCATATACAAAACAGACTAAGTCATTCATTTTGGACACAGGTGATTTCCTGAACAAACTTAAATCAATGGGACAGGTTCCAAAAAACTGTCTGTTATGTACTCTAGATGTAGATAGCTTGTATACCTCCATTACACATGAGGAAGGGATTGAGGCAGTCAGAACAACACTGACACAACACAACATCGAGACCAATTTGATGGATCTATGCATTGAACTTTTGAACCTGGTCCTCAGAGAGAACTATTTTCTCTTTGGGGACCAGTTCTACATACAAACATGCGGGACCGCAATGGGTTCAAACGTGGCGCCGGCATACGCGAACCTATACATGAATCAGTTTGAGGAGGCCCATATTTATCCTAATAACCTATATAAACAACATGCTACCCATTGGTTCAGATATATCGACGACGTGTTCTGTATTTGGACAGGCACTGAAGTCAGTCTAATGGCATTCATTGAACACATCAATTCAATCCGCCCGGAGTTGAAATTTACTCTAAGCTATGATGTCAACGAGATCCCATTCCTTGATACCATGGTTCAAAAAAACATGGATGGTCAGATCATCACTGATATCTATTCCAAACCTACGGACTGTAATGGACTTCTCCTTTACGGTAGTTGCCATCCAAGATCGACAAAAAACAGCCTTCCAAGGTCACAGTTCAAGAGGGTGACTAGGATAGTGACGAACTCCAATACAAAAGCTATAAGACTTCGGAAATGTCTGATAGATTTTCCCAGAGACAGTACCCACATAGTCTTCTAACCACTGAGATGAACAGTGCTATGGATAACACTGTAGAGAGACAGGACCATTTACCCAAAATCGACAGAATCCCTTTCGTGCACACATACCACCCGATCATGCCAAGAATACATAAACTAGTGAGGAAAAACTGGCCATTACTAGCTCGTGCCTACCCTAGTATACAAACATTTCAAAACCCACCATTAATGTGCAGCAGACGACCAAGAAACATAAGAGATCAAGTAGTCAGAGCTGACATAGGCACCAGCAAAACACCACTCACTAGGACCCTAACACACGAACCAAGACTGGGTACCTATCCATGTTTGGGATGTGCATGTTGTTCCAATGTGATCAAAGGGAGTGAAATAGTCCATCCTCGCACTGGTAAAACGTACAAAATACGAGGGTTCTACACCTGTGAATCTAAGTACGTGGTCTATCTTGTTAAGTGCCCCTGCGGACTTTTATACGTAGGTGAGACCACCCAGTCCATCAGAGATAGGATCTCGAGCCACAAATCAACAATACGTACAGGCAAAGTTTATCTGCCGCTTCCTCACCATTTTTCGGAAGCCAACCATAATGTGGCACAACTTAGATTCCAGGTGATTGAACACGTACCCAGACCTCGACGTGGTGGGAACCATATTAAACTGTTGAAACAGAGGGAGTGTTATTGGATCTATACCTTGGGCACCCTAACACCCAGGGGCATTAATAGGGAAATTGAATGGCTAACTCATTAACCTCTCTTCCAGATTACCTAAACTTTATTAGTCTGTTCTTCCGAAGACCCCCAATTGGTAAGGAAACATAGTCTTTGTCCAAACCCCTATCTTGTTTTTCCCTTCTCTTTTTTAAGTTTCATTTTCTATATTATGATTGCTTAAAAATATCTATATATGTGTTTTGGACCCCTGAATAAGCCTGGTTTTGAGAGATCATTCATGCACATTTGTATTATTATGCAGCATTTGATTGTATCAATAACGTGTATGTCACTGTACCTATAACCATCAATAACGTGTATGTCACTGTACATATAACCATTATCACTATATTCATGACTGCAATATATCCAGACATCCATCTATACATGTGCTAAACCAGTCTATTTAACCAACATTATTTAATATGTTATTCCAAAACTCTAATTAGGGCATCTTAATATGTAAACTAGGTTATTCTCACAATACCCCCTAATCCCTATATAGTCCTCTTACTGTGGCAGGTAAAAACTAAAAAGCATATACATAGTAACCACCTGAGAACTAAAATTGCCATACGCATGGTTTCCCTATCACAACAGTTACCGATTACCATGGTAACTGTATAGACAAAGCGGCACCACTCAGTGCCCGTCCGTCTATATGCGCAGGCATAAACAACAACGTCACTTCCGGTGACGCGGTGGAACGCGGTGGAACGCAAACGTCACATCCGGTGACGTGTCACTTCCTGTCATGTGACCCGCCGCTCGCACAAATTGCGGCGACGGCGGGCCACACACCTCCCTCTCCCGCTGAGGCACTGGTAGTGCCAGCATTCACTCCACAACAAACGGAAGTAAGCAGGACCGTGGGGAGGCCAGAGGATACATGAGATAAGTACATGATCACAGATGTAACTTGTATTACACTGACACATGTCTATTCCATAGACTATATAGCTCTACTGAGCTGCATTAATAGAAAGCAGATTCAACACAGGATATCACCCTGGGGATCCTGACTATAAGGTACTAAGAACTACATAATACTCCTACTAAAACCCCATATGTATATATACTTTGTGTACTTATATAAGATAAATTTCATAGATAGATCCTCTGACAGCTCACATCGCCTCCTAAAGCCATGTACTAAACTACAGTGCCCTGACTCAGCAGCACACCGGATCTATCCTATGTAATATGATCTAACAGGTATCTAGCTCTATAAACTATGATAAGTATATACACACCTATGTTGATATCATAATGAATAACAGCATATATTATGTTTTAGATTACCTTCACCTATTTATGGTATATCGCCCCCAACAACCACCTCCCCTTGAGGTGACACTCCTGTACTGAGATACTGGCAGGTAAATGAGGAATGCGTTCTTTTCCCTTCAAATCCCTTGTTTCTACATACCCTCTACCCCAGTACCACCTCTTGTATATATTTATATATCACACCTCCTAAATGATACCCCTTTCCTCTAAGGATTCAGCAAACGTACAAAACTGATCTCAATGTGACTTGACTGAATGTCTATGTAAATAATGTATATATATTCACCCGCACTGTATTCATTTTGTATATTCTTTTTGTAGTGATCTTGTGAACAAGGCCATAGTGTTGGCCGAAACGTCTTTTGTACTGCATATCACCTGTTACATCTGCACGAACTGTAAATAAATTCACCTTGAACATAAAATCAAATATATGAGTGCTGGGATTCAATCACTATTTGCTACGGATCATTTGATCCTTTCCCAATAGCACCATAGAATAGCTAACGCTCTGAGTGCTGGTCATCTACGAATTATTTTCAATGTTAGCACAGCACAGGGGTAATTACGTTACAATCCTCTATCTGGCTAAAAGACTGATTTTGGAGAAGGTAAAGGTGGCGATTAAGCCCCAGTCACACATAACAATATCGTTAGAGAGATCATTGTAACTGTGACGTTACAACGATCTCTCCAGCGATGTCGCTGTGTGTGACACTTTGCAGCGATCAGTCTCCTGCTGTGAGGTCGCTGATCACTGCAAAGTGCTGCGGATCATTTTTTGATCGTTGGTTTCCCGCTGGTCAGCACGCATCGCTGCATGTGACCGCTAGAAACCAGTGATATGTAACCTCACAGGGCTGGTTACTATGGTAAACACAACAAGCGCTGCCTAGATACCCGGCGTTTACCATGGTCACCAGCGTTCTCCCTGCTTAGCACTGCCTGTAAGCAGGGAGAACGCTGGTAACTATGATAAACAGCGGGTATCTAGGCAGCGCGCGCTGCCTGCATACCCGGTGTTTATCATAGTTACCAGTGTTCTCCCTGCTTAGCGCGACCTATAAGGCAGTGCTAAGCAGGGAGAGATGTGGGAGGTGGCTCCCAGGGCCTGATCGCTGGGGAGATCTGCCTGTTTGATAGCTCCCCAGAGATCAGGTAACGATGCTCCAGCGATCCCGGCAGGTCGTTATCGCTGTCGGGATCGGTGGAGCGATCATTATGTGTGACTGCACCTCAAACAGGTTTCTACAGATAACTTAAATAAAGACGTGAAGTGGAAAAGCAGTTTCCTTACTACAAATTATTAATATCTCATTATACCTTAATCAGCATATTTAAAGCTTAGGTCTTCCCAGGTGTGATATCGGCTTGTACACATTTCTGTTGAAATGGTAGAATCACTTCCATTCAACTCTCCATTATAGATGAATTGAAGTTGTTAATTCCAACATTGACTAATGAGCAGTGCTTTGACACTGGAGGCTCACACTTTGGTATCCCAAGGAGTAAACACAATATGTACATTTGTATTAATCTATCATTTCAATTTAACACCATCTAGATTATAGAGGTTCACCAAACTACTGAGTGACAAATCATAGGTGCCTGGAACCTGATGAGAATTTTGTGTGCTTTGTGTGCAACACAACAGTTGTGCAGGAGGTAAAAATATCTTTTCTTTTATATTGGATAGTCATGTTGTCTATACACCAGAGCTTTGCATACTTGGCATTTTTGGTGAGAAAATACGGCCCCATTTTGATAGACTTTACTTCTGGAAAGTGATTTTTTTTTAAGTCAGGAAAGCCGTAGCCATGACGTGAATAGAAGAGAGGCTTTCCTCTCTTTGTCACAAAAAGTTGATAAATAATATACTATACAAAAATACAGCATACAAAAACAGAGTCTCTAATGTCCTCTACTGTACTTTGGGGTGCTCTCTACATGTGAATTAGAGCTTAGGAGCATTATATTAGAATTTCTTTCAAACTACCACAGAGAAGATTTAGCAGTTTAGTTAGGTTTATTGTCCTGGAAATTTAACTGTCATCCCAGTGTGGCCCCCCTGCGGTCAGTTCGCCACAAGATGTTTGCAGCAACCGGGATCGGTAAGTCCAGTCACCCACACACACACCCAACACACCCCGGTCCCAGAGCGAGGGACTCTAAGCCCAGCTGTGGGATGGCAGGAGGAGCAGGTGGTGGGTGGGAAGTTATCACAGGAAGCGGTCAGGGAAGAGGAGAAAATATAGGAAACACCTGAGGAAGTCAGGCAGTGTGAGCCCAGGAGTCAGCCCGGGAGTTAATCCATCAGTCAGTCAGAGAGGAGAGAGTCACCAGGAGCAAGGGTCAGAGGAGGATACGAGACTGAGAGGATACGGATGCGGCGACCTGTACCATCATGAGGCCTGTTCCGGGTCTCGATGCTGCAGACCACAGAGAGAGAAGCAGTCCTAGGGGCGCGGGCAGTGAGCAATCCACCCGTGTGCTCAAATTACCTGTGAAGTCAAGGGACTGGGCAGGAACCAGTGGCCAGGCCCTGAGGTGGCAAGGAAGCTCCAAGCTCCAACCACTAAACCGGGCTGGCTGCGGGATCTCTATGACCCGTAGCCAACTCCTGGCGCAGCAAAGAGAAGGCCGCTGTACTAGGGCCAGGGGATCCAGTCGGTTGCCCAACGAAGGCCCGTGACCGCCTGATTGGAGCTTTGCAGAAAATAGGCAGTGCTGAGAAGAGAGGCCCATGAAAAGGAACACAAAAAGGGGTGAACTGGACAAGCCATCCTGATTGCTAGAGACTACCGAAGCTGCCACTGTACTTGTGTTGTAACTCGAAGTGCCTGACGAGAGAAGTCAAGTAAACCGGGTTGAAACTTAGCATTGTGTCAGACTGTTAATTCTGCGCCTGAGACAAGGTATACTGAAATGCCGAATCAAAAGAAGCTTTTAGACAATCTGAGGACTGCTTTTCCCTAAAACACCAGGGGCGGACATAGTGCACATCGCAGTTCTAAACTACAAACCCAGGTGATGTCAATTCGTCATCCTCAGATAAATGTTACCAGCAGCCATGTATCTGTTACCAGCAATTTCTGGGAGTCATTTGGCAGTTTTTTTTACACCTTCCTTTGCAATACCAGAAGAAAGGACAAGTTTGACACACAGGGAATGGATAGAGAGGATGGTGCAGGAATATCTACAGCTCAATATTGATGCCATGACTGTGGAACTGGAACCATGTGCATTTTGGGCTTCAAAACTGAAAAAGTGGCCTTAGCTTGCCACTTGTGCCTTGGAGATTACAATATTTCACCTCTGGGGCAATTGTTGCCACTTTAGTCATGGCTGTGCCTAATTTTTAAAAAAATGGGGACTCTTGTTGGGGTCTCTTTGCTGTGTGGTGCATTACTGGAGTAGAACTCTCTGAGCATAATGCCTTCTCCTGACACTTGTGCACCACTTCCTAAATACTCAAACTAAAACTTGAAATGCTGGGCCTATGCCTCCAGCCTTGCTACCATTGTGGCACAATATAAAATCTATTTGATACATACCACTTTACTGTGGTGTGACACTACGTTTTTAAAAAGTGGGGACTCTTGTTAGGGTCTCCTTGCTGTTTGATGCATGACTGGGGCAAAGCTCTTTGAGTGACATGCCTACACCTGATACTCATCCTCCTTTTTCTCCTTCTCCTCCTTTTGGTTAATGTAGAAAACTGCTGCCACTTTTCCCCTGTGACTTATCCATCTGTCAATTCAAGCTGAGTTTCACCCACCTCTGAAAATTAAAGTGAATCTGAGCCACCTCCTATTTTGAACTGATTTTGATGAGGGTGCAGGCTGGCACCGACCGTGTCTCATGCACCCATGCTACGCCATGAGACTTTTTGCACTCTAGGTAGATTGGTGTCCCTTTTCCTGGTGTCTGGCACTAATTTGAGCAGTTTGGAAGCTTTTGGGTCTCTTTTAAAGTGTTTTCTAGTCCCTGGATTTTGCCTCCGATTGATTTGAAAGGTGTTCAGAAAATTCGGCGAATGATCATCGAACGCTCCACATTCGGCAAACAAATCCAAATTCAAACACTCTGGTGTTTGCTTATCTCTACTGTTGTGTATCTCATCAGAAATGCTTCTCGAATCCAGGATTTGAGACATTTCCGACAATAAAAAAAAGTCAATAAAAATGGTGAATTTGTTGGGCTTCTGCCCATTTTGTCGGATGTGCTTCAGACTGGAAAATATCAAAATAATAAATGCTATAAACTCCACAGCACCTCGTGGCAATCGGAATCAATTGTCTTCCCAATGGAGGCGCACGTCAACAGCCAGGGAGCTCCACCTGGCATAGGTATATAGATATAAGTAAGAACAGCGCCTCACCAGCCGGTATATTTCAAAGTATCATGATTTATTCCGTCATCTGAGCACGACGTTTCGGTCTGGCGACCTTTTTCAAGTGCATATACCCCATTACAACACAGTGCCATTTATATCATCAAAACTCCACCCACCATAATAATTAACCAATCAATGTATAGTGAATGATAAACAAAGTTAAAAAGTCATATGAGCTAGACAGAGATCAACTATCAGTATATTACCCCCACAGTATGCATCGAGTACAGTCTCCCGATCCCCTAGGAACACTCATCAATGTTATCCAAGTCCATAAGAATCCAAATCGTACTTTCTCCTGCAGTCACGAGTATCTCCCAATCGCTGACATGCGTCGCTCCGTTGTCATAGTGATCGTGTCGTCAGATCACATTCACCAACCAGCAACCCGCTACACTCCGTGCACCCGGAAATCCATACGGGTCCTGTGCGCATGCGTCGGCGTCTTCCATTGATTCGCCGCTCTAGCTGTCACTCAAAGTTTAGAATGAGGCCGTGTGGTGACGTATTTCCTGTCTCCGGCATTCATAGGGACCGTCACACAGCGAATCAAGGAAAATGTCCACATATCTCGCAATAATCATGGATCCTCAGCAAAATTGTACCAAAATGTCACTCTGCGATTACTATGGGGAAGAAGCATCTTCTACATTATATATAAAACTAAAAAGATTAATACCCATTAGATAATGCACAGATGTGTAACCGATAACCAAGTGCCCCCGGGGGTCCGCAACCTTTATTTATACATCATAATCAAAATTGGACATAGCATAATAATAATAAATTACTGCCCAACCAGACATATATCATACCTAAGGGAGCAATTCTTTGGTGCATATATGGAGACATAACCTTTTACCCTATATCCAACTACATTATGCACCAATATCAATATTCCATTGAGGATCATATGACCCTTCCATGTGTCCCCCTATTAGACAAGTATTAATACATTATTTATCGCACATTTTCCATCTTACCCCCAGAGAGGGGAGATCTGTTATTAAATTACCAGACAATTTCCATAACACAGTCATGATGCATTTATACTGTACGTAGAATACTGTATTTCCATAGAGCTGTCATTCTTTCCATCTAGATCAAAATATGACACAGTTAAAATGATAAAAACAACCTACAAAATGAGAAAAGCTAGATAGACATCAGCATGATCCTAATAGACAACCCCGTTGATCGTAATCAACATTCATACCTTTAGGGACCAGGGTGTCCAGTTCGAATATCCATTTCAGTTCCTTCTTCCTCAACATGGCCACACGGTCACCACCTCTTCTGGGTGGAGGGACATCGTCAATGACCCTAAAACGAAGTTGGTTGACCGTGTGTCCCATGTCGTGGAAGTGTCTTGGAACTGGCAATTCAACCATACCCGTTCTGATTGTGCTCTTATGCTTCCCTATTCTAGTTTTTATTTCCATCGTTGTCTCTCCGACATAAAGGAGGCCACATGGGCAAACAATAGTGTATACAACAAAGCTACTATTGCAAGTATATCTCCTATTGATATTATATTTCTTTCCAGAACGGGGATGGTTGAAGAATTTACCTTTCAATATGTTACCACAGCATGCGCATCCCAAACAAGGGAAATTCCCAAGGCTGGGGGGCGCAAAAGTGGTTTGAATATTCCTTTTCGAACTCCCTATGTCTGAACAAACAAGGTCATCTTTCAAGTTGCGTCCCCTCCTGTATGACATTAGGGGAAACAATTTGAAGTCCTCCACATCACTATGACCCTTCCCAAGAAGAGGCCAATGTTTTTTAATCACATCCGTGATTTTTCCGCTTACCCCACAATAGGTGGTTACAAATGGTACTCTCTTAGCAGATGCCACTCTAGTTTTAGGGATCAATAGTTCACTTTGGCAAATATTTAACGCTTTAGTTTTATATCCTATAAGATCAGACTTAGGATAGCCTCTTTTAAGGAATCTGTTGACCATTTCCTGTAGTCTTTTGTCAATTATCGAGTCGTCAGACACAATCCTGCGGACTCTCAACATCTGACTCCAAGGTAGGGATTCCACCATTCTCCTTGGGTGCTCGCTCGAAAAATGCAACATACTATTTCTATCCGTATCTTTCACGTACAGGTCAGTAATTAGTAATCCATCTTTCTTATAGACCATCGTGTCCAGAAATTGCATTTTTTCAAGGGAGCAAGACATGGTGAACCCCAGGCCGGGATGTACATTATTTAATGCATTGAAAAAATCCTCCAACTCATCCCTATCACCGTCCCACACAAATATTGTGATTGAGTCAGTCTACACGTGCACCAGTGGATATACAGCTATAGAGATGTCTGGCCCAGGAGCTGGTGGGTCGGGTTCCGTGAGTCCCTTTTCCTATACGGATGAGGAAGTGATGAGGATTATCTCTGATACCGAGGTAGACAACTCTTTTCTTAATCAACCTACCACAGATATGTTGAAGCGCAAATTAAAGAAAAACTATGTCAAGAAGGGAAAGTCCAATGTCACACGACTTGAGAGAGAGGAGATCAAGAAACTTAAGGACAATGTGTCCATCACCATTAAGCCCGCCGATAAGGGTGGGGCTATAGTGGTGATGGACACTGTCCAATATCGAGGGGAAGTTATGAGACAACTTGGGGATGCTTTGGTTTATGAAAAACTATCTATGAACCCTACCATACAATTCAAATTGGAGTTAAAGTCTTTGATCACGGATGCCTTGGCAGATGGCGTCATTGATCTGGGGCTCTCCGAATATCTGATGGTGGAATATCCAGTGGTGCCGACGCTATACATTCTTCCAAAAATACACAAGGACCTAAAGAACCCCCCGGGACGTCCAATCGTCTCAGGGCGAGGGTCATTGTGTAACAAAGTGTCAATTTTCCTCGATCATTTGTTGCGGGGACTTGCTGTTACAGCACCTTCGTATACAAAAGACACCGGTGATTTCATTCGTTCTTTGACAGGGGTACAAGTCATTAACTCTACTTGGTTAGTCTCGTTTGACGTTGTGTCACTATACACATCTATTGAGCCCGAGAGGGGTCTCGCAGCCATCGATGTGACGCTGGCCGCCTCTGACATGGCGCCCGACTGTGCACGGTTCGCCCTGGCGCTGTTGGGGTTCATCCTCAGGAGGAATTATTTCCTCTTTGGGGATGACTACTACCTGCAGCGCCGGGGACAGCCATGGGGTCTAATGTAGCCCCAACGTATGCTAACATCTATATGGCTGTCCTCGAGGGCGAACACGTGTACAGTTCACCATCCTGGCGCCATGTCAGGGGCTGGCGGCGCTACATCGATGACATTTTCTTTGTGTGGGACGGTGATAGGGATGAGTTGGAGGATTTTTTCAATGCATTAAATAATGTACATCCCGGCCTGGGGTTCACCATGTCTTGCTCCCTTGAAAAAATGCAATTTCTGGACACGATGGTCTATAAGAAAGATGGATTACTAATTACTGACCTGTACGTGAAAGATACGGATAGAAATAGTATGTTGCATTTTTCGAGCGAGCACCCAAGGAGAATGGTGGAATCCCTACCTTGGAGTCAGATGTTGAGAGTCCGCAGGATTGTGTCTGACGACTCGATAATTGACAAAAGACTACAGGAAATGGTCAACAGATTCCTTAAAAGAGGCTATCCTAAGTCTGATCTTATAGGATATAAAACTAAAGCGTTAAATATTTGCCAAAGTGAACTATTGATCCCTAAAACTAGAGTGGCATCTGCTAAGAGAGTACCATTTGTAACCACCTATTGTGGGGTAAGCGGAAAAATCACGGATGTGATTAAAAAACATTGGCCTCTTCTTGGGAAGGGTCATAGTGATGTGGAGGACTTCAAATTGTTTCCCCTAATGTCATACAGGAGGGGACGCAACTTGAAAGATGACCTTGTTTGTTCAGACATAGGGAGTTCGAAAAGGAATATTCAAACCACTTTTGCGCCCCCCAGCCTTGGGAATTTCCCTTGTTTGGGATGCGCATGCTGTGGTAACATATTGAAAGGTAAATTCTTCAACCATCCCCGTTCTGGAAAGAAATATAATATCAATAGGAGATATACTTGCAATAGTAGCTTTGTTGTATACACTATTGTTTGCCCATGTGGCCTCCTTTATGTCGGAGAGACAACGATGGAAATAAAAACTAGAATAGGGAAGCATAAGAGCACAATCAGAACGGGTATGGTTGAATTGCCAGTTCCAAGACACTTCCACGACATGGGACACACGGTCAACCAACTTCGTTTTAGGGTCATTGACGATGTCCCTCCACCCAGAAGAGGTGGTGACCGTGTGGCCATGTTGAGGAAGAAGGAACTGAAATGGATATTCGAACTGGACACCCTGGTCCCTAAAGGTATGAATGTTGATTACGATCAACGGGGTTGTCTATTAGGATCATGCTGATGTCTATCTAGCTTTTCTCATTTTGTAGGTTGTTTTTATCATTTTAACTGTGTCATATTTTGATCTAGATGGAAAGAATGACAGCTCTATGGAAATACAGTATTCTACGTACAGTATAAATGCATCATGACTGTGTTATGGAAATTGTCTGGTAATTTAATAACAGATCTCCCCTCTCTGGGGGTAAGATGGAAAATGTGCGATAAATAATGTATTAATACTTGTCTAATAGGGGGACACATGGAAGGGTCATATGATCCTCAATGGAATATTGATATTGGTGCATAATGTAGTTGGATATAGGGTGATAGGTTATGTCTCCATATATGCACCAAAGAATTGCTCCCTTAGGTATGATATATGTCTGGTTGGGCAGTAATTTATTATTATTATTATGCTATGTCCAATTTTGATTATGATGTATAAATAAAGGTTGCGGACCCCCGGGGGCACTTGGTTATCGGTTACACATCTGTGCATTATCTAATGGGTATTAATCTTTTTAGTTTTATATATAATGTAGAAGATGCTTCTTCCCCATAGTAATCGCAGAGTGACATTTTGGTACAATTTTGCTGAGGATCCATGAGTATTGCGAGATATGTGGACATTTTCCTTGATTCGCTGTGTGACGGTCCCTATGAATGCCGGAGACAGGAAATACGTCACCACACGGCCTCATTCTAAACTTTGAGTGACAGCTAGAGCGGCGAATCAATGGAAGACGCCGACGCATGCGCACAGGACCCGTATGGATTTCCGGGTGCACGGAGTGTAGCGGGTTGCTGGTTGGTGAATGTGATCTGACGACACGATCACTATGACAACGGAGCGACGCATGTCAGCGATTGGGAGATACTCGTGACTGCAGGAGAAAGTACGATTTGGATTCTTATGGACTTGGATAACATTGATGAGTGTTCCTAGGGGATCGGGAGACTGTACTTGATGCATACTGTGTGGGTAATATACTGATAGTTGATCTCTGTCTAGCTCATATGACTTTTTAACTTTGTTTATCATTCACTATACATTGATTGGTTAATTATTATGGTGGGTGGAGTTTTGATGATATAAATGGCACTGTGTTGTAATGGGGTATATGCACTTGAAAAAGGTCGCCAGACCGAAACGTCGTGCTGAGATGACGGAATAAATCATGATACTTTGAAATATACCGGCTGGTGAGGCGCTGTTCTTACTTATATCTATGGAAAATATCAAAAGTCACAAAAACTTTGCACAACTCAGCATTGTGCAAAAATGTTGCTACTTTTGAAAGCATTTTATGCCAGTATTCTGTTCTAAATGCTTAGATGAATCATCCCCATAATGTTTTCCACGATGGATCCTTCTTTCATGCTTAGGAGAATCTGTCACTTGCTGTTTAGGATTTCCAAACATTTTTATTACATGTTTTTAAGCAATGACTATTTCTATGGTCACTTTTCCATAAAGCCCCATTTTGTGCTTTTCATAATTTTGTCTGGTCTGTAGTTCAACAAAATTCTTTTCAATTTGGTACAACTGATTTACTTGTGCTTTTTATAGGTTGAAAGTTTGGGATAACCCTGAACTATACTTTACAACTTTGCCTCTGACCTGTTTGAAGATTTCCTTGGATGTAAGATTTAGGGGCCCTTCAGAGCAGGGCCATTGATACTAACATCATGTGATAGATAATGAATGAATTCAGTAGTTCAATACAAAAAGTGAAACATATATATTATATAGAGTCGTTACAAACAGAGTGATCTATTTCAACTGTTTTTTTATGTAGATGTTGATGATTATGGCTTACAGCCAATGAAAACCCAAAGATCATTATCTCAGAAAATTAAAGTAGGGAGGAGGAAGGGTTAAAAAACTTGCTGACATATTCCATGAGACATCAAAGAGTGAATATAATATTGATTTATTAGTAAACACGTTTCAGGGCTGCTCTATTTAATGCCCTGAAACATGACAATATGATATTGATTTTCCCTGAGAATGGGGCCAGGGAGCCCTGAAACGCGTTGATTAATAAATCAATATTATATTCACCTTCTGATGTCTCGTGGAATATGGCAGCACAGTTTTAACCCTTTATTCTCTCTACTTTATTTGCAACACGCTCTCTCAGCCTCTGTACATGTATGAGAAACCGCCGGCCAATCAGATGCCAGCAGCCGCCGGCATCTGATTGGCCGGCCACTTCTCGTGATTGTATGGTGGCTGAGAGAGCTCAGCGTGGCACCCGGGGCCTAGAATAGTATATGCAGTGGCTGACATCGGTGGACAGTGGCAGATGGGTGAGAGAGCGTGAGTGTGTGAGAGTGTGTAAGAGTGTGTGAGAGAGTGAGTGTGAAAGAGAGTGTGAGAGTATGTGTGTTGGGGCTGCATGGGGATATTGTGTGCTGCATGGGAATATTGGGGCTGCATGAGGATATTGGGGGCTGCAATGGGATATTGGGGACTGCAAGGGGATGATGGGGATATTGTAGCTTCATGGAAATGATGGGGATATTGTGGGCTGCATGGGGATGATGGGGATATTGGGGGCTGCATCGGAATATTGGGGGCTGCAAGGGGATATTGTGGTCTGCATTGGCATATTGGAAGCTGCAAGGGGATGATGAGGATGTTGGGGTGTCAGCATTCCAGGTTTTCCGGCTTGCCGTTTGACCATTTTGCCCTCAGTCAGCATGGAGATCATTGTTTTGTTTCCCCTTCTTCCTGTCTCGTTTACATAAAGACCTGGCTCAGGTGAGCATTCATTGCTTGAGTATATTGGTTCCTGGTTTGCTCCAGCTCAGCTGTTCTCCTTGATCCTCTCACTTCCCTGGAGCTCTGTGAGATCTCAGTTCACCTTACAGCTTCCTGCATCGTGCTTCTGGTGCCGCTGCTTCTACCTTCAGGCTCGGACGTTCAAGTTTGTAAGCAACTTCCCGGTTACTACCGTATGTACTGTGTGCTTTGTGGACTTGTGTTTCATTACCTACTCGGAACTGTGTTTAAACTTGTTACCCGGTTATCCGGGTGTGGGGACCTTTTGCCACGGACTATATCTTCCGGTCGTTCCAGTACAAGGACTTGTGCTATGGACTACATGCATCCGGATTTACCTGCTTTGGACTATTGGTTTTTCGGACTGCTTCCATAAGGACTGTGCTCGACGATATATATATTGGGGTTGTGTTATGTTGTGTGCTTTTGCTGTGTACTAAGTTCACCTTGTTTTGCTGTGTGTTTATAAATACTTTGCACCCAAGAACCCGTCTCTGCTCTTCATTGCCCTTAAGCGATCAGACTCCTCAAAACCTATACAATAGTATTACATGGGGGCTGCATGAGGATATTGAGGCTTCCATGGGGATTTTGGAGGATGCATGGGGATGATGGAGGCTCCATATATATGATGGGGATATTGGAGGCTGCATGGGGCTGATGGGGTTGCATAGTGATTATGTGGATATTGGGGGCTGCATGGGGATGATGGGAATATTGGGGGCTGCATGGGGATGGTGGAGATCATGGAAAAATAAGACACCCCTGAAAATAAGACATGACCCGTCTTTGGGAACAAAAATTAATATAAGATACTGTCTTATTTTCGGGGTAAACAGTGTAACAACTGTACCACCCTGCCACCCAAAATTAAAATTTTTCAGATGATATCCATATGAGGCAGATTTGTTGCAAAAAGGTTGGTATCTATTGAATTCAGGTGAAGAAATAAATACAAGTGCCTGCCGATCAATACAATTTTATTCAGAAGAAGAAAAATGATTTTCAATCAAATATAAAATGTCTTAAAAATGTTATCACTATCAGACATAAAAAGAAATCTACAAAAGTAAATCAACTTCACCAAAACCTTCTTTAATATAAGTTCAACAATCTTAATAAAATACATATAATATTGGGTACATTTTTTCCCACAGAATAAACTCTTAAAAACTGTCACAAAATGATGCTTGGTTTTGGGTCCTTATAAATATGTATCAACAAAACTAATTACATCTATCACTTTTCTTGATCTATTTTACAGCTGCATAAATCTATAGGATATTGCTGAGCACAAAACAAGGCAGGAATTATAGTGGAAACATTGTTTTCTTTCAAACTAACAAGCTTTTGTTAAATTGAAAGTCTCGTTTATTGATTTTTCTGAGTAAGCAAGAATTTGCCTCTCATACGTTACTGCAGAATCATGCTGTCCAGTCATTAGAGAAATACTGTCAGGGTCTAGTTCATAACAGGCTAGAGATTGATTACACCACAAAAATACATTCATCACACAGTCCTGATAATCCAGTCTTTAGTCTCTGCAGATGTTTTGTTTGGAAACACTGCTTAAAGGAACACCCTACATATAGAGGGTTCTCTTGGATGGTAACCAAATAATTAAGGCCTTTATTTCAGAAACTCCAGATGCCACAATAAAGGGGTCCCCAATCTATGGCTTGAGGGCCCCTGATGTGTGGCTTGTGATTGTTTCTCAGCTTGGTGCATGAGCGCCGGGTCTAGCAAACAGCTATGAAAAGGAGGTCTCACAATAGTGACTTTTGTAAATAGCCCTACATAATAGAGCAGATCTGAATAAGGTTAAAGTAGGAACCCCTGGATCTTGGTACCTGTACGTCCCAATCGCCTAGATTTAGTGTACTTGTTCTTGTCTCCCTTATCCTCATGTAAAGCGCCATGGAACCTAATGGCGCTATATAAATAAATAATAATAATAATAATCTTGGTATACTGCCTCAGTGTGAGTTCTGTGGAAAAGATTTGATTGTCATTATAACAGTAATGGGGGTTCTAGGTGTTACTATCGTTAGGGGGCAGGGACTAACCTTGGCTCGCGACTGTCAGAGTTGTATGTCGCTTGTAACACTCTCAGCTGAATGTAGGTTGTCACCCTCTATCAGAGCTGAATGTGACTTGTGACCCTCTATTAGAGCTGAATATGGCTTGTGACACTCTCACAGAGCTAGATTCATCTCGCAACCCTCTATCAGAGCTGAATGTGGCTTGTGACCCTCTCGCAGAGGTAGATTGGTCTCACGACCTTCTTTCAGAGCTGAATATGGCTCTCAAGATCAAAAAAGTTTGGGATCTCTGCCTTAAAGGGATCCTGTCACCCCCAAATCACCTCTAAACCTATTAAAACCTGTCCCTAGAGCATATTAACACTGTCCCTACACTCCTTTTAGCTCCTAAATGGCATTAGTCAAAGTGAATATAAACGTTTTATAAGTACCTGATTAGTCATGATAATGAGTGACTATGCTATTCATAGTCACTCATCAAGGCAGCCCCTCTTCTTCATATCACGCCTATTCAGGCGTGCTCGTCAGTCTATGTTCAAAATCGCGCCTCCCTGCGCGCCTCCCCTCTCTCTCATAGCGTCCGGGCTTCACTGTAAGCTGTATGACGCGATTCGCGTCATTCCCGGCGCCAGATGACGTATTTGCAGCCGCGCCGCGCTGTCAGCTTCAAGTCCCGCACTGCGCATGCGCATGGGCATGCGCAGTGCGTATTTTGAAGCTGACAGCGCGGCGCGGCTGCAAATACGTCATCCGGCGCCGGGAATGACGCGAATCGCGTCATACAGCTTACAGTGAAGCCCGGACGCTATGAGAGAGAGGGGAGGCGCGCAGGGAGGCGCGATTTTGAACATAGACTGACGAGCACGCCTGAATAGGCGTGATATGAAGAAGAGGGGCTGCCTTGATGAGTGACTATGAATAGCATAGTCACTCATTATCATGACTAATCAGGTACTTATAAAACGTTTATATTCACTTTGACTAATGCCATTTAGGAGCTAAAAGGAGTGTAGGGACAGTGTTAATATGCTCTAGGGACAGGTTTTAATAGGTTTAGAGGTGATTTGGGGGTGACAGGATCCCTTTAAAGGAATATGTTATTTATATCTTTCAAGCAATATTGCATATTCATAATTTTTTTTATATTCTGATATTATATGTTATTCTGTTTTCTGCATCTGGTTATGGAAGTAGGCATCCTGCCTGATCTGAGATGTGAACAGCAGTTTAGAGATTTTCTTTACAGCAGTTGTATGAACATGGAAATTCTCCATCAGAAAATGACATCTCTAGGAGAGATTTGTGTGTATGCTTTGTTACTTGCATAGAGGTGAATGAACAGGGAGTGGAAAAAGGTGAGCTGTCACTTTTAGCTGTATAATAAACATGTTTCCTTAAATGTTATCACTGCATTTGAATCAGGGCTTTACTAGGACTGAAATTTGATCATAACTTTTGATATAACACACCCCATTTAGCTCCCCCATCAATAAACACACAGATGAGAGTCTCTATTACAAATGTGATCCTGCCTGACATTGGAGGTTAAATATGTGGCACCCCACTGATCAGTGCACCACAGTAGGGGTACTGCATTCATAGCTGAGTGCAGTATTCCTGTCATTGAGGAGTGTAATGTCAACCTGAGGCTCTTTCCCTAGCATTCACACACTCTAGAGCAGGGGACTACAGGGTTAAATCCTCTGCTAAGAGACCCAGTCCTGGTGGGAGGAGTTTCAGGCTAGAGCAGTGTAAGAGGATGAAGAGAAGCAAAAACTGTATGAGCCGCTATCCAGGGTCCTGAAAGCTTTAACATTTGGTCTATGGGCAGCACACCGCCATAGACCTAATGTTACAGTTTTCAGGACCATGGATAGCGGCTGATACAGTACGAAGATTACGTACTGTATCTCCTCCACAGTGAGGAGCCGTCGGGTTTCATCCATAAAATTGTAAATGCCGACAATAGCCAGCAA
Source organism: Allobates femoralis (assembly GCA_033576535.1). Lineage (NCBI taxonomy): Eukaryota > Metazoa > Chordata > Amphibia > Anura > Aromobatidae > Allobates > Allobates femoralis. Next base: position 476,708,255 of record JARQOC010000001.1, on the reverse strand, counting down.
TACTATAATTGCACATATTAACCCCTCACATGCTGACCTGCGTGGACAGCATGTCTCTAGGGAGGGTGGGCACCCCCTAGAGACATATTGCCCACATCTATTATCAACATTAACCCTTTGTTCATCCCTGTGGCAGCAGGGATGAACAAAGCATATGGTAACCGGATTGCTTTGGATTACACATCCTGAGCAATCCGGTCACTGCATGCGGAGATAAAAACACATTTTTTTTACAAAAATGTGTCTGAAGGCACTTGCGATTACCACATCCAGATCTGGATGCGGTAACCGCAATTTGCCTTCCTAATGTGACCCTAACCTTTTTTCTGCAGAAAATCCTGTTCTCCTGCCAGTAAAAAGCTGCTTCCATGAAGCTGGATTTGCTCCATTTCTACCTGCGTTTTTGGTGCATTTGTCTACTGCACGGGTTTAAATAAATCTAGTTACATTCACTATAAAAGGAACAAAAATTCAGCAAAAAGCGCAGTTGCATTTTTGCATTCTCATTGCTTTCCTTGGTGAAAAAAGGCTTTCACATCTGCATTGCGCCTGTGTCAGGTGAAATCCTGATGCCTCCTGATCAGGCATGTGTCCCTATATTTAACGTGGGGACGCAGGGACATCAGGTGGCATCAGGATTTTGCCTGATTCAGATGAGTGTAGCATGTTGCGGTTTGGTGCTGCTTGAAAAATCCTGATGCGTCTGGATGCGGCTCAAAATGATGCATTGCTGCCTATGAGGCCACATCAAGCTGCAGGTGAATGCGGCCAGGACGCATCAGGATTTCAATCTGAGCATACTCAGAATAGTTTGAGCATGCTCAGAAAAGTTACGAGGTGTGTTCTCTCTTTTGTTCCCTCCCCTCTGCTCACCACTCCTCTCCTCCCCTCTCTCTTTACCCCTCTGGGCCCAAACCCAGCTATCAAAAAGACGCTGCGGTGGCAGGGTTCAGTGGCGGCTGCACTCAGGTGCTTGATGCAGATCATATGCGTTTCAGCCTGATGCATATGCGAAACCACCCATACTGCTTCTTTCAAAAACGCAGCAGTTTTGCATTTCAGTCAGGAAAAAAAAGAAGTGTGTGTTTGTGACTCAGTTTGTGACTGAGATTTGTGAAATCTCAAAGCTTTTCCATGTACTGTAAAAAGCAGCTTTTATTTGCATAAAACTACGTAAAAAGCAGCAAAAAAACTCAGCTAAAAAGCAATATGTGAACATGCCCTAATGATAAATACCAACACTGATACCCCGAATACTATGAACCATTCCAGTATTCATCACAAATAATGAACATAATGCAAGTTAATGGAAAACTCAAGCATTTTTCTGGTAAATAAATAAAAGAAACAAATAATACCACCAGAGTATTACCACATATTACCAGCATGTACAGTAGTGATGATGATACAACCATATTGATCAGTAACCAAAACTATAGTACTAAAGCTGGTATAACCACCATACAGTGACCATGTAATAGAAGATATCAGTTATTTCCGTTGACGCTCCTGTTGATTCAATGACGTTCTCGCTGATATTTAGTCATTCACTTTCCCTTTTTCATTTGGGCCAGACTCCAATGAACATTTCTTCTATTAGGCTGGGGTCACACTTGAGCAGTTATTGGCCTTGGATCCGTTATGCACTTCATTGTTCTAAGTCCAAAAACTGAGGCTGCACTCAAGTGTGACTGCAATGGTGTCAGTTTTTTTACTGGACCCAAAAAAATGGTGCTAGCAGCGTTTTTGGGTGCAGGAAAAAAATGGATCCGCTTTTTTAACATAGGGCCCTATGGGAAAACGGACCCTGCAAAAAAAGTCACAAAAAAAACGGATCCGTGTTTTTCAACATGGGGCCCCATGGGAAAACGGAGCCTGCAAAAAAAGGGCACAAAAAAGGATCCGTTTTTTTAACATGGGGTCCTATGGGAAAAACGGACCCTGCAAAAAAATGGCACAAAAAAGGATCCGTTTTTTAGACCATTGTTTAGGGAAAAAATGACAAAGTCCAAAAACGCAGAGTTGCCCAGGAGGGTCAAAAAGCACCCTAAAAATAACGGATCAGGTTTTGAAATCAAGGGAAAATAACTGATAGCCAAGTGTGAACCCAGGCTTATTCTTCTCTGCAGAAATGTAACACAGACATTTTTGGAAAATAATACCACCAAGGTATGACAACGCAATACCACCACAATGTAATAAAATGCCCCCATACTGATATTAACAAACAACTGTATCAAAAACAATATTATTTGCAGCACAGTGGCTCAGCAGTTGGCACTGCATCATTGCAGCACTGAGGTCCTGGATTCAAATCCCACCAAGGACAACATCTGTAAGGAGTTTGTATGCTCTCCCTGTGTTTGTGTGGGTTTCCTCCAGGCACTCCAGTTTCCTCCCACACTACAGAGACATACTGATAGGATGTTTACATTGAGAGCCTTAATGGGGATAGTGTTGCAAATATACATAAAGAGCTATTGAATTAATAGTGCTATATAAATGAATAAATATTATTATTACCATCAATACTGCAATAAAGGAGACAAATAATACAGCTAGACAAATAAGACAAATATTACATCTACATACTAATTATAATACCAGCATGCTACTCAATTATACCAGCATGCTACCCAAACCTATTGTACTAAGACTGCTTATTATCATCGCAAAGATACAAAGACCATGTGATGACAGATTCAGTTATGCAACAGTACTCTGCAGTCCATATACAAGTGCATTTCAATGAATTAGAATATCATCAAAAAATTAATTTGTTTCAGTAATTCAATACATCATTTCTGTAAACATTTACAGAAATAAACACTTGAAATAGATCACTCTGTTAGTAATGACTCTATATAATATATACTGTATGTTTCACTTTTTGTATTGAATAACTGAGAAAAATTTACTTTCTGATGATATTCTAATTTAATGAGATGCACATGTATGTGTTTAGCATGCAGATGGATGTACTGATGTACATGTATGACGCACCCCAGGGTCGGGCACTTGTGTTCCGGGTGTAGCTTTAAGGGACTGTCACTGGTGGCTGATCGCCGGATCCGTGGCCCTAGTGGTCACAAAAAAGAGGTTTAGTAAAAATAAAATAAAAAAAAAAGTTTTTTAACGTGACACCACCTGCAGTATCTGGTGATGGCACCAGCTCTGCCAGCAGACCTCCAGGAACGATAGGTAGGCAGCCAAAGGATGTCGCTCCCTGTCGGCGGAGTGGAGTCCCCAGGGCAGTGAGGTAAAGAAATGGTTTCAAAAAGGAACAGCTCTATAGGAGGTTATGACGTAGTCTATATTTGGTGCAGGTTCAGGGCGGTAAGAATTGGCACACATACACACTGGGAGTAGTTTTCGTACCTTTTACTGATGTTAAGCAGGCACTGTCCTAGGTACACTCTATGTGGTTGGGTAGCACTTTAGGATCTCTACATCAAGTGAATTGTAAGGTCTCCTGGTCCCTGTCTCCTTTCGTTGAAGCCCTGACTTGTATGAAACCTGGTCCGGCCTCCACTGTGTCTCTCACCCGTGTTGACTGCACTGAGAACCCTCTATTGGATGCCGCTATTCTTTCTTCGGTTCCTGGCTCTCGAGTTGGGTGTGCTGCGGATATCCGGGAGACTAAAGTCTCCTCGGTGTACCGTGTTTACTGCTGGGCTAAACTCCCTAGGCATACTTGGACTGCGGTGTCCAGGTTGCTCCATGGAGTCAACCAGTATGGCTCCTCCACCCGCAGTTTATCTGCTCCTCGCCTTGCCTTTGTCCCTCACTCCCGGGATCCTCACACTGGCTAAGGCTGTTCTCTGGTACGGGCCTAGCACAGCTCTGTTCACCAGGTTCTTTACAGTGCTGCCCGCACTGCACAGACTCTCTGACTAAAAACAACTCTAACTCCAATTGACTAGCTCCGCCCCCTTCACCTGTATTTATAGGGAACCTCAACTGACGTCAGCAGTTCACCTGACAGCAGCTGTTAGCGCACCCCCTACAGGCCAGGGGTGGCAGATGTTGCATGTGTGAGGTGTACCCAATGTGGAAATCCCTACATGCACCAGGATTCCTGTGGCCACCTGTACCACAGGGCGCCACATTCCCCCCTAGTTAACTTCAATACTCCTGGACTGAGATAACATTTTAAAAAGTAACCATAACAGTAACAGGTATTATTTACAGAGCCTTAAAAATCAAAAATTACAAATAAACGCTGAAAAATAGTGAAAAACAGGCAAAGCAGTCCATACGGCGCTAGTCCATCCACTGCAGGCTGAAAAAGAAAAGTCTTTGCAACTACCAGTCCTGTGGCTATGGTCTATGTTTAAGCAAATAGGGAAAAAGGCAAAAGGGTTCTTACAGCAAAGTCTCTGTAGGCTCATTACTTTTTAACGGTTACAGGTTCAAGTCCTTACTGTAATAAATTATTCAAATTCAACTTTATGCATACATTTTACACAATTTCCCTATGGGTGTCTCTGCTTAGGAGTCCTGGCCTTACCCTCCAGTCCCAGGCACTTTCTGTTCCTAACTTGATTAGCATGGGGCAAAGCCCAGTTCCTCCACCCTTCTGTACACTAATATTTACATTACAAAATACATATTTACACTTTGTTACCTTACATTTTACACTTTACACCCACTCTCCGTACCTGGACGGGGGCTGACCTAGATTACTACGGCTTGACCTACGTAGTTCAGGTGTCCCGATTCATCTGTTGTGTCTCCTAATGTCTGTGTTTTGAGTAGACCTAGGTGCTGTAGGTAAATTGGGTAACTGTGTGCGCTGCCTTAGTCTCACTACAGGGCTGGCAGATTCACCAATTGCAGGATCCTCTGGAAATCCCTACATGCACCAGGGTTCCTGTGGCCACCTGTACCGCAGGGCGCTACATGTATTCTATACAGTGTTTTCGTTTCTGATTAAAGTCATACACTTTCCATTTTCTTTTCCATTTGGTCCAGACTGCCATGACCACTTCTTCCATCCACGACTCGTTTCTGCAGGATGCAACAGAATGTAACACACCAGATATCCGTGGACTATCATTTTTGCAGAACTGTCCCCATATTCCTCCACCTCTACTGAACACAAACTATGGAGTTATATAACCAGTGCCCTAGACAGTAAGTGTTGCTGGTCAATGTAGCCAATCTGGAATTTACCAGAAATGCCAGATGGCCAGTCAGACCCTGCCTCTGATGTTAAAGGGGAACTCCGGGGAGATAAAAAAAAAATAGTGTTGTTCCTGCCCTCCTACATGATGAAGCAGAGTTGGGCACTACAGTTCTAGGATCTATAGATCACTTATAAATCAATAAAATCACATCTGCTCCTTAGCTCTCACCCCTCCCTTCGAAGACAGAGAAATTCAGCCTCATGCTGCAATAGAGATCAGGAAATGTGTTGAGGGCGTGGACTCTGGGGGCTCTAGGATCATCTTACATTCCACACCCTTATACTTTCTGTATAAACAGGTGGCGTGATCACCGGCCCCATGGTCACACTACAGTCCTGCCCCTGATATATTATCCTATGTAACGTATGAACAGGGGTATTCTCCCTTCAAATAGCAATCATGTCACCAAGCAGATATAAATACATGCTGTGATCTTCAGCTGTACAATGATATAATGGCACATAATGTGTACTGTCATGTATCAGGCTAGAAGCAGTGGCAAAGCACTACGTTGATTAATTCAGCACTGCCATGGTCTCCCCTCCCCGTATCAACTTTGTAGCTTTCTATCCCGTGAAACTGTAGCACAATGGATGACTGAATTTCTCTGTCCTCGAAGGGTGAGGGCTGAGGATTAGATGTGATTTTATTGATTTAGAAGCAAACTATCGATCCTAGAACTGCAGTGTTCAGCTCTACTTCATCATATAGGAGGGCAGGGACAGTACACAATTTTTTTTATCTCACCCATATTTCCCCTTTAATAAAGACATTGCTCCACCTCACAACTTCACTGCCGTTTCACTAATGATGACATCAAGCCCCCACTGTTCTCAATTACAAGAGCAACTCAAAGAGTGTTGAAACATGCTAAATTTATTCTATATGTATCTACCAGGTGTGATGTGGGTAATTACATCATGGGCCACCCTCCTTCATTACTTTTACTGCAGAAGTTTCCAAAATTAACTTTATACAAATTTAATTTGTGCTACAATCTGTCATTTTGCAATTTCTATAGATAAAAACTCACAAATATGACACCCCACAATAAACAAAGTATAAAATGAATAACTTTTTTGCAGTCACAATTTTGCCATATTTAAGATCCTTTCCCCTCTTGCAAAATTTTGACCAATCTACTTCAAGAATTATCCATGCAATGTGTGTTTGTTTATACTGCATACATACCTTTATTTATTTATTCACTAGTAAAAAGGCCCGATGCAATTGCATCGGGAGAGCGGTGAAATGAATTGTGTGTATACAGGCGGGTCAGTGGGTAGCAGAGTATACAGGGGGCTCTGTGGGTAGCAGAGTATGCAGGCGGGTCTGTGGGTAGCAGAGTATGCAGGCTGTGGACGGTAACGGCGCTCTGTGGGTAGCAGAGTATACAGGCGGCTCTGTGGGTAGCAGAGTATACAGGCGGCTTTTGTGGGTAGCAGAGTATACAGGCGGTTCTGTGGGTAGCAGAGTATACAGGGGCTCTGTGGGTAGCAGAGTATACAGGGGCTCTGTGGGTAGCAGAGTATAGAGGCGGCTTGTGGGTAGCAGAGTATAGAGGCGGCTCTGTGTGGGTAGCAGAGTATCAGGCGGCTCTGTGGGTAGCAGAGTATGGAGGCGGCTCTGTGGGTAGCAGAGTATGCAGGCTGCTCTGTCGGTAGCAGAGTATGCAGGCTGCTCTGTCGGTAGCAGAGTATGCAGGTTGCTCTGTCGGTAGCAGAGTATACAGGCGGCTCTGTGGGTAGCAGAGTATACAGGCGGCTCTGTGGGTAGCAGAGTATAGAGGGGGCTCTGTGGGTAGCAGAGTATAGAGGCGGCTGTGTGGGTAGGAGAGTATAGAGGCGGCTCTGTGGGTAGCAGAGTATAGAGGCGGCTGTGTGGGTAGCAGAGTATACAGGCGGCTCTGTGGGTAGCAGAGTATGGAGGCGGCTCTGTGGGTAGCAGAGTATGCAGGCTGCTCTGTCGGTAGCAGAGTATGCAGGCTGCTCTGTCGGTAGCAGAGTATGCAGGTTGCTCTGTCGGTAGCAGAGTATACAGGCGGCTCTGTGGGTAGCAGAGTATACAGGCGGCTCTGTGGGTAGCAGAGTATAGAGGGGGCTCTGTGGGTAGCAGAGTATAGAGGCGGCTGTGTGGGTAGGAGAGTATAGAGGCGGCTCTGTGGGTAGCAGAGTATAGAGGCGGTTCTGTGGGTAGCAGAGTATAGAGGCGGCTGTGTGGGTAGCAGAGTATAGAGGCAGCTCTGTGGTGGAGGGGTGAGGAGAGAAGCGGCTCTGTGGTGGGTTGGTGAGGAGAGAAGCGTCTCTGTGGTGGAGGGGTGAGGAGAGAAGCGGCTTTGTGGTGGAGGGGTGAGGAGAGAAGCGGCTCAGTGATGGAGGGGTGAGGAGAGAAGCGGCTCAGTGGTGGAGGGGTGAGGAGAGATGCGGCTCAGTGGTGGAGGGGTGAGGAGAGAACCGGCTTAGTGGTGGAGGGGTGAGGGGAGAAACGGCTCTGTGGTGGAGGGGTGAGGAGAGAAGCGGCTCTGGCCTGGAGGGGTGAGGAGAGAAGCGGCTCTGGCCTGGAGGGGTGAGGAGAGAAGCGGGTCTGGGCTGGAGGGGTGAGGAGAGAAGCGGCTCTGTGGTGGAGGGGTGAGGAGAGAAGCGGCTCTGGGCTGGAGGGGTGAGGAGAGAAGCGGCTCTGGGGTGGAGGGGTGAGGAGAGAAGCGGCTCTGGTCTGGAGGGGTGAGGAGAGAAGCGGCTCTGTGGTGGAGGGGTGAGGAGAGAAGCGGCTCTGTGGCGGAGGGGTGAGGAGAGAAGCGGCTCTGTGGCGGAGGGGTGAGGAGAGAAGCGGCTCTGTGGCGGAGGGGTGAGGAGAGAAGCGGCTCTGTGGCGGAGGGGTGAGGAGAGAAGCGGCTCTGTGGCGGAGGGGTGAGGAGAGAAGCGGCTCTGGGCTGGAGGGGTGAGGAGAGAAGCGGCTCTGGCCTGGAGGGGTGAGGAGAGAAGCGGCTCTGGGGTGGAGGGGTGAGGAGAGAAGCGGCTCTGGGCTGGAGGGGTGAGGAGAGAAGCGGCTCTGTAGTGGAGGGGTGAGGAGAGAAGCGGCTCTGTGGCGGAGGGGTGAGGAGAGAAGCGGCTCTGTGGCGGAGGGGTGAGGAGAGAAGCGGCTCTGTGACGGAGGGGTGAGGAGAGAAGCGGCTCTGTGGCGGAGGGGTGAGGAGAGAAGCGGCTCTGTGGCGGAGGGGTGAGGAGAGAAGCGGCTCTGGCCTGGAGGGGTGAGGAGAGAAGCGGCTCTGGGCTGGAGGGGTGAGGAGAGAAGCGGCTCTGGCCTGGAGGGGTGAGGAGAGAAGCGGCTCTGGGGTGGAGGGGTGAGGAGAGAAGTGGCTCTGGGCGGGAGGGGTGAGGAGAGAAGCGGCTCTGGGCTGGAGGGGTGAGGAGAGAAGCGGCTCTGGGCTGGAGGGGTGAGGAGAGAAGCGGCTCTGGGCTGGAGGGGTGAGGAGAGAAGCGGGTCTGGGGTGGAGGGGTGAGGAGAGAAGCGGCTCCGGGCTGGAGGGGTGAGGAGAGAAGCGGCTCTGGGCTGGAGGGGTGAGGAGAGAAGCGGCTCTGGGCTGTAGGGGTGAGGAGAGAAGCGGCTCTGGGCTGGAGGGGTGAGGAGAGAAGCGGGTCTGGGGTGGAGGGGTGAGGAGAGAAGCGGCTCTGGGCTGGAGGGGTGAGTAAAGAAGCGGCTCTGGGCTGGAGGGGCATCCGATTGGTCCAGGACGCCGAGTCCTGGTCAATTGGATGGGCGTGCTGTGTTTACAACACAGCGCCCAATCCGCTTGCAGGGGCGGCGGCGGCCAATGGGAGTGAGTGGGGCGTGTGAGGCTTTGGAGGCAGAGATGCCCCGCTCACTCCCATTGGCTGGCGCCGAGCACAGGACGACTTCAGTGGGTTGCGGCAGGCGGCCACAGGCCCTACACGGCAAGTCCAGCAGCAGTGGAGGCCCCAGCGGTGAGCGAGGGGCGGAAGGCACCGGCGGCATCCGGGCAGCGTCGACTTCGTGGCGGGGCCAAGGGTTGGCAGGATGGCGGTGGTGTGAGGTAGTGCGGGTGCGGCTCGCGATGACGCAAGCGTCATCGCTCGCAGTGCCACAAAGGATTATGGGATTCGGCTTCAACGGGCGAATCCCAAACTGGTGATTATATAAGTAGATATGTGTATAAACTGTATATGTACATCTATCTATATATGTGTATATACAGTATATGTACAGCTATCTATATATGTGTATATACTGTACATATATATCTGTGTGTATATGTGTATATACTGTATATATATATGTGTATATACTGTATATCTATATATGTGTTGTGTATATAGTGTATATGTATATGTGGGTATATAGTGTATGTCTGTGTATATACTGTATATCTATATGTGAGTATACACTGTATATCTATGTATATGTGTATATACTGTATATCTATGTATGTGTATATACTGTGTATCTATCAATATGTGTGTATATAGTGTATATCTACATGTATATATGTGTATATACTGTATATGTATGTGTGTATATACTGTATATGTATGTATATATGTGTATATACTGTATAGCGATATGTGTACATACTATATATCTCTATATATGTGTATATAAACTATAACTACATCTATATATGTGAAAATACTGTATATGTATATGTATCTGTGTGTATATACTGTGTATGTATATATGTGTGTATATACTGTATATGTACATCTATGTATATATGTGTATATAGTGTATATGTATCTGTGTGTATATAGTGTATATCTAAGTGTATGTGTAGATACAGTATATGTATATATATATGTATAGATGTGTATATACTGTATATGTATATATGTATATAGTGTATATCTATCTGTGTATATACTGTATATCTATATATGTGTGTATAGACTGTATATGTGCATGTATGTATATATGTGTATATACGCTATATGTATATGTGTATGTGTTTATATACAGTATATCAATATATATATATGTGTATATAGTGTGTATCTATGTGTATATACAGTATATCAATATATTTATGTGTATATAAGGTATGTGTAGATACTCTATATCTATATGTGTGTGTTGAAATAGTGTATATGTATATAGAGTGTATGTATGTATATAGAGTGTATGTATGTATATAGAGTGTATATGTATATATAGTGTATGTATGTATATATAGTGTATGTATGCATATGTGTATGTTGTGCTGCTGGTTAGTCGTCCTGTGTGTGGGGGGATTTTTGTCCCCTGTGGTGTGTCTCTCCCGGATCTCCTCTCTGTCTCTCAGCTGCTGTGTGTGGGGGAGGTGCAGGGTGTGGGGCCGAAGCAGAGCAGGGGTAGACTGTAGAGGGGCAGAATGGGCTCCCCCCCCGTTTCCCCTGGGCTCTATTTGCCCCTGCAGTGTCTTAACTCGCCCTGGCCCCTCTGTGGCTTCTTACCCTTCTTCCCAGCTCTGATCGATTAATAGAGGGCCTGAAGTGATGTCTGAGTCATGTGAATGATCACATGACTCTGACATCACCAAAGGTCCTTTAGCCTTGTAGTGAAGATGATCGGAGCAGAGAGGGATGCAGGAGTGCGCCGGAGCAGCAGGAGAGGTGGAGGGGGATCTACGGCTGGCGGGGGTGTATGGCTGGCGGGGGTGTGCAGGCGGGGGGTAGTTCTCCGGGAGGTGCAGTACGGCTGCGGCTGTCAGCTGCTGTGTGTGGGGGTTGCTGTCCCGGGGGATGGAGTGTGTGGGGCCGGAGCTCCTCTCCCTCTCTCTCTGGCCGGGTCTCCTGTGTCTGTGTGTGGGGGTTGTTGTCCCGGAGGTGCACTGCGGCTGCTTCTCGCGATGACGCTACGCGTCATCGCTCGCAGTGGCGCAAAGCATTCTGGGATTCGGCTACAGTGCCCGAATTCCAAACTGCGGATTATATAAATAGATTTGTTAGTAATTGATGATTTGTATTTTGTGTAGATAGATAGATAGATAGATTACACTGGTCAACAGCATTTTTGGTGCCAAAGATATTTCATTGAATTTAGGGTAACTTTGGGGTGCTGATTCTGAATATGTCATCAGTTTTGCCAGATTGGCTCAAGTTTTTGAGATTTTTCGTAAAATGTGTAAAAAAAAAAGACGTTTTTTGCTACACGCGCATTAACTTTATTGATATTGTCATGAATACAATAAATTTAACAAAGTAAATGTTGATTTTAGTTTATTTTAACTAGTTTTAGAAAGTAATCTTCAAAAATGAACAAGACATGAAAGATAGACATTTAATAGCTGGAAAAGCGCTTTTTATATGATTTCCTTCTATGTGAGCTATTGGGGCAGTCACGCTGTAGATTCCAGCAGTAATCAGCCATCATATGTCTGTCCCATCTGCCTTGGTACCTTTCCTCCATCACCATAATATCCTGATGAAATCTCTCCCCTTGTTCTTCGCTAAAATCTCCAAGGTTTTCTGGAAATCTGTCCAAGTGACTGTGAAGATAATGCAATTTAATGCTCATGTGTACACCCAGATTTCTAAATCTCAATAGCATGTTTTGTACCAGTTCTTCATAATTGTCTGCCTTTTGATTTCCCAAGAAGTTCTTCACTACCAACACAAAACTACACCATGCAGCAGCTTCAATGTCATTCATTTCCTTAGGAAAATTTGAATCTTTAATGAGTTTCCGAATTTGAGGACCATCAAAGATTCCTGCCTTCAGTTTTTCGCTACTAAGACCAGGGAAAGATCTGCAGATGTACATGAAGCAATTACCATCTTTGTCTAATGCCTTGACGAACTGCTTCATTAATCCTAACTTTATGTGAAGTGGTGGTAGAATGATTTTTTCCCTGTCCACCAAAGGTTCGTTCACTATGTTTGATGCTCCTACTGTCAAGGTGTCCCTTGGAGGCCAATTCAGTTTCTCCCAGTGCTGATGTTTTGCTCTACTATCCCACATGCAGATGAAGCAAGGATACTTTGTGTATCCACTTTGCTGTCCAAGTAAAAAGTTGACCATTTTTAAATCAACACATATCAGCCACGAATGTTCATGGTAGCACAGTTTCTCCAAGACCATTTTGACATTTTGGTATTGTTCTGCAAGTTTAGTTGAGTGAGCTACTGGAAGAGATGCACACTGATTGCCATTGTTCAACAAAACACATTTCAAACTCCTTTTAGAACTATCTATGAAAAGCCTCCAGTCTACAGGACGATATACTTGTAAACCCATTTGCAGCATCAGGCCAGGAATATCCTTACAATATACAAGTAGGTCATCTTCACAGAAAAATGGAAGAAGTGCTTCTTCTCTGGTCCTGTAAGATGTAATTTTAGTTCCAGGCGTCAGACAATTTTTTTCACTTAGCCTTGAAGCTAAAAGTTCGGATGCACTTTTTGAGAGGTTGAGGTCTCTTATTAGATCGTTGAGCTCTCCTTGGGTAAATTGCGTAGGTGTTCTGAAACTTCCTTCATATTCTAGTTCACTTCCAGAACTAATGCTTAGCTCCATACCCTGCATTTCATCATCATCATCAGGTGGGGGAAGGTCAGGTAACATGGTAAACACAGGTACAGGCACATCTTCACAATGAGGGACAGGCCTTCTTGCAGATTCCATGTTAGGATAATCACATTTTGGTTTCTTATGCTTATTGAATCCTTGTACTTGCACTGCACAGAAATAACAGTCATCATGATGATTTTTTTGCTCTCTCCACACCATTGGAACACCAAATTTGAAGCTTGTTCTTTGTCCTTTGCTCCATTTTCGTAATAATTCGATACATGCTTTGCACACTATGTGTGGTGCCCAAAACTTGTCTTGGTCCCCAAGCATAACCCCAAAATAGGCAAAATACACTTTTTTAACGAAGTCTGTTATGTTTCTTCTATGTTTTGTCAGTGTATATTCACCACAAATGTAACAGAATGAGTCTGGATCGTTAAGACAACTTCTTCTTGATGAGTTCATGCTTTTCACTGGAAAACAGACAACAACATAAAGTTAGTGCAAAAATCAAGCTATGAACAAACTTTTAGAACACTAATGAACACAAAACTATATTGAGAACTGCTCAGTTCAAGTACTAATCCAAAGAAATTAATGAGATGATGCGTCGCATTTACCAACAAGTGCTATAAATAAGATACCAAAAATCTCAAAAACTTGAGCCAATCTGGCAAAACTGATAGCATATTCAGAATCAGCACCCCAAAAATACCCCAAATTCATTAAAATATTTTGGGCACCAGAAAAAAAAATTTTTTTTGTTGACCTGTGTTATTAATACAATACCCTGTATTAATTTTTTATGATATTTCATGTGATTTGCATTCCCTTACTTTATCACATGAATCATGCACATATTCCCACCCTTTCCTTTTTACTACATCAGTTTTGCATATAATCTATATATATCTTTCAATAAGGTGTCATTTTCATTTAGTTTTTTCTTAGGCTGGCTTCACGCTACGTTTACCATCCTGTTCTGTTCGTTTTTGAAACCCCATATATCCCTATGGTGCCGGATTGGCCCTATTTAGCAATCCGGTTTTGTGAATCCGGTGCAGGATTCATTTCAGTCCTGTTTTTCACTGGTCCCAAAAATGATGTCTACACCGTTTTTGGGCTCTGGTAACAAAACAGGACATAAACGAATCCTGTCTGGTCCGACACACACAACATGGCGGCCTATGGCACCGGATCCGGGAAACAACAGAATCGTTTCCCAGATCCAGTTCCAAGGCACATAGCATGCGCAGAACAGGAGCGCTGCTCTGTACCCATAGTAAATCTGTGTAATATCACTTTAGCAGTGTATCTACATACACTGCTAAAGTGATATTAAATAAAGGGATGGTTAAAATAAAAAACAATGTCACTGGGAGGGGCGGGGCAACCCGATCACATGACTGCATCAGCTCGCAGGGTTTAGATCTTTAAACCAAAACACCCAGAACGTATACCCTGGGTAGGGCATTAAAGCAGCCTCCTTGTACCCGATCTGGCATTCCTGGGTGACAACCCGGAAACCCCACAAGTAGTGAATGGAGAATGGGGGAAACACTGCGGATCTCTGAGAAACACTGGTCATTGCTGGTCCACCCAGTCCAAATACCCGTAACTGTTTCCCCATTTTCTCCAGCTGGTTACGTAAAGAACCCGTTACAGGATTCCAGTGTCCGGGGGCTTTTTTATGAACTTCTGTCCCCGCGCACAAAGGGAACCCGAAAAGCTGCCTCAGAACATTTTTGTGCAGCTCCTGGCCCTGGGGATCCCGCTCAGCCTTGTGGGGATTTTTTCCATTTTGCTGAAATTCCCAAACCCCCCGGGGCCCTGCAGCGCCGGTATAGTTACCGGAACGCTCATAGGTGGCGTCACAAAAACAATTTAACCCCTAAATGTTCCACTGACGAAGTCCTTTTTTTTTGATCTGGACCCCCGGGGCCCCACTACCGGGGGAGGGCGCGGTCCATCCGTTTACAAGAAGGAGGAAGAAATCGCATGTCCCCCGGGGGTCCCCGGGAAAGGGGGGGAGTCTTTCTTACCTAAGCAGGGGGGGGAAGAAGCACCTCACAATGCATGGATTTTGATTGGTAATTACCCAACATTGATTGGTTCCTTTGGGTTAAAT